>UFQX01005269.1:365760-423037 GCA_900497675.1 Arapaima gigas | reverse complement strand
CCCCCCCCCCCCCCCCAGTAAACTCAAGATGGCCACCACCATCTCTGTCAGCAACATGGCCATCCAGAAGTTCTTCAGAAACATCTCCAAGCAGCTCAAGTCCACATTTTACCTTACAGCCCTTCCTTCTCACCAGTGCACAGGTAAAGGTTATGGAAATGGAGCTTACCGAGACTGAGAGCAACACTGGGAGAGTCAGTCAAGGTTCTACCCAATTTATGAAAAGATCGGTTCACATTCTAGGCCCAAACATAGGAGATTCATGCTTGCAAGGTCACGTTCAAGGTCACTAAACGCAGACTGCGGCCAGACATGGAAAGAGAATTGCGCTGGCCTTGGTGTTCCCTCCTTCGAACCTTCTTCACCCCTGACCACAATCACCTGCTCGATGTCATCTTCTCACCATGGTTAGAAGAGGATCTGGCTGCATGGGCCTCCTTTCATTACTAGGATGTTATTATAAGGATGAATATTGTGTGCTAATTGCTTTACATAAGTTACATGCGTTGATTTCTAGATTTTCCCTAGAATAATTCAACTTTGAATAATTAAAATCCCCGAATTAGTGGTGCCTCTTTATCAAACTGAGATCTTATTACTGAGACTAAACCGGCGACTGATCGTCCAGGGTAGGTCTCCGATTGCAGGTCTTCACCCAGATCTCCAGTGGAGATCTCCAAGTGGTGGACATATCTGGATCGATCAGCTGTGACAAGTGCAGAAATAGCTTTGGCAAATGTGTGATTTTTAAAAGCGTATCTGCGTACAAGAAAAAAGAACTGGCTGCAGGTAGTTGACAAAAGCCGGGAAAAGCCGATTCCCCTTGATGTCCAGCTCTAAACCTGTATTAACAACTGTTGAGCAACTTCTGCAACATGTTCTCATGACGACTGACACGTGAAAGCACGTCCTTCATATATATGGAATGTATGTTGATCTATCTTTATTGCTAGTCTACAAATGTGTGCTTGTCTCAAGGTGCTAACTTAGTTCCACGTTCCATTCGCATTACGACTCTAAGATTTGGAGCTTCTTGGTGCTGCTTGACCAGCCTGGCTAAATATTACTCCGTTCTCCTCTTGTATGTTCATCTCTTGGTGTACGGCATGATCGTGATGCGCATCAGTCAGATTCTATCACATGCGCAACCAAAGGTTAATCCAGCTGCGCTTAGCAACATGACGCAAACAGTTCGGTTAGGTCAGGTACCTCATACAATAAAACCTGCTTTTATGACAGCGAAACACTCTGCTGTCTTGCAAACCCCAGCAAGACCCCCCACGAGCGACACCTGAGGGAATCTGCATGCGTTGACAACCGCTAGTTAGGCGCATCGCCATGGCAACAGGGAATCGTCACGTTACGCCGGCACGCACCTATCGGGTCGGCAGGGCAGCCAGACAATGAAATTTAAGCCTTTAAAGATGATTTGGTTTTTTTAAAAATTTGACCGCAGGAGTCTTTCCCTTTGGTAAGGATAGAAAGAACTGAGCTGAGATTCTATTTATAGATTTGATTCCCTTTTGGTCGTAAAGCAATTTCATTTATTTGTACGGAAAATGGCAAAAACGAAGCATTTTTCCGTTCCGACGTCATTTGCCGGTTAAACGCACTCCGGCGGGGTGAGACCACCTTTGTTCCGCCGTTCGTTTTGTGTCTGGTGTCCCATCCTCCGCGTGGGATGAAAATGCGAGGTTGTGTGTGTTTATGGAATTGATCAGTTGACAGGTGTCACTCTGCTGGGTTTTGCCCAGAGTGCATTTTTCCCACAGTCATTTAAAATGATTTCAATCTGGGAAAAAATGTTAAACAAGGTGCAGCAAAACCCGGCCGTAGCACAGAAAGTGGTTCCCGCCCACAGTCCAAAGACGTGTTTCGGGTTATTTGGTCACTGTGCACTGCCTGTAGCGTGTGAGCGGTTGGCGTGTGGCCTCCCTGCCATAATATATATATATATAAAATCTAACCCTTACGCGTTACTTTTTTTGTTAACTGGAGATGAGAACAATTTGAGTTCCTGCCTGGTTGAGTCATAAAATTATGATTAATAACATGAGAAGAGTGAAAGAAGTGGTTTGACTCGAGCCCTGTTTGCCGGTTGTCTTGACAACTGTGGTGCCCCCCCCCCCCCAATGACATTTTTCTCACAGTGTTCGCTGGCCTCCTTGCCACAGGTGAGCTGAGGTTTCCTCCCCCACCCTTCCCTGACATACCTGTACCCCATGACACCAGGGTTCTCCTCAGCGTGCTGTGCTGCTGCGTGTGCAGGGGGCAGATATGTCCCACATGCTGTCCTTGTGGACCTGGACCTGATGGCAGCCTGCAAACCAAGACGTGGCCAAATATCCCTGAAGGAGGTGGATGAGCAGATGCTGAACGTGCACAACAAGAACAGCATCTACTTAGTGTTGTGGATCCCCAACAACGTCAAGGCGGCCTCAAGACGGCCGCCACCTTCATCTGCAACAGCACAGCCATCCAGGAGCTGTTCAGGAGCATCTCAGAGCAGTTCGCCCCCATGTGTCGTCACAAGCACTGATACCGGGGGGAGGCGGCCGACAAGCACAAAAATCGAGCATCTAACCCTACAATTTGCCCACGAAATGATCTATGATCTACGGCAGCCGAGGGGTGAGACCCACCCAGAACGGCGAGATGTTTTGCGGGACTCTTCTGAGTGGGCTATTCCCCTCGAAATAGTCCGCCCTGGGTATCAGGTCATTCCACGGTGTCCTCGGGAGAAGATACAGTTCATCGTTGCCAACCGGGTTTCCACAGTAAACCAGCTTCATTTAAGTGTGAGTTTAGTTTCCAAAGCAAAAACAAAACGTAGCTTCTAGCTGATCCTGGGAGGTCTTTTCGAACAGTAACTGCGTCCTGCCTGATGTATTTCTTGTAGAAAGGGGCGGACAGCAAGTATCTTCCCTGTTATTATTTATTCTTGTGACTAAACCATAAGCAGCATTGAGTACAAAAGACACAAACTGGCAGCAAAACATCATCTCCAACAGTCTAAATAAACTTTGAGGGTACAGGATTACTACTGATCTTTCCCTTCATTTGCCAGATTCTAAAGCTAAAACCTGACAACGTGGATCTCCTGACCCTGTTCACTGTTCGGGTCGCCTAGGGTCAGTGGGATCAATACTTGACCTCTACTTCCTACATTTTTAAGAATAAAGACCTATTTGCTAAATGCTAGTTAAATTGGATGTTTAAATTTTGGCCAGAAATGGTGCAGAAATACCTGCAAGCTCTCCCAACCCTGAGAGGTGGGTCCAGCCTCTGTACGGAATGAGGTTGTGTCGGGCCGGACGGGACTGGTTGGTTCCGGGTCACGACAGATGTTTATAATGCTGAGGATGTTCTCCACAGCAAGTGTGTGTTAAGTTACTTAGAATGCCTGGCACACACACACACACACCTCAGGAAATACAGGAGGTGGTGGGATTCAGACCTAAATCTCCTCCATGGACTTCCTCACTCCTGGTGGGGCGGCATGGAGGGACATGGGGATTTGAAGCAGGAAACTGGTCCGTTGTCCCCTCGGCGTGAAAACACATGGGGACAAATGTCAAAGGTGGTAGCAGACAGTTATAGGTGAAAAGGTGAAAAGTTTTGAGCATCTCAGACACCCCGAGAACCTGTGTTGATCATTAACAAAAAAATGCGATATTAGTCATTTATTTTACGCCAGACCATCACTCCACAGGCAAGCGACTCAAGTGAGTCGTTGACCTCCATTACAGGTTTAACGCTGAACCCCTGTCACGTTTCTTATGAATTTTGGCAAATTTGCTCACTTTTTTGGAACTTCTCAGCGCCATACGATGACATCTAAATGCTGTCACCTTCCATCCTTGTGCTGCACTTACCTACGTTCTCTCTGTCACTTTGGACACCAGCCAACCAGACCCCCTTCGGGGGTCTCCAGATGTTTACTGATGTAACTTTGGAGACACGGGAGGGTCCTCTGCAGAGTTGAGTCCAATCCAGTAGGGGGCGCCAGAGATGAAGAGAAGAGAGAGGACAGTGACAGGCTCATCTGGCCCCCTTAGGAGTCTGCAGGTTGGTCAGGTGGAGGGAGAGACGGGGAGGCCCTCAAGGTGGGGTCAGCAGGCAAGGAAATGCAGAGAACTCAGGACGAGGCCTGTGGCAAACCTTCCGGAATGTCGCAGGAGACCGCCAGCTTTCTGCTCAGCCACCCAAACCACGCTGTCCACAAAGGAAAAAGTGCAATAAGGAAATTCAGGTGAACCTGCAGACAGTTCCTGTAAGAAACACCGGCGATTTCTTCCCCTCTGATAAGAAGAGCTGTGCGATGGGCGATTGGGCACGGCAGCCGCCGGTGGTCCCCGTTTACGGCCCGGTGTGAAATCAGAAAAGCCTGCTGGAGATAAGGCTCCAGTGAAGCCCAGCTGGAGATCTAGAGCAAATAAGGAAAGAGGCCGGGGGAATGTTTGCTTTGAGGTGTTCTGCAGTGTGTGTACGTAGCTGCACGTGTCGCCCTTGGTTAGGAGGACGGCATCGGCACACACACTGTGTGTTTCACACCCCGAACGCAGGGGGGTTTCACAAGTTTATTTCCGTGACATGCCCTGAGCTGTCCTCGTCTTCACCCCCAAACTGAATTCCTACAGGGTCACATACAATATTTGCACACACACACACATGCACGCTCGTACGCACACACGCACACGCACGCACACACGCACACACACTCTGACAATCTGGTTACTAGTTCAGCCCCTAACAAGTGTTAGTTGTGTTTGGTGTTTTATTCCAAATTGGGGAAATAACTACTTTCATATTCAAGTGAACATGGGGAAGTGACTTTAAATGGACACACACACACACATACACACACACACACACACACACAAGGGACCCAGCAGAATCGTGTTTCTAACTTGATCACGGATGATCACAGGTCTGGATCCCGGTCCAGTGGAGGCAGGAAATGTTGAGATTTTCACTGCACCTGAACCTCACTAATGGGGGTAAATTGATTGTTTTTATTTACCACCGGAGACCCCGGGTCTCAATACTGTACCGTGATTTTGAGGGTGAGACCTGAAGGGGGGAAACACCCCCCCCACACACACACGCCCCCTGCATCGTAAAAACGATGTGTTCAAGCACAACGTTGATAAAACGGAGCTGTGATGCATGCGCTGCCGGCAGACCCCCCCTTTCCCGTTTCAGAGCAGTGATTTAATCTCAGGAGAGCCCGTTTGGACACAGTCTCGCTCTTTTTCTCCCTAAAATCGATCGCGCTGCTTCGTTCGGGCGAAACGCACGCGCCGGCCACTTTATTAGGCACACCCGTCCCGCGCGGCGTGGGAGAGGGGCGGGAATTCAGCGGCCCGGTGTTTCGGAGACGTTCCGGCCCTTTGCGGCGCTCAAGTGGCGCTCAGTTTGGTGCTGGAAACAAAAGTTCGCCACAGCATCACACTTGGTGTGCCTAATAAAGTGGCCACGGCGCGATGCGTTAGATCCTGTTCGGCGCTGACACTTCACATACTTGTACACACATACGTGTTCCCTCGTGGACACCCTCCGCCCCCGCCTGTGTTTTTCTTTTTTTTCTTCCAACCCCACTGAGTGTCCTTATTGATACCCCCCCCCCCCCAAAAAAAAGTTTTGAAGCTGTCGCGCAAGGGGAGCAGCGCGTGGCCGTCGGTCGTATTCAGATTCACGGGCGGTTCGTGTGATTCTGCTCGTCTTTATTTGTTCAGATGATTCTCCTTCGTTCCTCTTTCTTTAAACTCCACCCTCAGATGTTCTCGGCGGGACTTTTCACGAATGTGAAGTGGCAGCGGGGGCTCGAGCTGGCGCTCCCGGGCGCACGGCGCGCTCAGGCGGATCCCCGGGGGTGGCGGCGGCGCGCGGAGCAGGGCGCGTGTGCGAGTGCGTGTGTGGTGGGGGGGATGTGTTCTGGTCGATCGCGCGCGTTACACACCTTCATCTCCAAAAGAGCGAGCGCAGCGCCGCGGGCAGCACCGCAGATCGCCGCCGCGGAGGCGCGCAGGGAGCGCGCACGGAGCCGAAGGGGACTCGAACTGCGGGAATCCGCTGTCCGCCTATGAACTGTGAACGCGCCGTGGACACCGCCCCCCCCCCGCCCCTTTTCTTGCTCGCTCCCGCGGCTGAACGCGTGTGACAGGTGTTTAAACGGGTGAAGTTTCTGGCGCTGAGGATGAAGGAACCGGAGAGAGCTCATCTCCTCTGAGCCTGGAACATCTCCGGTGGGATGACCACCTCCAGTCTGAGGATCATCTCCACTGTGTGTAGATCATTTACCCTGGATCATCTAACCCCTCTGAGCACCATCTCCAGGGCGAGGATCTTCTGTCCTTGATCAGCTAAGGTGTCTGAGGACCATATGTGGACCCTTTCGACTGAGTGTAGATCATCTACCCTGAGTGTGGATCACCGCTGTCAGCCATAGAAAGTCTCTCACGAGTGTGGAGCACTTACTGTGTAAGAGGTATATCTCCTGTGTGTGGATTGTTTGACCTTAACAAGGACCTTCTGCAATATGTGGATCTTATCTGTGTGAGAACTGTGTGAGGACCATCTCCAGGGCATCTTTGCTGAGTGTGGATCATCTCAACTGTGAGGATCTTCCACTCAGCACCACTATGTGCTTGGGGAGGTTTCTCTCTTGGCCGTGTGTCTTCTGCCCTGACGCGGCAGTCTCCACGTCATGATGTTTACCCTGCCGGGCGTGGAGCTCGTGTCGGACCACATAGAGGATGGCCACGGGTTTGCCAACGTCACAGCGCCGTACTCCCTGGGGGAGCACGCGACCACGGAGCCCTCGCGGAACGCCTCATGCGGGGAGCAGTTGCCTGAGCTGAGCGTGACGGGGATGGTGATGATCGGGGTGACGCTGACGGTCATCACGGCAGTCACCGTGATGGGCAACTCGCTGGTGGTCATCGCCGTGTGCGTGGTGAAGAAGCTCCGGCAGCCGTCCAACTACTTACTGGTGTCGCTGGCCGTGGCCGACCTGTCGGTGGCGCTCGTGGTCATGCCCTTTGTGATTGTGACGGACCTCACGGGGGGGAAGTGGCTTTTCGGGGAGGTCTTCTGCAACGTCTTCATCGGCATGGACGTGATGTGCTGCACGGCGTCCATCATGACCCTTTGCGTGATCAGCGTGGACAGGTGAGTGGGCTTCGGGTGGGTGAATTGGTGAATGGAGACTTGGTTGGACAGGTGGATGGGCAGATGAGCAGGAAGGTGTGCAGACATGGGACCAGACAGGTTCGAGGACAGGTGAATGAACAGGTGGCTGGGTGGACAAAGACATGGGTGGGTGGACAGTTGGATGAGCAGGTGAATGGGCGTATGAGAAGGTAGGTAAATGGACAAGTGAAAGAGTGAATGAATATTCAGGTGGGTGGACACGGGAACAGACATCCAGGTGGACAGGTGAATTGGCATATATATGAACGGGGAAATGGGCCGGCATTCGAATGGACGGGTGGGCAGATGAAGGCACACCCACAGACAAATGTTCAGGCTGGTGGAGATGTGATGAGACAAGTGTGAGGACAGATGAGTGGACATGTGGGTGGGCAGACAAAAGCACAGTTGAGTGCACAGGCCAATGGACATGTGAGTGGACAGCTGAGTAGATGGGTAAGTGGACTGGTGGGTGGGCAGATAAAGGTGCAGGTGAGTGGACAGGTCAGTGGACAGTTGGGTGGGCAGATAAAGGTGCAGGTGAGTGGACAGGTCAGTGGACAGTTGAGTGGAGAGTTAAGTGGACATGTGGGTGGACAGTTGAGTGAATAGGCAAGTGGACAGGTGGTTGGGCAGATAAAGGTGCAGGTGAGTGGACAGGTCAGTGGACAGTTGAGTGGAAAGTTAAGTGGACATGTGGGTGGACAGTTGAGTGAATAGGCAAGTGGACAGGTGGTTGGGCAGATAAAGGTGCAGGTGAGTGGACAGGTCAGTGGACATGTGGGTGGACAGGTCAGTGGATAGGTAAGTGGACAGGTGGGTGGGCAGATAAAGGTGCAGGTGAGTGGACGGGTCAGTGGACAGTTGAGTGGACAGGTCAGTGGACAATGAAATGCACCTTTGTCCCCCCAGACCTCACATACATTAAAGGAGAAACTGAATTCTTCAGGGTCCAAAACCTCCCTGCAGTGGAAACCTGCCAACCGTAGCGCTGAGGGGTTAAACACACCAAACCCACCAGGCGTGTGGCGTGGAGTTATAACCCGGTAAAACAGCCGACCAGGCCCACGGTTTCCACCAGAACCCGGCGTCGGAGATCTTCGCCTGCAATCGCGTCATGTGACAAAACCACTTATCATTCCTCACTAAACGCCGTACCAACAGTCCTCCGTGATAAATTGCATAATTTGATTGGTGGTTCTGTTAAAAAGCCGACGTGTGAAATTATCACGGTGCCAAGCTGTAGGTTCGACAGCCCGAGAGGGTTTAAATGCACGTCATGGAGCGACAGCCTTATATGCAAATGAGGTGGGAAAAACAAGGCTGATAAAAGAGGCCATTTATGTATTTGCTCTGAAATCAGTGTTTGACACAAAGACGGTTACGTTTAAATGTATGTTTATGCGTTTAGCGAACAGTTTTCTCCAAAGCGATTTACTCGCGTTAAATAACGGAAGATCAAAGCTCAGCTTGTTTATCTGAAACCCCCATGTTGGTGGTTCGCATCCCTCAAGGGGCTGCCTATAGAAGGGAGATTCAAACAGTGGACAATCAGGGCAGATGGTGTTGGACTTATTTATGTAGCTGTCAGGAGATCTGGAGAGAAATGGCTCTGGCAGTAATGGGTTTGAGACCCTTGTTGAATGCTGGGAGGGATTCAGCAGCTCTGAGGGGCAGAGGGAGTTTGCTCCCACCATTGGAGCCTAGATCTAGAACCACTGGGCTCTCAGTGCCGGACTACCGAACAGCCAGAGGTGAAGGAGCGCCGAGCTCTTGCTGTAGGGATTGATCAGGTTCTGGAGTCTGGTTGACTCATCCATTGACCATCTTGTAGGTCAGAACCAGAGTCTTGAACCTGATATGGGAGCTGGTGGGAGACACATGGGAACATGGCGCCATTTGGAGCCCCTCTCACACCGCGGCACTCAAGCTCCACGACCTGGACCAAGCAGCCATTATGGAGAGAGAACATGCCAGAATAAACAGGAGGTGTTTTTTTTTTTTTTTTTTTGTAACCATCACGCTGAGGTGTCATTGGCCTCCTTACCCGCCTGCTGAAAGCATTATTGTTCATCTTCACGTCCGCCACAGGTCGGCAGCAGCTCAGCCTTTAATAGATATTTACTCCCCTTGAATAAACTGCACCTCTGAGGGTTTTTAATGATCCACACTTTGTTCGTCCGTTTTTTCGCTCATTCGGCCGAAACAGGAACCTGCAGCGGAAAATAATTTCTCAGCAGAGCTTGGCTGCCTCCTCCCTCCGCAGCCTCTGCAGACTTGGCGGCCAAATTGCTCAGCCGCCCCTTAATTAAATTAGAGAACTTTGCGCTAATAAGGCTGCGGTTTAAGCGCCGCCATGTGAATTTGTCAGTAAATTTCATTTGTTTTGCTTAATTTGTTCCCAGAAAGATTCGGTGGAAAAGCGGGTGGTTCCCTCGTCGCGGAGGAGCACAGAGCGGAGGGATGGGTGTGAACGTGGCGTAAAATTGGCCTGCCCCGCAGATGGGATGCAAAATGCAGACACGCTGGGGTTTCTGAAGGATCCAGAAAGCTTGACGTTAATAACGACACGTACGTTGCTGAAAAATGGCCACGGTGGGTGTCTTTAAACCTGGAGGTGGTGGGTTTGAGTCCTACATCCTGCTGTAGTACCTTTGATCAAGGTGCTTAGCCTGAACTGATAAAGGAGTGAATCAGCGTGAAGGTGCTTTTAAGCTCATGCGGACAGTCAAGAGAGTCAGTTACTCTTCAAATGGATCTTAACATGAGCAAGATGTGTGCAACGTGATCTAAGTCACGATATTGTGTGCCAACGAATCTGACACCATCATCTAGGAAACCACCGGTTCCTCAAACACGACAGTTCTGTTTTTCCACTCTAACAGCCTACGCAGTCCCCCTCCCCACCCCCCTCAAGCCAGCAGAGCATCTTCAGGTTGAGGTGGGATGTGATGTCAGCAGAATGAACACCTGCAGAAACTGTGTGAAGCTGTCGAGCATGAGCCAAGAACCCCGTGCATGTGTGTGTGTGTGTGTGTGTGTGTGTGTGTGTGTGTGTGTGTGTGTCCACCGCTTTGTTGCCCACTTCATACTGTTTGGGAAGTGAAAGAGGACGCTGTTAGCTATGTGTTCCTAATAAAGTGGCCTGTGAGTGTATATTCAATACTTCACACAGTATTTGTCACAACTGTGTATTTATGTGTTGTTGAGAAGGGCCCATACACACAACGTCTTGAAAATACCCAGTAATCAGAGCACAACTGCATCCAACACTAAGCAGGAGGGTAGTTCCAGGTTTCTGTGGAAAGCGGCATGTGTTTGTGTGTGTGTGTGGGGGGGGGGGGTACACACCCCTTTCCTCTTTTGTCTCCACACAGAACCGACATACAGAGGAATATGTTTGCACAGTGGCAGCAGTGTGTGCCAGTTACCCTCTTCTTCCCCCAGTGGACTCAGCTCTTATTACCACCCCCACCCGCTCACCCCCGGGGAATTTATTGCCCCTGTTTGGGGGGGGGGGGGCTCATCCAGTTTGGGTTACAAGGTGCCAGGACCACACACATTGCGAGCAGATCTGTTGTAATCTGCTGTAACACACCGGCCATATCGTCACTTCATTTTTTCCCTCGCCGGGACAAACGCTTCAAGACCTGCGTGTGGATGCAGACTCAGAGGCCGCTTTATTAGGTATAGCCCTCTTCTTGACTGTCTGACAGCTTCACCCTCTGTGAAGAGATGCGCCTGGTTGGAACCAAGGCTGTAATGCTTTGCAGCCTTCAGACAACATTCCGTTGGTACTGAAGACCATAATGTGCACTAAGGAAGCGTTCCCCCACACCATCACGCCACCGCCACCAGCCTGCACCAGCCTTGTGTACCTAATAAAATGGCCTGTGGCTGCAGTTTCCAGCATTCCACGATATTTACCTGTTTACCCAGCTAAGCCTCCTGCTGGAGGACCCAGGAGCTCACGGATGATGCGGTTCACCATGATTCACCCCGTCTGCAGTGTGTCACCATGTGTGTTTCGCACCTTCGACCCCAACAGCGGTGTGATCACGCCTGATGTCGGCAGCATGTCGAAAACCCTCTGGTTATCGAACCATCCCCTCCCCAACCCCAGTACCTTTCTCACCACCTCTGTCAAAGTTGCCTCTGAACCACATCCACATCTGCTGGGGCTCCAAGACAAACCTCTGGCTGAAGAGGTGATGAATTCGGAATTCAGTTTGGAGAAATGCTGAAATTAGCTGGCGAGAACAAGCAGATGGAGGCTTCCACAGGAGGCAGAAACGAAACCAGGTCAGCAGGGAAGCTGCAGGTGCAGCAGCCGGCCAGCGCTGGGTCCGTCCCTGGAGCTTCTCTGAAATTGCAGCACATCTACACCTGACACATACGGCCAGAGCCGCTTACCACGATTTACTCACTTATCCTGCAGGGTAATTTTACTCCATAAGTCGATGGTCGAGGTACTGCAGCAAATGTATGGATTTCACACAACCTGCTGCCCTATAGACCCACTTCCACGCCCACAGACATGAGCCAGATTTGGGGAAAGAGCAGCGGTGACAGAATTAAACTTACAGCCCCAAAGGGTTCGGGTTTGGACCCTGCGACCACCCTGCTTCCCTCCCTCGATTGCTGGCAACGAGGCGAATTCCTCGCCGAGACTCGCCGCCTGCCAAGCCATGAGCCGAGTTGCTTTTGGATTAATGATGGTAACCATGTGGAGTGACGCCACGGACTGAGTCTTGACCGTAAAACTAGACGGAGTTAAGAAATACATTTTTTAAAAAAGGAAACAAGTGAGAAAATGAACACCTGGCGCTCGGGTCGACGCCCAGCGAGGCCTATTACCCTTGCTGTGGCGTGGCCTCCCTTCCAGATCCGCGAGCGGGACAGTCACTCGGACGGTCCCCCAGAGTGAAAAACCACGCTGAGCAGCCTGTGAGCAGACGCGTTGTTACGCACTCGGGATGGATGCGTGTTCAGAACCTACGTGTTTACTTTTATTTAACTGAGGTTGTTTTCCGTCGTGACTCATGGTGTTGAACTGCTTACAGTGATTTACGCGTTTAAACAGCAGGGTAATGTTTGGCCGTAGGTCCGGGGTAAGCACCTCGATCCGCAGTACTGCAGCAGGAGCTGGGATTTCGATCCGCAGTACTGCAGCAGGAGCTGGGATTCTAACCTATGTCCTTTAAGAGAGAGGTGGTAGTTCTGGCCACCACGAGGAGTGAAAACGGGCAAAAAAACTGTACGACAACACAGAAAGTGCGACCTGGGCTAAATAACGCGGCACCTGCCGTTTCCCAGGCTTGTCACCGTGTTTGATCCCAGCATTCCCCTGCCCTGTCTCTGCAGGGGGGGCGGGGGAAGTGCCGGTCAGGTCACGGAGGTCTCGGTGGAAGCCTTTCAGGTCACTTCCATTCCCACGCGTGAGTGTCGTGACCTTCACAGGGTGCTCTGGTGACCCCCGGGGCGGAGACCGCGGTAAAAACACGGTTGACACTGTGATCGGGACGGACTGTGCTCAGCAGGGGTCTTACAGCGTTACCCCACAGCAGCCCCACGATGCAGAACTGATTTATGCTTTCATTTTTTTTTATTCAGAACAAATGTTTATCGTGAGCCTCTTCAGACTGAAACCACTTCGTCGTCCCTCAAATTATATCACCGACTGGGTCTGTTGTTCTGTTTACACTTGGAGCCAAAACGCAGCATATTTATACATGTGAATGAGATCCTGTGGAAAACATTCCTGCGTGTGGGGAGATTATTAAAAAAAAAAAAAATCCCATCCTGGAACGTCTGCAAAACTGCGGCGCACCTCAACAGCTTTGCCCCAGCCAGCGGGCGGCGCGGTGGTTTGAGACCCTGCCTTGCAGTTGGAGTGAGTTTGAACTCCCCACCTCCCCTGCTGTAGTGAATACTTACCCTGACGTGACAGAGTAAAAATGTCCCTGCTGTGTAAAAAGGGGGAAATCACTGCAAGTCACTTAGTATATGAATAAACCAGACTGGAGAGGAGCATCAGTTTAATGAGCAAACTAATATTCTGTTGTCACGCGATTAGATTGTGAAAAGGAACAGATGATCTATTAGGGCAGAAGCAAATTTCCAGCAAATTTCGCCAAACATATGAGAAATATGAGTGCCTGACTGCCTGACCTCACGTTGATGTCCAGGCCAAAGAGGAGAGAATGAGTGGAAGGAAAAGAGTTTCCCAGAAGCCCCGGCACGTGTTTAAATTTGCTTTTGTTCATTTAGCCGACACTTTTCTCCAAAGTCGTTTGGTCATTTTATAGCTGGACCGGTGTGGGGGGGGGGGGGCTGTGGAGAAACGATGACAAGGAGTTCAAACAATTGTATACAAAAGAAATTTTAAGTGACTAAAACAGGTGAAAACAAATAAAATAATTTCTCAACAGACCGGACTGTGGCGACACGACGTTTACATTTTGTCAGCGGATCTGCGCCCTCACACACACGCACACACACACACCCTTCCCGCTCTGACTTCCTACCGTGTTGGACACCGAACTACTTACAAACACACAGCAGTGCATCATGGGAGAGAAGTGCTGTAGTTGTGTTTAACTGTTGAGGGTGACCAGGGGATTACTGGTCCTCTCTTCAGTTCCTCCCTCAAGGTACTACAACAGGAGGTGGGATTCAAACCTGCAACCTCCAGCTTCTGAGCTGTAGCTGCTCCGCCTCCTTCTGTCCCCCCCCGCCCCACCAGGGTTCTAGGCTGGAGCGGAAGGCCCAGCTGTGGCTCAAAGAGACACGTGAGGGTGGACGGCTGACTTTGGCTGAGGGGAGACGAATGAGTTCTGGCAGGAGAAGTGCAGTGGAGAAGAGACGGGAGCAGAACATCCGTGGTAACAGACAGGGCATCCGGGGTTGTGGGAAAGGAGCGGGATTACATGGTCATTTACCCCTCCCCCTTCGCCTTTCTTCTCCTTGGGTTAGAACCTAAGTGCGTCCAGCTGAAAGGGGGACGCGGGTCCCACTTGCAGAAACAAGGCGGGATTTAAGAGGCCCTGTGCTTCCTGGAGCTTCATTCCTGATGCGTGCGGAGATTGTGCAAACCCATTACTTTCGAGAATCCACATGGCAAACGCGGGTGAGGGACAATAATCCCCCTTCTCAGCCCGAGGGACAATAATGGAAATAGACGTCCTTCAGAAAAGTCCTGCTGACTACAGCTATGTCTGAGAAGAACCGTTATTCCCTGTTGGCTCACGTGTTTCTCCACGTTCTCTTACAAGGTTAGGTATGCGAGCTAAGCCGCTCTTCAGCGCTTTGCCCAGCCTGTTCGTTTTTACCCTCTTTTCGTCTGAGTCAAACTTTCTGCAGTTGGAGGAAGTGGGATTCAAACTAAGGATTCAGAATTAACCATTTTGATCCCTACTGGCCTAAACTCCACAGCCCAGGAGTGTTCCTCTGGAACACTGGAATATAAGACACGTTTGACACTGGCCATGGCATCAACTATTGCATTAAGCTATTAAAACCATTAAAGTTTTTTCAGTTTATTTATTCTCAATATTTTGTTTTTGCTTGTCTTGTATGCAAATTTCAGTCCAAGCTGACCTGCGTGGCAGATGGCAGTGACAAGCAGCCAAGCAGATCTTTGGGTGCTCATTGATTCACCTATTGCAGCTCAGGTCCGGGGTTCCTGACTTTTCACGTTCGGTGGACGAACTGTGGTCAAAAACAGAAACAAACGTAGAAAAGTTGGCAAGAGCGTGGGAGGCCGGGCATCTCGGGCAGCTGCCGTTTTTGGTTAGGCCTGTGAGAAAAGCCGGCGTTTCCGTGACGGTTGCAGTCCACGTCGGCCTTATACGGAAGTATCCGGGGGACCGTCACCTCTGTTCGGGCCTTCAGTCACACTCACGTAGGCTGAAGCCGGCATGAACAAAGAAGCCTGGTGAGGATGTCGAATCCGGGCAATATGAGCCACTTCCACGCAAGACCTTAGCAATACTTGTGGTTTATGCAAATGAGTCGGATCTCCATTTTCCAGTAAGAGTCCGACGCACCGATTTAAAGGAAAACGGCCTTAACTCCCAGTGCGATAATCGTGTTTGGTCACCTGTGCGGATTCCTTACCGCCGGGTATTTATTCCGATGGCATTTACGCTGATAACAAAGGCGGAATCAGGTTTAAACAAGCTGAGACCTGTGTATCTGAGCTGACGACGCGGGAAAAAAATTTATTCTTCCTCCCTTCAGCATTGCTGGACGTGGAAATGTAAACAGAAGGAAGGACGATGTTTGCTCGGAGCCCAAGACTTATCGGTTGTGGAGATATTATAAACACAGGGAACATGAGATCATTACCGTTATTTAGGTTGGGGTGAAGCATAAATCCAGAGCACACAAGATGTTTATGGTACTGCAGACGCCTTAAATAAACACTGCTTGACCGATGGCCCGGGGGGGTTGCGAACAGATGTTAGGGGTCATCGGATTCGGAGCCACCTACACCCAGGGCGACAGGGGGTCGGGAGGAGCACGGAAGCACCGCCGTGGATCTTCTTTCCTGTTGCCTTCTGCACACAAACGCTTTTCCACCTTCCGCTGGCGGGAGTTTTGCATGGCGTGGAGGAGGGTTCTGCAGCGCTGCGGCCCAGTGTGACGTGGGTCGACTTGTCATTATACGCGGTAAAAGGTGGTAAAGCGGTCAAATATTTGTGCGTTTGCATAGATCTTAGAAGGACGTGAGTCCTGACTTGACCCCACGTCGTGGTTCCGAACCTCATTCCTTACATGGTAGAATGCCGCAGGCTATTGTTCCTTCTGACTTTTTACCACGTTTTACTGCCTGGAACGGTTGTTCCAAAGGTAGATGATGAAAGCATCGGGTGGTGCAGTGCTTAGAGGTGCCATTTTGCGGTTGAAAGACCTGCATCTCACCACCCTTCCTGCTGTAACACCCTTGAGCAACATCCTCACTCCTGAACCGATATGGTAAAATTTTCCCTGGTGAATAAATGTCACTGGAGAAACGCGGTACATGCAGTAAAGACAGCTAGCACAGGTGTTAGCCGCGAGCCTGGCGCGTCCATCCGCGTTATCTGAGGCAAGAATGGAAAGAATTTCCCTTTAGCCGCTTGGCGGGAAGGCGTGAGGCACCGAGGAGCTCCGGTGTGGGAGTTGTTTTCCCGCCAGGTGAGATGGTCGTGGGGGAGAAGGGGCCGCAAGAACACAAAGCGCGGTTCGGGGGAGGACAAATAAATCAAAGCCACTCAGAGCGAGACGATAGACAGACGTCTCCTTTCACACTGATTTGACCACGTTTTTCCCAAACGGCGGCCTGAATACCTGAAGGAGACGTGGGCATGGGTTCCTTTCACAGAGCCACCGCGGAAACTCCTGCAAAGGTTAGGCTGCTCACAAAAAGGTTGTAAAAATGGCCCCTTTTACAACAGAACCTTCCAGAAACAGCTTTTCACCGAAATAATCAACCCCCCTCAGCCACACAGACCTCTGAGGTGGAAACGCAGGAAAACCAGCAGTGAATCTCCTCTTGTTGTTGGTCCCGATAAAAACGCAGGTTGTTGCGGAGAGGCGGCGGCGGACGGACGTCGGGGATGAACGGCGCAGCTATTTCTCTGCAGACGGACGAGAGGAAGAAGGGATTTAGAAAGATAAGGAATTCCACAAAGCCTGCGGGCCGCCACGTGGGTTGCACAACGGGCTCCGCGACAAATATCTTTCTTGCTTTGTTATTTGGACGATCCGCTTGTTGTCGAGCAGGAAGCTATAAAACACTCGCTGCGGTTTTCGGTAGCTCCGGTTCCCACGCGCCGAAGCGGTACCTTCAAGACGAGCAATAAACACAGAAGCGAGGCTCGAAAGCAGGGACTGCGGTCTGCCCGACATTGCGTGAGGACGAGGATTGTGGTCGACTCCGTACGCAGATCTGACAGGAGACCAAAGAAGTGGGATTACGATGAATTGGGTGGCTGTTTGATTTCCTGTCAAAACACACTAATACAAGACATGAGCTGTAAACACTGTGGAAGTCAGTTTTATCAAGGGAGTCAAACCCCCCCTCGGTTCTACTAAGGTGCTCTTTACTGCCACCTATTGGGACAGTGGGTTTCATTCAAGGGTCGATGTTCTCTTTACTGTCGTTATAGAAGTGATCAAAAGTTGCTCCTGGACCTCAGCAAACAACACTGTAAATGGACAGAATGACGACGGCAAACTGAACGGACGAGTGGATGAACAGATAAACAGAAAGAGATGAAGAGATAAGTAATAAATGGAGTTAAGATGACAGATGGATAAATAAACAGATACATAGAGAAGATAAGAGGATCAGCTCAGACAGTCAGTGGAGGTCAGTCTTATGCGGTCTAGAGTTCAGGAGTCTGACAGCTGGCGGTGGGCTGTTCATGAGCCTGGCGGTTGTGTTTCTCAGGCTGTGGTAGCATCTCCCAGGCGGTAGCGGTGAAAGCAGATGGTGGAGGAGTGTGGGAGGGGTCTGTGGTGGTGAGGCGACATCTCCCGACACACTGCTTGTTGTAGGTGGTCTGGATGGTGGGTAGTGGGGTCCTGGTGATGGACTGGGCAGTCCTCACTACCTGCTGTAGAGCTCCCCAGTCAGAGGCAGTGCAGTTCCCTCACCAGCTTCAGAAGCAGGAGGTCGGGGTGCGCTCTGCGGCACATCTGCAGAAGCTGATAAGGATGGGGGGGTCCAGCTCTTTTGCGTCTCCTCAGGAAGTGGAGATGCTGTTATTCTTTTTTCACCATAGGAGTTGTGTTGTAGGCCCAGGAGAGGTCCTTGGTGATGTGCACCCGCTCCACTGCTGAACCACCAACACACAGAGGAATGTGAGCAGCTCGAGTCCTTCTGCATCAATCAATCATCTCCTCAATCTTGTCAACACTGAGAAACAGATTGTTGTCCTGCACCAGGACACAAACTGCCCCCCCGGTGGGCGACTCGTCGTTGTTGGAGATGAGGCCCCGAGTGTGGAGTGATCGACCTTCTTGATGATGTGGTTGCTGCTGAAATCTGAAATGTTGCAATGTGAAGGAAGATGCCATTAAAGTTCATAATGCGGCCATTGATAAAATGAGCAGTCTGGGTTCTCGGCAATCTTGGGAATCGGCGTCGTTCCCAACTGTAGGGCGATTCATAATTCTCACACGCCGCAGAAAATCCACCGCGGAACACGATTAATCAGCCGACAGATCTGAACAAAAATGGCTGAAAAAAAGACAGATATTCTTTCCTGAATCCTTCCCAAAGGTATGAGATTGTGGGAAGTCATTAACCTGGATCTCGGGCTCATTTTGAATCTATTTTGACGGCGGCAGAAAGTGATAACGGGTGCACGATCGTGGGTCTTGTCAACAGAAAAGAAACGTCAAAAGCTGTAATGATAATCGGCCTCGGAATAAATAAGGAACATTAACGGCAGTTAGGAAACCTTTAAGAAAAACATGGTGCCAAAATCAAATATAGCAAGACCACAGCTCTGTGGCTTAACGCCTCGACGTCTTCCGCACGCCCACGCAGGGGGCTGCCAGAACTGGGTCTACGCAGTAAGAATAGAGCAAACAGATGACAATGACGAAACTTCGCGGTTTGCCGGAGGAGCGCGCGCTGACGGTCCACAGCGTGATGTAAGTGTCCGTGAGAAGGACCGACTAAATCCAGAAATGTCACGTTATTTTTGTACGCTAACCTACTTATGATGATTTACTCATAATGTGGAGTGATCTTTACCACATAGATGTAGGGTAAGTACCTTAACCGGAGGGTGTGGCAGCAACAGCAGCAGTGGGGGGAGGGGTTGAAGCCAAGGTCTTCCAGCTACGAGGTGACCATCTGAACTCTTCACCTCCAGCCGCTGCTGCTGCGCGTCGAAAAAACAGTTAAAGCCGAAGGACCCGTGTTTGAATCCCTTCAGAGTGTGGGATTTACCCTCACCCGATAGAGTAAAAAAGTAGGTAAATGAGGGTCAGTAGCTTCTTCTCGCCTCACAGAAAAGCGTCAGCTAGATACAGATGGAAATACGTGGGTTGAATTAAGACTTTCTGCGCAGATTTCTCCTTTTTTTTAAGTTTTGTCCATTGAAGTGATAATATGCTGGAAAAAGAAGCAAGAAGGAGAAGGTCCTCTGGGCAGCAGCTGGTCCAGATGTCAGAGCAGAGCTGGCAGGTTAGTTGATCTAAATGGCGCCAGTCAGCAGGCAGCTGCATGAAGGGATAAAGCGTCTGCTGAGCAACACAGTGATGTGAGCGGTGGAACAACAAGTATAAAAGCCCTTATCTGGGGGGCAGGTAGGAGAAGCACAGATTTTGAGATGGAAACTGGCCGGCCGTGGGGATTACTGCCGGAGTTCTGGGTATTAGGTCGTAAGACGCACTGATATCTCCGACAGCATTGCTGGCGCGTCGGGCCGTTTCAGAGCAGAGCTCAAATCCCCGGGGCTCAGGAGCGTGAGAAGGAGCGGCGGCTGCAGACGTGGGACGGAGGCAGGAGATGCACGCGTCTCACACCCGTCTCCTCTGTCAGGGGAATTAGTCACGGCGGCCTGGTCCTGTTGGGGAGGAACACATAACGGCGGGTACCCACGATCCCTCTGGCGGGCTGCTTTCGCACAGCGCGGGGCCTTTTTCCAGGAACGCCCGGCACCTTCTGCCACAGCGGAACTGGGTCACAAAAACAAAGGGAATCAGCAGACGGAGAAGCAGGTGCAGATGCGCTGAGTGAGGGGCAGGTGTACTTGTCTTGTCCATCATGGGAGGGGGTCCTCAGCTGCTGGCAGCATAGGCTGTTGGTCTCGTCTGGCCTCATCGGCGGTGAGGGTTAGCAATTTACGCTTGCGGTACAAAGAAACTCCAACGGAAAAAGAGGGGTTAGAATTTAACAACACGAAGAGACTACAGAACTGCATGCTGGCAGACAAGGCGGCATTAGTCATGTTGGAGGTGCCAAAGCAAAGTTGATGAAAGATGAGTTTTAAGTCTGGATCTAAAGGCCAATCCCGGCAACATCTGGCAGATTATTTGGGAAGGTTTGGGGAGCTACAGCTAAAGGCACCTCCTCTCGCTGCAATCTTACTGATGTCAGCTACTTTAAGACAACCAGCATCTAACCGTCGAAGGCAATGCCGTGGAACATAAAACACGTTCTCCACTTCCAACACGGTGACCCTCACGTGCCTCTTTACGTGGCCCCGAAGAGAACGAAACCGCACGGTTTCCAGCCAGGACTGTAAGACCTCAACCGTACTGTGTCAACAAGAATTTCAGCATCTTTGATCACTTCTGCCCAAAGAAATCTTACGGCGGGACGTTGTCCAAGGAGGCCGCGATAGGCTGCACAGAATCCGGCTTCGACCGGCTCCGTTCGGCACATCGCTCAAAAACCTCCTTCGCTTTTGGAATCGCCCTTGTATAATTCAATCCAAGGAGATGTTTTTGAAAAATGAAGCCCGGAAGGTGAGGAAAGGGTGTGGATATAGATCCAGGTAAACGCGCTGTGGTTTAGAGGTGGCCATGTGGAACTGGCCAAGTACCACCAGGACGGTGGTATGAAATCTTCCAAAACTGAGTGGAAGACAGGAGAAACGCTGGTGGTGGAACCAAGTCAGGCACTGGGGTGAACCACGTGTTTGGAGATGGAACTTTAACAAATTTGGAAATAATAATCGGTTCCTGCTTCCAGCAGGACTGGGCTGCCAGGGCTCAGGGGGTCCTGGATATTTAACCTTTCGGTCAGTGGCTCATTTATGCCCTGCCTAAATAACGCCTTTCACCGGCACGTAACCCACATATTTACTCCCCGCGCGTCAAATTAGGAAAAGAAACCTGCTGTATTTGCTGCTGCCTGAACGCGTGTTCATTTATTACCCCCCCCAGGTGACACGTCCACTCATTACGCTGCGTAAATACAGCAGCGCCGCATTTATTCCAGCACAGCTGGACCTGAGGGTCCTCATCGTTCCGACGGCGGAGGGAGGGTCGTGACTGCATGCACACCCTGGTGTCCGCATGCCAACAAGCCAAACACCACCGTTAACTCCGGCCGGCGGTCCGGAGTCGGTGTGTTTCATTTGCGGATCAGTTTGGGGGTCAAAGTGTGAACAGGGGGGAAAAAAAAACTCAAACTTGGACTTTGCTGTACTGTTTAGTCAGGGTCGCAAAGAAGGTGCTGCCAGAGCCCCGGTTTGGCCAAGGGGTCTCGACCCACCGGTGCCGCCAGTTGTGATGGGAACCTCCACTGGTTCCGTTCCCAGTCGTCGCTAAAGTAGCTGGAAGAGTGTTCCGCCGCTGACAAATAAGGCTCTGCTCCACACAAACAGAGTTTTGTTCCACTCGCGGCGACGTTTCGTTTTTTACTCCGGTATCTGGCGCTAAACCCGTCCGGATTAACAGTGTTCCGGGACGATGTTTTTGATAGCGGAGGCCTGTTTTCTGTTGAGTGCCTTGATTTCCTGTTGTGGGTTCGGGCCCTGGTGTTCGTCTCTGCTGCGGCCGCGCGTGATGTTTCCGAGCCGCAGCGCGTAAATACAGACGCTCCCTTCCTCGCTGCTGCCAGGTTCTGCGCTATAAACACGCGTCAAAGTGACGGAACAATTAACGGCGAGGACGGACCCGGAAGGTGCCGCGCCACTCAAGAAGGCCAAAGCGGAGCAGATGTGGAAGATTAGCGAGGCCTTTGAGAGGAAGATGCTGGCTGCGGTTCAGAACGTTTTAAAAGCACAGAGACGGAACAGCCGGACAGCGTAGAGTTATAGAATTTATACTACCGGTGTAAGATGCAGTACCAGGTTAAAATGGTTCAAGGTGAGGACAGCAGATGGAAAAAAGTAGCTGATAGCTGGGAGGTAAAATGACGCAAAATGTGGCAATGATAGCTTTGTAAAAGTTGCTTTGTGGCAGAACTCTTCTCCCAACAGGCTGGAACGGAAGGGCAGCAAAGGGTCTCCAAACTGCCCAAGAAACCTAAGATGCAGGAAAGGATGCTGGGAACCATATTTGAAGCGCTGACTGTGGGAAACACAACATTGTGTGTCTAGGTTTGTCCTGGGGCACAGTTAGAACATCATCTAGAGGTCATGCTTCTTGGGGCATTTCATCCGGTATGTGTCCTCGTGATCTACCATCTCGTCTACTCATCCAACCCACGCTTTTCTCCAAACTGAACTCGGTGATTTGCCAATTTGTGTGTCGATCTGGACAAGTTTTACTCTACCAAGAAGGCTTCTTGATGCTATAGCAGGAGGTGGGATTTGAACCTGGATCAGGTTCACCTGGTCTATTTTACTGCAGATTTGATCTCCAGGGAAAAATATTTGACTTTACTTCCATAACCTCTTTCAGAAGAGAACATAGCAGAAGGCCATGTGTTTGCAGTGATTTTTGCTGGAATTACCAGAAGTTTAGCTCAGCCAGTTGTGCACCAGTGGATTAAAATTTGTCATCACTTTGTGGTTCCGATGAGCAAAGTCACTCCTTGCTGTTCTCCAACAGGTACCTGGGCATCACTCGACCCCTGACCTACCCAGCTCGCCAGAACGGACAGCTCATGGCCAAGATGATCCTGGGAGTGTGGCTGGCATCGGCCTCCATCACCCTGCCCCCCTTCTGTGGCTGGGCCAAGAACGTGAACACGGCCGAGGTGTGTTTGATCAGTCAAGACTTTGGCTACACCATCTACTCAACTGCCGTGGCCTTCTACATCCCTATGGTCGTCATGCTCATCATGTACTATAAGATCTTCCGAGCAGCACGCAAGAGTGGCGCCAAACACCAGTTTGCTTCCTTCCCCCTGAGAGAGGCCCCCGAAGCAACGGAAGGTGCTCCCCAGGGCCCAAAACCGGCAGGTGTGGCGGAGGAGTGTGCCGCGTTAGGCCGTCTCCTGAGGAGCGAGCGCCACAACGTGTCCATTTTCCGGCGAGAGCAAAAGGCAGCCACCACGCTGGGCGTGATCGTGGGTGTCTTCTCCATCTGTTGGCTGCCTTTCTTTGTGTTGACCACAGCACGGCCCTTCATCTGTGGCGTTGAGTGCAGCTGCATACCAGTGTGGCTGGAGCGGACGCTGCTGTGGCTCGGCTACGCCAACTCGCTCATGAACCCCTTCATCTACGCCTTCTTCAATCGCGACCTAAGGACCACATACCGGGACCTGCTGCACTGCCGCTACCGCAACATCAACCGGCGGCTGTCTGCTGCGGGCGTGCACGAGGCCCTCAGGGTGTAGCGCTGCCCACCGCGGATGAAAGCTGCAGGACGGCCAAAGAGGACGATGGGAAGCGTAGTTCTGACCAGGGCGCTGGAAGGATTGCAACAGAGCTGAGGCAGAGAATCTGCAGGATGCAGCAGATGCTGCGTGGGAGTTTTGGACGTCTCACAGTGCTGCTCACGCAACCATCTCTGCCTCAGTACAAAGAAGACATCAGTAGTGAATTCCTCTTTCTGAACTCGCGCATCCCTGTGGCTCTGAGCTCATAGAGATGGGAATCCTCGCTGACGGACCGTCTGCGCCACTTCCAAGAATGTCGGCCGCTCGGAGACGACCCATCGAGAATCGGCTGACGTCAAATAGGAAATACCACACATGAAAATATCTGTGGCTTTGCAACTTTGAGAACCTGCTGTATTTAGCAAAGCCATCGCAGACCAGGAGGACTTCAGCCGAAGCCCTGAAGAATTCATCAATATTGCCTCACTAAGCCATCGACTGACCCAGGAAGTCTGGAGTTCACAGCGCCCGGTGAATGTGTGCATGAGACTCGCTTTATTGCTCCCTGCGTGCTGAGCTTCAGGCATTTGGGACATTTCTGCAGTGGGGTTGACGGGGTTTCTCAGCGCCCGATGGCCAGGACACGAAGCGGTCAAAAAAGCCCCAAAACAACTCAGCTTCTACCTCTAGAAATGGGTTGTGTCTTCTGCTCTCATCTGAAATGTAATATTCCAGTTTATGGAGACATTCGATAAACAACATCCAGTTCAATCAAACATAAACAAACTGGCGGTACAAATGCGGCCCAAACAATTTGGTTCCCTTTGTTTCTGTCACGTGAGACGGGGTTATAATTTGTGTCTGACAAACTTTCTATAGTTCAGATCATCCGCTTGCTCAAGTGAGTCCACTCCTAAGCAGGCAGTTGACCATCCGTAGACGTGTTTTAGGTCAAAGCATCCGTTTCCTCAAAAGTGCTCTTCATCTACTCGTCATTTAGCACAAACGTGGAGGAGAAAAACAGGTGTGATAAAAAAAGAAAAGTCATCTCAGCATTAACTCCTTTCCCGAAAAACACAAACTCAGCAGCGTTGCGTCACCTAAACGTCGGCTCAGGTCCTTGGCCCCGGAAGCTGAGATTTGCTGACATGGAGCGGCCCGAGTAGAAAGTTCTCTCTCCGCAAATCATTTCTCATTACTTTATTTTTTTTTTCTGGGAAAGATCAACTATGATTTAAAACGTCCTTAAGAAAAGCAAACACAATGGCGAGTGTGGCGAGTTGTCCAGAGCGAAACGTGAAAAAAATATTTATTTCCAACCTTCGCAGCACAAAATTAACTGCTGCGTTCGACTCTGCATTTTGACTTTTCGGACAGATGGAGGGCGACGGCCTGACGTTCTGCCCCCAAAAGTCCACGTTATTCCAGATCTTCAGGCCCAGCTGCGGTCGCGGACCCCCGGCAGCTTCAGCGGTACATCGAACGTGGGAACCGTCTTTACGGCCGTTTCCGCTCTGGGACCAGAGCTGGTTCCGATGCTGTCCGCCTGGAGGACACATCCAACAAGACAGTCGACTTCGTGCTGTAAAACAAAAAAAAAACAAATAAAATATTTACGCGTCAGTAGTCGAGACAACATGGCAGCTGGGAAGGATTTTCCAGAAAATTCTCCCTGGATTCCATAATTCCATATCTGAATACAACACACATTATTAGCCTGCAGCAAATGTAATTCCTTGATTCGGTGGATTAAGAAGGTTCTAGATCATTAACAGAAAGTGGGCTATTTTGAGCTCGCCGTTAATATTTATTCGTGTCGAGTTTGTCTGGCCTGCATTGACTTAATCGTCGGACTTGTGTGCTTATTTTTACCTCTTTGTTCGAAATAAACCATCAGAGTTCATACATATTCAAGTGTGCCTGTTCGGTTCATACCCCCCCCCCGCCCCCATCCCCACGCACATTTACATGCTTTCAAAGGCCCCGGAGGAAACGACGGCGAATGTTTGTTTACGAGCCAGAACAAAAGCGGCGTGTTCAGACCCGGGCGACGGCGCTTTCTACGAAAAATCACGACTTTAATTAATCGGTTGAGTACAGATGGGGAGATGAAAGAAGCTCCGCTCGCGGGTTCACGTCCCACTTTTTATCACCTGCTGTCGGCCGCGGTGTGCCAGTTCCACCTGAATTTTAACCTCACCTGCTATTAGAGCTGAAAAAGAGGCGCTAATCAAAATGCATTTAGAACCGTCGACCTTCACGAATGGCGCCTCGCCGCTTTAAATTCCGTTGCCGCGTGCGATTGCATCTAACAAGCTTCATATGGTTTTGCGCTTGTGCATCTCAAGCAATACAACGAAACAGCAGTGAAAAAAAGCGAGGTCGCGCTGCGGAGATGAAGTAAGAGCTGAACGTGGCCGGGTTCGCGGCTCCACGCCTTGGTTCTCCAAAGTCGGCCTGCTCCTCCTTTTTGTGGGAGCCCCCGTTGGTTCTAGCTCTTCCAGGAAAAGCGGGTGAGGAAATTAAGTTTGTATACAAATTTCCTGCAAGGACTGTTTATGTAAAAACAGGCATGCATGTATACAGAGAGACAGAGGCTCTACGTGGAGAATGTGTAGATGTTTATGTGCAGGAAAAATATCTACCATCCATAATCTGGAGCACCAACAGCATTCCGCTTGCCCTAAATATAGCAGAAGTACTTACTAGTCATTTTTGGACGTATTCTTCACGTTAAACAACAGATCAGTGAGCTCAGACAACATCTGGCAGCAGGGTCGGCACAGACCTCCGAGGAAAATTTTCACAACGCTGCCAGGCTCATGGCCCGCACGCCTGCCGTGTGGACCAGTCCGGGTATGACAAACACCAGAACAATCTGTAGGAACGCAGTCTGACATCCGCTAACCCAGTCTGAACTAACCTGACCCAGTCCAACTCAGTCTGAACTAATTCTACCAAACGTGATCCAATCCGAATTAACCCTAACCTAGGCATGGCTTATTTCATCTAATCCAGCCCAGCTGAATCTGACTCAGTCTGGTCCAACCCAACCCTATCTGATCCATCTGATGCAACCCAGCCCTGACACATCTACTAATTCTCAACCGGATCAGCTTAGTCCTAATCCAGTCCAACCTGACATAATCTGACCAAACCATAGCAAATTCATCTAACTGAACCTTCTCTGACCATTCTGACCCCATCTCACTCACTCACTGTAGGTAAGTGCTTAACTAAGTTAAGGTCAGTGATCCAGAGCCTATACTGGAAGCACGGGCACAAATCTGCTGACTCCACCAAATCCACCCAACCTGACCAAACCCAACGCATCTCATCACTACCACCCAACCACGTTTGCCTGACTCTGACCGAACCTGTTAGCCGGTCATGCAGGCAGTGGGTCGGATTTGCTTATTGATGGCTTGTGGGCAGCAGGTGTTTGGAAGATATCTGAATTTTTATACATCACGCTCTCTCCACGAGAGAGGGGGAACATGGAGGACTGCACCTCACTGATTTTTTTAACAGTCCTTACCTAGGTCTGACAGGGAGAGATGCAGAGCGGCTCCAACTGAGGATGGCGTGCTCGAACCCTGCAGGGTGGCCGGCGTCCAGCTCCATCAACAGGACTTGGCACCGGCTGCCATCGTGAGTGCTGGACCTCCCCTGCACAGCGGACAGTGTCGGGCTCAGTTTGGAAGCAAACGCTCTCTTTCTCAGTACTTTTCATGACTCATCCCCCACAGACTGCTCACAACTGTCAACCCCCCCCCCCACTCCCGGTTGTACTTAATTACTTTCTACTCGGTTTCCGTGAAGGACCAAAGTCCTCAACTCAGTTAAACAGTCGCCAGCCGAGAACCTTCTCCGGCAAACCCATCCGCTCCAAACCCACCTTGTTTATTATCCGTTCGTCTATTGGACACTTTCCTGAAGCAACGTAAGAGGTTAGTTTTGTACACCAAGGTGCTTTAACCATTTAAACAGCACGTTTTTTTTTTTTTTTTACCTGGAGCGATTGAGGTTGAGGGCACGGCGGCACAAGCGAGGATTTAAACCTGGGTCTTTTAATTCCAGGACAACACCTCTAACCAGCGCAGCAGAATAGAATCGGTAGAATACAGCAGGGGACGAAAAAGGAAATAGAGAGTTTGCTCTTCTGTACATCTGCCTGTACAGCATTTTTTACAACATTTCTACACACCGATACAGCCAGATATTTGGACTAAAGGGTGAGTTTCCTATTTTTGTCTCTCCCAAGGGCACAAGAGCAGTTTCCCTCTCGATTTCCCGCAGAAGCAGCCGATTATTGGTGTGAAAGCCTTCCTGACAGACTATTCCCCATGTGGAGATTCTCCAGATCCTCTATCTAGTTACCGTTTGCCTCTATATCTATTTATAATCATTTTTGTTACCTCAACATTCATTTGCAGAAATTTCATAGTGTACCGGATGACCGTCTTACCAGCGTGAGATAGCTTTGGTTAGAGAACCTCACCTGCAGGCCCACGGTCCCCTTCTGAACGTGCCTGCAGACAACATCTCCCAGTTCTCTCTGGAGAAGGATCTCCCTATCCTCCCTCAACAATAAACGCCACCCGGAGGTAAGTTTGTGGGCTGTGGAAGCCGAGCTGTCTCCCCTCACCACCTTGTTTCTCCCAGGCTTTCCCAGGAAGGTTCCTCTGTGGAAATCTGCTTTTATGCAACACCTACAGCTCTGTCAGGAGCCCCAGAATCTGGCAAAACGGGAAGGTTCACCCACACGGAGGGTCCTATCATGAGCATGGACGCCCGCTGTAGTTTGGAGAGCAAATCTGACCCGTCGCTCTTCCTGAGCCTTGATGGAGGCAGAAGTAGGATTACGGTGTCCGAGCATTGGAATCACTCTTACCGGTCCGCTGGAAAGTTTTTCCAAGAAGGAGGGTCGTGGTGGAGAGTTCAGTCTCGTAAGCAGCATTAATAAACACGGACACAGCTGAGGCTCATGGGGACAGGCAAGCGAGAGCTTTGTTTCCTTGTGACATTTAAAGGTAATTATTCTCGTGCAGAAGAAGTCATCTCGACACATCAAAAGCAAACACTTGGGGCTGAGAACACAGGCAAACAGAGGCCAGAAGTTAGATTAGAGGTAAATGAGAAGCTGGGGCCCAGCGGCCCCCTTTCTCCTCATTCCAACCCCTCGGATTCCTTCTGTTTCCTTTTCTTACTCCAGTCTGCAGTCCTGGCCTAGTTTTCACACACAACACAAATTTACATTTTCCTTATTCAGCCGGACAGTATAACCGTGTCGTATAAAAGGTTCAACAGCTGTTCCCCCTCTGGGGAATCACAAGAGGTCAGAAACCTTCATCTTACAGAATGTAACAATGGCACAGTGGGGGATGGGTATAAGATCCAATCCATGTAAAGCTAATGTTCCTGCCTTCCTCTTATGCCCTTTAGCTTAGCACCTCACCTACACTGTCAACCAACCAACCAACCAACCAACCATTCAGCCAACCAACCAACCAACCACTCAGCAAACCAACCAATCACTCAACCAACCAACCAACCAACCATCCACTCAACAAACCAACGAACCATTTAACAAACCTATCAACCAACCAGTCACTCAGCAAACCAACCAACCGACCATTCAGCAAACCAACCATTTAACAAACCAACCAACCGTTTAACTGTCCAAACAACTAATCAACCAAGTTATCAATGAATCAGAAGCCCAAATAATCGCCTATTCATCCCGACAACCAGCTGTTCACTTATGATGTTCACTTTATCTCCCCAGATGTCAGATTATTTATTTATTTGTTTACTTTTTCCCCTCAAAGCCCACTGCTGTGCTGGGTGTCCACCTGGTTCACTCACCTGTGGGAGCACAGGTCACCTGAGCCTCCTCCGTCCTCCGACCTATGAGGAGCACAGCAGGGATTCAAACCCATGTCCTTGTCATTGGGTACATGTCAGCACTTCTGTTTGCCTAAACACAAGATGCACTCAGTTGAAGGACCTGCACTGAGGGGTGCAAAATGAAAAGCCAAAAACTTCTCAGACTCCCCCTGTCCTTCAGCGCTGCTGAATCCCTCCCAGCATTCGTTAAGGGTCTCAAACCCATCACCTCTGGAGCCACTTCTCTGGAGCCCTGATCTCCTGACAGCCACACAAATGAGTCCAACACCACCTGCCCTGATTATCTACATGTTTGCTGCTTGAATCTCACTTCTATAGGCAGCTGCCTGAGGGACGTGAACCAGCGACATGCTGGCGTCAGAAACACGAGCTTTGATCGTCCTGACTGCCTGGAGCTCTTCGTGTTCTTTTGTTTACTGTGAGGAAAGGGTCTAAAATGAGGCAGACATACAAAGGGGAAGTGTCTGAGCCAGCGATCCCTCCGAGAAAACCTCAGTCGTGTTTGTGAGAGACATTTCCCCTCAGCGCCTAACCTCAGACGAACCCGAGCTCGAGCAAAACCGACCCGACCCCTGCCTGTCGAGGGCGTGACTCGCCTCGCCCTCGCATGCTGTCGCAACCCGGACCGAACGGCGAATTTGTCGCCAGACTGAAACTTGAAGAGCAAAATGACAGACGCTGGTGATGGTGCGTTTGGCGCCGTCTCAACCAGGAGGTGGGGGGCCAGAGCACCGGGTGGTCAGGGGTTCAGCGTGTTTAACTGGAGCCGGTCGAAATCAAGCCGTTGTTTTTCATATATTTTGAACCAAAAACAAATATCTGAATCTGAATTGCGCGTAACCCCAACTCCTACTGGCTCTTCAAAGCTGGTTCCAATTAGGCAGCTAAGTGACACCATAATAACGCTGCTTTCTGGTGGGAACTGGATGGTGTGTTTTATAGCAGAGCTTTTCACAATCATGCCATTGTCCCCTCAGGAGGCTTCAGCCACCCCCCCTTCCCCACTGGCCTCCAGGAAGGACTCTTTCATCTGCTGCCACCCCACTGGTGCCATTCTGTGAGATCTTTTCCTTTCTGAGGCTGTTCTCTCATTCTGATCTCTCCATCCCTACCAGGTGCAGAAGAACAGCAGATGCAATCTTACCGTTAACCTCCCGGGCTTAGGTGTCCCCCCTCCCCCACCTCCCTTCACTGGCACTTTTACTCTCACAACTGCCTTCAGCCCAACTGTGATTCTTGTCCACTTCAGAAGACATGTGAAGTTCATCTCCCAAACTGATGGACCATACAGAGGTCATGAAGAATTGTGAAAGATTCTTCACATTTTACAGTGGACTTTGGACACCTTCCTCCAAATCCAAGAAATATATTTAAACACCCTTTGTACTGCTTCTCAGAAGATCAGCTTAGTTTCCTTCCTCCTTCGGGGTAGGAACTTTGGGCAACGTTCTGTCGTTCTGCCGGTGCAGGAGACAGATATTCCAATGACATTACAAGGATGCTGGAGAACGCCCACTCCGGTCACACACGAGACATTATTACCGTGGCCTCATAAGGCATCACATCCTGTTCGACATCCTTATTCCATTTCCAGCAGGGTGGGTGGTGGGTGGAAGCTCGGTAAGAGTTATTCTACAGACGTTCCCTGAGATCCGCCTGTTTGGGTTACAAGGCATTTTCTTGCATTTTGAGGACAAAATCAGCTTCTTCTCCAGTGACACGAGACCAAAGCTGCCTGCAGTCTTCCGCACAATGTCAGTTTGGCTCGTACTGCATTATGTTCTTAACCCCCATCATCCCGTGTTTGCCAGTTTCAGCTGTTATAATCTTCGCAACTGTCACTCCAGGTCGTACTGTCCCGACACCTTCGGCTCGTTTTGTGAGCCCAATTTCATTTTCATTGTTTTTTGTTTATGTCTTTTGTCTTTACTCTTCTCCTGCTTTCACAGCCTGGCAAACAGGGGTTCCAGGATGGGCTCCAGTCCACTGTGACCCTCAGCAGGAGGCGGGAGGTAATGCTCATGGATGGACAGACACCAGTTGTATTGTTTGTTTTGACTTAAAGGTTCGACTGACACACAAATGCAGGTGTCCTCCACATGTGGCTTTGCTCCTAAACGTGAAACACCCGCTTGGCCATAACTCAGCACAGGGTATCTTGAAAAAGAGCTGAACGTACAGCATTTTAGAGGATGTCGTGGTGTCCTCTACCTCTACCTCGTTGTGGTGTCTAACAGAAGCCAGTGTTATTACAGCGAATGTGTTCATTTTAATGATTTTCGTTGATTTTTTTTTTTAAACGTGGACAGGCATCAATCTTGAGGGTTACGCACTGAAAAAATCATGCACAACTCAAAATTATGATAATTAAATTCTGGATTTTGCCGGAACAAATTGCCTCTGTAAGACAGGAGATGATTTTAATTGTGTATGTATGTAACAAAACGGGCAGTGCAGACACACGACGGCGTGGGCCGGTGTTTTGGGGGTTTGTAGCAACAGCCTCACAAATCCGACAGGTTGTGGTGGTTTGTGCAACATCCCCAAATGCGCCTATATCCAGCAGCCAGACACAGCGCATCAGGGGCGCCCCACACACACACACACACACACACACACACACACACACACACACACACACACACCCCCTACACCCTCGCCATTCTTTAATCTGCCATGAAAGGGGTCACTTGAACTTGCCCCACCCCCGCTCGCCCAGAGACTCTTTCCGTTTGTTTTCCGAACTTGTTTGGACGTTTTAACAACGGCTTAACTTAACAAGGAGTTTGTGACGGATCTCGGAGAGGCCCTGTGGCGGCGCTAGACGGAGGAGTTGGTGAATCTCAGATGCTCTCTCTCTCTCTCTCTCTCTCTCTCTCTCTCTCTCTCTCAGCCCATCCAACCTCCCCCTCTGGGACCCGTTCCGAGAGGCGGAATTCGGTGGCGGAGAATTAGCAGAGGCTCCATTGCCGCAGACCCCCGCTGGCAAAGTCCTCCGTTAAGCAAATCGTTTCGGCGGCAGCAGGACGGGACCTTTTCACAGTGGGCTGCTCTACCTGTTATTAATTGAAACATTGTTTTGAAAGGAGGACAAGGTTGTTGTGGTGTTTAGTTCCTGTCCCAGATCTGCTCATTGCTAATCACAACTCACGCTATTCTCCGTCAGGGTGGGGAGGGATGTCCTACTCCCAGGGAACTGGAAGGAAAGGGGTTAGGTGGATCCATCCAAACAAGAGCTTGGGGCCATCTAGTGGTCGCTTTTCTGGAACAGGTGATGTGTTGGAGACCCCAATACCTACAGGGTCTGATTACTCCCTATATCTCACCACCAGCTCTGTGCTCCTCCATCTGCTGCTTGGTGGGTCTGCAGAGTCTCAGTTCTGGCTCCACTATGGAGTCCAATGAGCTCCCTCTGTCCCTCGGAGCCGCTGAATCCCTTTCAACAGTCAAGAAATGGTCTCAAACCCATTGCCTCCAGCGCTGTGCATCAGATGGTCTGAAAGAAACTGGTGGGTAAAGCCCAGCCCCCCCCCCACATTTCAGGTGACATTTACGAACACGTGGAGAATGCGAGGAGAAACAGGATTCTCTTACACCTGAAGGTCATTTCCATTTTGGTGGTTAATTGTGGTAAATACAGCAGCTATACTTCACTCCGAACCCCCCGCTGTGTCACAACCCCATTCTGACAGCCCCCCCCCCACCCCCCAAAGTGGCCAACATGACAACAGATGAAGCCATTTAACTATATCCAGCGGCAGAGCACAGATCCCCCCCCACCACCTCGCGGACACAGCGAGGAATGACAGAACGCCAGCGTTGACCCCCTACGACACCCCCCCCCACCAACACCGCCTGGACACGCCAACAACTGTCATCTCCAGACGTGACCTGAGGAAGGGAGTCCAGTCACACCAGACAGGGAGTGTTGGAAAGAGCTGGCAAAGGGTTCTAGGACATTGTTCTCCCCCAGTGTGTAATTTACTGCTGTGGCCCGTCTTTCAGCCAGGAGCCCCGGCGTTCTCTACGCACCCGAAACGGGGGGTGGGGGGGCATTGAAGGGCAGCTGGCGAACTCATCCATTTGAGCACTCATGTCTTAAAAGGAAAGTTGTGTTTGTTTCCCCCGGTCCTGAGTGCTATTGTGCCGTCTTTTCCGTCACGCTGTGCGCCAAGGGCACTTTGGGGGAGAAGCGGCCACACGCACCGTTTCTCAGACCCCCGCCCCCACAGGCCTGCTCAACATTGTTTGCAGGGACGCCAGAGTCCAAGCCCCTCCACCCCTCCCAACATCCGCATCCGTACTCACATCCGCGCTGCCTGTCCAATTAGCTTAGCAACAAGCTTCAGTCTCCTCCGCTGACCCCCCCCTTATTACAGAGGCGAAAAAAAGATGGGGATCGGAGGGCATTCAGTCACGACACTGAAATGTTGACCTCACGCATGGTGATGGCTGTGTTATGTAAGGTGCCGTCGGTGTCACGCTGGAACCTGTCAGCATGATGCAGGCCAGAGTGTGCGGAAGATGCCGGCCGTCCACCCATAGGACCCGTCAGAGGCCTCATTGCTGACCACAAGCCCCCGGAACTACTCTGGCAATTTAGTGTCAACTTACCCTCCCTGAGAAGTACTCACTTTCACGGTTTCATTCTCCTCACACCTCTCCAGCTTCTCTTGCAAGGCTGGGTTTGTACACTAGGCCACTTCCAGCGCACCGCTGGGTGGTTTTTAAAGGTGCCGCTTCAGGGTGAGGAGGGTACAGCGGCGGGAGCCTGAGGGTGACATCTCTGACCGCTGCGCCACCTGCTGCCCTTGTTCTGGACGCGCGGATCTATCACAATTCCTCCACCATGGAGGTGGGATGTTACACTTTGGGCATCACATGTAATGGTCATGTATGGAACTAAAAGGAAACATAAATAAGTGGCTGAGTGAATAAGAAGTCACAGCAGCAAGCAGGAGCACAAGCTGAGCGAGATAGATGAAGGGAGAGAGAGAGAGACAGGGATAGAGAGAGCGAGGGAGAGAAAGAGAAAGGGAGATGGAGAAAGTGAGGGAGAAAGATGGAGATGAAGAGAAAGAGAGAGGGAGAGAGAGAGTGAGGGAGGGAGAGAGAGAAAGACAGGGATAGAGAGAGAAAGAGAGAGGGAGAGAAAGCGAAAGAGACCCTCCCTCTGGGGTGCCTGCGTGGTAGGAGCGAGAGATGTGGGAACGACATCGGCAAGACGCGGCAGCGTCGGGTGACTCACTTTCCTGTCTCCTGGAGACAGCAGAGCAATTCGATTAGCGCACCATCGTTCAAGGCTATTTAGTTTCCATTATCCCACTGCCCCTTCCCTGTGTGTGTGTGTGTGTGTGTGTGTGTGTGTGTGTGTGTGTGTGTGTGTGTGTGTGCGTGTGTGCGTGCGCATTTGCTAACAGAACTGACAATAGGATCAAATCTGCCTTTCAACAAAATTGGTCAAAGTGCAGCTGCTGCAACGTCCAGCTCCAGCTTACAATGTGGCCACACCCCTCACTTCTGTGGCCACACCCCTCACCTCTGTGACCACACCCCTTGCCAGAGTAATAACAAATACCTTGCAGATACAGCAACAGTGTACAGTGTATAGACAGTCAGCAGTGTATATGGTAAATATGGTAAATGTGAAGTTTGTATGTGGTAAAAATACAGTAAGTTTGCATGTACAATAAATAAAGGACAGCGCTGTCTGAACTGTTTCAGCAGATGGACGGTTGTCGGTTCAAATCCCTGCAGCCTCTTTGGCGTCAGCTAATAGCTACAGAAATAAAATAAATTTACGTAGATAAAGTATACACAGTCCAATCTGGGTAAATGACTTTCATTAGGAAATTGTGCTTAGCTATTAAGATAATGACATCCAGCCTATTAACGATAATAGCGATAATAACGAGAAGGGGTGGGGCTTCACTAGGGCATGTTTCCCTCTCCTCACGGGAGGGGGGGTCAAATGAAGACACGTTCGTCTCATCGGGGCAGGAAATCCATTTTGTACAAGGAAGGAAAGACACCCAGACACACGAGAACATGCACAGCTTTGGGAAAATTTAAACAGTTTATGCAAATGTAGCACAATACCGCCCCCTAGTGCTCAGCCTGCCAGCTGCAGCGTGCTGAGGTACAGCGGGCAAAAAGGTGGTTGCAGACAGTGTTTGGCAATCTGAAGGATGCTGGTTTGAATCCCACCCCTGCTGTTGTACTTACCCTGAACTAATAGGGTTAAAAATCGTCTTGCTGTATAAATGGATTAAGTAAGTAGCTGCAGTTTAAAATCTCACTTGCAAATCACCCTGGAGATGAAGTGGACCCTGAAGTTATCAACTGTGGTGAGTTATAACATACAAGTAACGCTCGATTTAAAGGGTTAACTGGGGGGTCCAATATTGCCCAGTGTCTATATTTAACAGAGTCCACGGAATAACAAATGACATGTTTTGAACGTGATTACAGGAAGGAGGCAACTTTAGGGCAGTACATTTCTGTCTGTTAAATATGAAATCCATTAAGCTGAGGTCTGTTACGTAAATATAAATATTGCACCCAAGGTTAACCTCAGGACATGTGAGGACATGCAATTGTGGGTATGTGTGGTTTGAAAGGGAACAGAATAGAATAAACACACGGGGGAGAGGTGGTTAAGGCTCCCTTTTGGCTCTGCAACTAAAGCAGATGTTTCCTCAGTCCTTGGCAAAGTCGTCAGAAGTCTCCGAAAGGGTCGATTACTCACACACCCCCCCCAGGTCCCCGTTTGTCACTGCGTGGGCAAAGTGCCAGACCAGCGACCACCTCAACTGATGTGGATGAAGGCTCCGCGTGTGGAGTCCCTCACGGCCTTCAAGAAGAGGAGGGGGTTCGACCCCCCTGTGCCCTGTTTGTCCAGGGCGGAACCGATGCCCCGCAGGGGGCACCCACGAGCAGCGGCTTGCGCCCGATTCCCGGGCACGGTGATGTAGCGTGCCACCATGTTGAGGTGGTAGTCGCGCAGTTCCACCATCTGGGACACGCAGGTGTTGTAGGTGCGGGCCAAGTGGCTGTCGCCCACCAAGAGCACGTAGGAGCGCAGCGGCGGACTGTGGGAGATGGTCTGGATCAGCGCCCGATGGGGTGGCAGCATGTAGTCATGCATGCGCTTCAGGAATGCGCCGGCTGCAGGACGAGGGGACACAGGGGACACAGCATTGGCTCGCGGCTGGACAACAGGTAATGTAATGGTTCACATACTGGACTAAATCACTGCCTTTTGCCTTCTAATTCCAGGAGGAGCCCTGCTGTTGTATCCTGGAGTGAAATGAACTAAACATTCGTGCGAAACATGTGTTGATGATCTGAGTTAGATATGTTTAAATCATGTTTTACGAGTTAGGGATTTCGCTGCGTGTAGTAAATGCGGAACATGTGGGAGTCCAAACTTGTTCCTCCGGAGGGTTTCTCACCTGAAGGGTCCGTTTGCATGACCCCCAGCAGCGCGTCAAAGCACTGGATGGCCGAGCTCTGGGCTGCGCTCCCCCCTGAGAACTGGAGAGGCTCCTGGAAGACCCCTTCATACCTCAGCCCCTCAGGCAGCATGGGGTTGTCTTTCCACCTAGAGCCACATTGCAGTCGCTGCATTAAAACTACACTTCCCAGAATCCATCAGTGGGCCCAGGGGGACACCACTGTAAACTGAAGCTTCTTGCAACCAGCCCACCGAGTGAATCGTCACACTTTATTTCTCAGCAAAATGTTTCCTTTCAATGAAGGAATGAATGAAGAACAATTGCTGTACGTGAATAATGATCGATGTTGGGCTGTTTTAACATTTTTGGACATCAAACAGAAAAAAATCATTAAATACTGCCCTTCGAGCATCTAAAATCATCAGAAATCAGAAGAAATATGGATTTCTCAAAAAAATAAATAAATTGTGGTAACTGAGGCTGGAAAAAACAGGCCGTAACATCGCCGCGCTTCTGTCATCTCTTGTAACGTCCAGGAAAAACGGACGAAGGGGGACTCACCCCGAGAAAAAGATCCGCAGGGTTCTGTGATAAGTAGTGGGATCCACGTAACCTGAGAAAGAAGAGTGAAACAAACGTGAAATTCGAGCTGTGGCAAAGATCATCTAATAAGGAAACTTTCCATAAAACAGGACAAACTTGCGGTCCTCGAAGGGGACATTTTGAAAGAGGTGCTCTGGCTCTTCAAAAACACAACTCTGACTGGAATTCACGTTCCTAATTCATTTTGTTCAAGAAACAAAAGTCAGGCAGTTAAAGCTTAGTTAGACAAGCGGGCGATTATTCATTTATGATCCAGGTTGTGTACAAAGCTCTGCCGCAGTTAACACTTAACAGTTTTACTTTCAGGTTCTCCCTTTCTTTTCTCAACCACTTGCCCGACTGAGGGTCTTTCTTACTGAGTTTGAAATGTCTAAAAATAAACATGTCGCTTCAACGTGAGTCCTATCCGATTCGGATTGTTGACTCGTTTGTCCCATAAACATCTGCGGGGGTCTGTCGTGTTGCTACTGCTCACCACGACTCGCAGACAGCTGAGCTGTAAACACTGTGGAAGAGAGTTGAATGAAGGCAGTCCCACATATCTACTCTGTTTCAGTACCCTTTGCTGCGTCTACCGTTCCACAGCTAACAAATGGTGGAAAATAAATTGAGGAAGAAAATGTTATCAGGAATAAATAAGCGGAACAGTTTGCGCCATTGCAGCTTTGTACACCGTTGTGCCCTCAGCTCGCGGTCAAACAGCCGGGTAGAAATCCAGAGCGCAGATTGAAGCAGGACGTACGGTGCATGAGCTGGAAACATTCCTTCATCCTCCTCAGGGACTGAGTCACCATCACAAGGGCCTCCTGCAAGCGGTCTGTGCTGTGGGTCTGCAAGGAGTTCATCGCTGTCACAATGCCCTGGAGGAACCCAAAAGTAACATTTGAGGGATGATTCAAACGTGGCTCATGGACTCACTCTGCTCTCCAAGACCCCTGGCAGTGGGTGTGACTTCGAATTCCAGTTAAAGTATTTAAAGGTGACCTATGAAAAGTGACTATAATGTGTAAAAGAGGCCGGCGGTCAGCGGTCGGGTGATCTCCACGTGACCATAGAGACGTACGTCACCTTCATTCCTGTGCTGGCGGCCTTCTCCACCAACAGGGAGACCAGGAAAAAACCCTTGCAGGTCTCAGCCCCCGGAAACGTGAACAGCGTGTCCAGGTTCCTTCAAGCCATCGTAAACAGATTAGCCCTCAGAAGACAACCTGCTCGCGCAGGCAAAACCCGAGTACTCCTGCCCGATCCAATCCTTCCTGACAGTTTCTCAGGTTAGCTGAGCTATTTCCTAAGGTTCATTTTGACACTTGAACCTACATCCAGTCAATTACAAGTGCCATTTCTCATGCCTACTAAACAGAAATCTTAAACACACACACACACACACACACACACACATACACACACACCTGAGTTTGATGAAAGAAAGTGTCTTGACTTACTCTATTTTCATGGGTCTGGTAGGCGGCAGAAGGCAGGCAGGTTCGTGACACAATGAAAGCAAAAAGAAGAAGTTTTTTTTAAGGACCACATAAAAGGCCTTTGTCGTCAGTCCCACACAGCTGGCATCATTCTGAATGCTGTATTGTTGCACCATTCGGGCAGAACAGGTACCCTAGAAGCTCAAAGGTGTTCAGGGCCGTGGGATACATACTTAGTGGGGTCCTTCAGCTTCCAGTTGGCCAGCACGCAGTCGGCATAGACCAGGATGGGGGGCAGGCCCAGCGCATCTGAGACGGCGCAGTAGGGGACGGCCAGCTGCTGTGGGAGCACCTGGTGATGGTGGACGTGGAGGCAGAGGTTAAGGTTGGGGGTCAGTAAGCTCTTCCTGTTTCTCTTTACCTTCCCTCATATCATCAACTGATCCGTCCCATCAGTTACCCCCCACCTCAAAAATTGCTCTCCCACCTCATCCCTTGGTGCCCACCTTGGCCGGCTGTCCCTGTCCCTCCTGCCACACGTAGCCCATGGTGATGAAACTCAGCGCCAAGTGCGCCAACCTCTGCTCACGGTGGCTCCTCAAGTACTGCGTGCTCAGGAGGGGCATCTGGGGACACAAGGGGTGATGCAGGTTAGGGAGAAGCTCAAACCACCACCCAGCACACCAGTCAAAGCTCAACTGTTTGAACCCCCAGATGCAGAAGTGGAAAGAAGACCATCTGCATCAATGAGCTGTGTCCAGATTTAACCCCTAGGGGTTTCAAACTTCTCCGCAGCCAAGCAGGGCCCTCGTCTTTCAGAAGCTTGAAGCCGAGCTCTTTCCATGTCAAGGCCATCCGCTCACGAGACCATCCCTGCGCACACAGTGCCAGCTGCCCTGGTGACCCACCTCTTTCACTTTGTCCCGGAGCTGGTGCGTTTCGGTCAGGCACGTGATGTCTGCAGCCAAGTCCATCCATGGTCTGTAGTACTCGGGGAGATCCGTCTGAGAAAAGTGGAGAAGTTAACACTAAATGTGATTTTTTGCTGCCCTCTGCAAGGAATTGTTACCTTTGTCATGTGAATGATTGTGCCAGAATTGTGGACCTGAGTTCCATGGCATCCAACCTCACAGTGTAGATGAATGAGGTGGATTTCATCCATCCTGATCTGATTTACTTGGCAACACTGATCCTGGTGTATATCTACCATGAATCCCTTTCTGCCCTTCAAGGCTGTGAAGTTCCTTCTTACATACCTCTTATTTTGCAACTTCTCAGTCATCCAGGAAAACAAACTCAGCACAAACAATCACACCTACACAAGCAAGATAGCGAGAAAGTACAAGATGAAGGACAAGTAAAGTTTGTCTCACCAGCGGATCTTCTAAAACAAAGCCAAACTCCTCCGACACACCAAACGTCTCCAGGTCAATAGGGGTCACTGTGGTGTCAGAGGGCTTTCTGTCCTCCATGGCAGCACTGTGTACATCTGACTGCCCACTTGAGCTGCTTCCGCTGCTATTTCAACCCCTCTGGATCTTTCTCACTCAAGCCCTGCCCACTGAAGCCATGTGAGCAGCTGGATGTGGCCCAGCATCCTTCTGCAAAGCTTTTGACTACTTCAGAAATCACACAGGCTTCCTGTCAGCCCATCACAAGTTTCATTATCACATGACAAGGATTACGCAAACGTACAAATGAGCACCAGGCTGAAATGAATCACACTTGAAATAAAAAAACCAACAACAACAACAAAAATCTTTACCAACTGGTTCTGTGAAGTAGTGTGTCACAGATGAAAGGGTTGTTGTTCCTCAAATGAAAGTTGAGCAAGGAGCTTTCCGGGACTTCCCCATCAGTGCACTTCTGGTTCCCCACACAGCATGTCGGACAATCCCAGACACAAGGAATTTCCAAAACAGCAATTCCAGCATCCTACAAGTGACAGGGTCCATCTTTGGTTTGTCACGGTGGCTTCACAGATATGTCCCACAAAAGATGTGATTCCTTAACCATTATGCAAACTGCTGAAAGAAGGAGTTGATAATCTGACACAGGTTAGTAAATGCTGAGGCATGGGGGGCACTACTGTAGTCTGAGGGGGAGCACAGCAGACAATGCGGCCACTGGTGTGAAACCCTGAGCTCCAGGTGTGCACCTTGTCTGGGTGAATGTAAAACCAAAGATGTGACACATGGCCAAAAGAATGTGGACACCTCTTCTCATTAATGTTTGGTTATCTTGGCTACACGCGTTGCTAGCAGGTGGATAAAACCCGGCAAACAACCACGGAATCTCCTTAGATAACATCTGCAGTAGAATGGGCCATGCTAAAGAGCTGAGTGACCGTCACTATGATGCTGTCACAGGAAGCCACCTTTCCAACCAATCAATGTGTCAGACTTCTGCCCTGATCACCCGTCAGTTCTCTTACTGTGAAGTGGAAACGTGTTGGAGCAGCATCAGCTCAGCTGTGAAGTGGGAGGCCACACAAGCTCACAGGAGAACTGTTGGTCGTGAGTTTTGTGAACCAGGTTTCTATTGCTGAGCACAAGGCTAAGGTTGCTGTGTGACGCAAAGTGTCAGCCGGAGGGGTGTGAAGCACCGCTGTTGGACTCTGGAGCAGTGAAGTCGAGTTCTCTGGGGAATCACATTTCACTGCCTGGTAGACTGACGGACGAATCTGCATTTGCAGATGTCAGGAGAACCTGCCTGCCTACATGCATAGTGCCAACTGTGAAGTTTCATGGTGGAAGAATAATGGTGTGGGGCTGTTTTCATAGCTCAGGCCTCTCAATCCCAGTGAAAATCTTAACACTACAGCATACAGTGACCTTCCAGAGGGTTGAGAGCTGTGGAACCACGACTGCGATCCAGACCCAACATCAGCCTCACCTCACCTCTCAGCTGTGCTCCAGGATCTAGTGAAAAGTCCTCCCAGAAGAGCGGAGGCTGTTATACCAGCAAAGTGGCACCAACTCCATATTAATGCCCCTGTTTTTTAATTAAAAGTTCAACAAGCACATGTAGCTGTGGTGTTCATGTGTCCACATATTTATTACTATTTAACTATACATTGTATTTATCTTCATACTTAGATTTTTACCTTTAATCTCTCCATATTTATCTTTTTGTTATTCATTCTCAAACCCCTCCCGCATTCTGAGCACCATAAACCTGATGATCTTCATTCCGTGCTCCCTTGTGTGCCTGCTGTACATTAGCATTGGACAACAAACGGGCCTTGATCTCCAGCTCTGTTTGCTATATCTGCATGTACCTCTGTCCCAGGAGCTCCTTGAGAACCTGGATCTCCTCCTGCTGCGAGCAGAACACCTGCAGGAGGTCCTCAATTTTAGGCATAGGGCACTGCAGAAATTCGTGCCAGCTGGACACTCCTATATCTGTTCTTAGTCCACGAGGACTGAATTTTAACTGCTCCAACCTCAACTGAATACTTTGTCTTTCACCTCTCACCTCGCTCCATTAACTAGGTCATCCAGTTGAGAATTATAGGCAAACTGAGATGCTTCTGTATCTCAAGCGGGAGAGATAACTGCAATGCTTTGCCATCGGGATCCTCAGATCACATTGTAGTTGGTGCATAAACCTGTTTGTTAGGATCGTCACCAGAACCAGGAAACATGACAATACATCACCAGTTCCTCTTATTATGCACTGAACCATCAATTTACTAGATACACCAGTCAGTAGGATCCTCTTTTGGATGCAGGTAGATTCAGCAACAAGGTGCAGGACTTTACTTTACCAGCAGTTACTTGTCAGCTTTGCTGCTTCCCCAGACATTTTGAAGCCACATGCATTCTGTTAACATCACATTCCAGCTCATCCCAAAGATGCTCTTTTGGTTGGAGAGGTGGGACAGTACAGGCTACTGTAGTAAAGCAAGGTAAATCACTGTCATGTGTGGGAATGTGGTGTGTAAAAACTTTCCGCATTCACAGCCACTTAGACCTCCTGTCTTGTGCACTCTAATGGTCATTCAGTCAGTAGCTGGACCTCAGGACCTAGTCTGTGTGCCTCGTGTACTGAGTCACAGCCACATGCAGGGTGAACTGTGCGCATAAATGACCATGTGTACCTAATAAAGTGGCCGGCGAGTGAACAAGGGAGTAATAATGGTGTTGCTCCACCTTACCTGAGCAAGATGATCTTCTCATCTTTTCGTGCCCACTATTGCTTGTCAGTTACTAGCACAATAACCTCGAATCTGTGGTCACGATGGCAGCACCCGCCACCAACTCGGGACGCTAGATCTCTCCTGATGTCACCTCAGCGAGGACGACAGAAGCACCAGCATAGCGTGCTGATGGTAGCTGATGACCATTCCGACACTGACTCAATCTGCAAACTTGTGCCTGAACGATGAACTTGAGTCCAGAGACTACAGCTCAGTGTTGACTGTTGCACAGATTTTCTTGTATGAGACAATATCTCCACACGAAAAGGGATAGGCAGCTATTGTCACATGGACCCCCACAGGGTCAATATTTCTCCTTCTCTGTGTAGTTGGGTGTCTTTTGTTTTCCTCGCCTCATTTGCCAGCTGGCTTACTCTACAGATCTCTACAACTTCAGCAGATATTGCGCTCTGGTCACAAAGTGTTGGCACACAAACAGATGAATATACTGACATACCGGGGGGATTAAATCACAGTTAAAAACAATCTGCTTAAACATGCACCTCTTCTTGTCAGTATCGAACACATGATTTAAACAGCCACAGTCCAGGAAAAAGCATATGAACCCCTGTGTTCAGTAACTGGTACAACCTCCGTTTGTAGCAATAAATGCACCAAACGTCTCCTGAAACTCCTGATCAGATTTTAAACCACTACTCCTTACAAAACTGTTGATGTTAGACGATATCGGGGCAGGGGGCACGAGCAAAGATGTTGACAAGATTTCGGCAGGTCCTTCTCTACCACCTTGGGCTCTTTTTCCCCTCCCTCAGCTTTACAGGTTGTGCTCTTGCTGTGATCTTTGCAGGACAAACACTCCTGCAAGAGCAGCAACAACTTCCGCCATCGGTAAACAATTTTATTGTGGATTGACGGACACCTAGGCGTTCAGAAATGCTTCTGAAACCTTTGCTAGCTTTATCCATCTTTACAATTCTTCTAGGTTTCTCTGAAAGAAGGGTCAAGGGGAAAGAAGCACAATTATTAGTTTAGGCAGATTGTCTATTACTGTCACCTGGTTGAAGATCAGACTCGATTTTAAGAGTATTTATACAGAAATAAAGGTAATTCCAAAGGGTTCACAAAATGATTCCTGCAGCTACAGATTCTGGTCCAGGTCATATCTCAGCAGCGTTCCTGTAACTCACTCCTATCTGGATCTTCGTCTCTCTCTGTCAGACCTGCAGGTGCCCCTCTCAAGTTCAAAACTCTGGTCATAGCCTATAAGATGATGAAAGGATCTGCACCCAAGGAACCTGCTGCACCTGATCTCTAAACCCCAGGAAAAATCCCTTAGCTCCTTCACCTTTGTCCACTTAGTGGTTCCTCCCAAAAAGGTTAGAGAACTGAATGCGTACTTCTGCCCCTCAGAGCTGCTGAATCCTTCCCATTATTTGATAAGGGTCTTGAATCTGTCTTCTTCACGGCTGTTCATCCTGAGACTGTGTCTGAAGCTCTTCATCTGTACTTGATGCTCTTTCATTTACCCTCAACTGCATGTAATTTTGGAAGTGTCTGGAAAATGTAAAAAAAAAAAAAAAAAAAAAAGTAAAATGTAAAAGCAAGGAAATGCAGGATAACGCCTTTTCTGCAAGGTTTTGTGAGGCCAGCGCATTTATTTCTTTACTTATGAGGAAGACTGTTCTGCTGTACCTCCTTACCCTAAAATATGCACTTTTTGGTCCATATTAGTGCAACAGCAGCCATGTGCACATCAACTGTCACGTCTCTCGCCCGTAGGTGCACATACAGTGGACCGTGGATCCGTGTCCATGCGTTTCTTCATAATCAATGTGTAAAATAAAACGAAGAAAATTACAAAACGGTTGTTTTTGATCCAGATACATTAACAGTCTGTGTCTCACAGTTACTGACATCAAAAACGCCAGGTTATTGTGATCCTTAATGATCTGTCCTTATTTGCTTGGTTGGGAGATGGCTCGTAATTTTAACAGTTTAGCCACATGCACAGTTGACGCCAAAGCAGTTCATCTTAAGCGTTGTGTGCAAAGTCAAGGAAAGAATACTTTCTTGGAATTACATTAAACGTCTTTCTCACCACAATTCCTCAATCAGTCTGCCACCACTCAGCACGCAAGTGAAACTAAACCTTTTTCTCAATTTTCCACCATCCACAAATGACTCATTTCATGCAGAGCACAAGTTCTGACTTAGAAAAACATAAAAAGACAATTAAACAGCAACTCCAGGACGGTGGTGTCTACCAACATGTGGCCCACATGGAAGAAGAAGACAAAAGACGGGCACTTTCTGTATGGAAAACATTAATCTAACAGTACAGCAAGTCGAACTGGTGGAAGATCTTGTGGGTGGTTCAGTTCGTTGCTGGACCTGAAAACACACCCAGGTTTCCTGAAAGGTCAAACCCACTGAAGCGCATGCCTCCATGCTGAGAGGCAGCAAGATGGGGGTCAGGGGTTTGACGGTCAAGACTGGCTGGTGGGAGTTCCCAGGGAAGGATGCTAAGCAATGAGGCCTCCATCACTTCTCCTGAAGGGTTATACAGGGGGTGGAGGTGCCGGTCTTTGAGGCAGGAGCTTTGGTGCAGCCACAGGTCTGAAGAAGACAAAGAGAAAGCGATCATCAGAGAGAGTCCTACAAACCCTGTGTGTTGCACTTCATCCTGTGCCCCTGAAGAGTCCTACACGGTCCCTTCAATTCACTTGGTCACAGCAGAAAAGGGAAACCAATGAACCATAAAGAGTCCAAGGACTTAAGCAGGACAACAAGAGACCTGATGACATCAGGCAGGTTGGATGTAGAAGATCTTCCTGGACGGGGTGGGTGGGGTGGCAGTGGGGGCTTGGCAGCTTGTGCCGGAGTTGAAGATGTCCTGCCTGCCTGTCCAACCTGAGAAGGAAAACCAGAGGAGCATAGGTGGGATGAAGTAGAGATACTACTGGAACCGTGTGGAGACACTAGTGGACAATGATTGAATGGAGATACTAGTAGACAGATACTAGTGGACTAAGAGTGAGTGGATATACTAGTGGAACGTGATGAGGGAGGAATGCAAGGGCCCATGGGGATCTGGAGATCTCAGATATACTAAACTGGGTGGTTCACCAAGATCACTGATGGACACAACTGGAACATAGAAGTGTTGTGTGAACAGGTGGCCAACAAGTTCATTCTAACTGGTCTTGGGCAACTTTGGAAGTGCTTCATTTAAAACTTATATGGACGAAACGTATGACAAACCCAAACAGCAAATAGTAGTAAAAGCAAAAAGCAAATAGTATTATCTAGTTGATTGTTTTATAAAACAAAACAAAGCTGTAAATGGGAGTTTCTACAGAAGCCTCAGCCTTAGGCAAACATGGTTTCAACCTCTGTATGACCCCAGGCATGACAAGGCCTGAAGGGAGGCTGAAAGATATTAAGTGAACACATTTTTACCCGGAGGGTTGGTTTTATAAAGCAAAACCAAAAGCTGTAAATATTTCAGCAACTGTAAAACACACTATTATGCAAAAACATTCTCAACTAGAACTTCCTTCTTCAGATTGTGTTATTAGACGGTGTCCACATCAACAGACTTTAAATGCTTCTCTTGACAAATTTGAACTCTGATTGTGCAACTCAAGCCCACTTTCTTTCTAAAGCAAAAATTCCCATTGTTTTTTCCTCCACTATCATCACCAGGTATATGTACTTAGAACTTGCTTAACCACCACACTACATGGAAAACTTGAACTAATACAAAATGGACAGATGGTGTGGTGGTTAAACATGCAACTTTTTTTTTAACCAAATTTATTAGGCACAAAAGCAGCAAGACGTTCCATCCAGATACCTCACCTTGCCTAACAGGGCCGATTCCCCAAAGCCAAAAATGTTACATGGAGTAAATCTAACTCAAAACCAAGTCCAGAATATCAGAACTACTATCGACACCTTTAAATCCAGGCTTAAGACCTACATGTTCAAACTCATACATCTACTTCTTTTTTCTGCCTCCTTTCCCTCACATTTATATTGCACCTGCTTCGTAAGTAGAGCTACCATCTCACTGCGGCAGGGCTTCATGAGCACTGGCTCAAATCCCGCTCAGTCTGCGTGGAGTTTGCATGTGCAATGGGTTTTGAATTTGAAACCATGTTTATGTAAGGCAGTGATTTTTCATTGTTGAAAGATACCATATTCACAGGTTTCAATATCGTTTTATAATAATAACCCTTCCAAACAAGTGTGTTCAAACATTTTCATGTTTGAGTTATACAAGTGGTTTTGGAATTATTCCAACGTTGGCCAAGAATTGTTATATAGTCTAAGTGCCAGTGATACCTCTTCAGACATGACTACCAGGCCTGAGCTGAGATGGGCTCCGCTTGCAAGGTCTCTGTATATGTTGCTGTTAGTTTGATCTTAGGTCTTTGTGAACCTCTCCAATGGATGACTCTAAGTTGTCTAGATCCTTCATTGTTCCTTCATCATGGTCCAGCAGTATCTCTCACTAGTGTCTCCACTCACTCATGGTCCAGTAGTATCTCACCAGCCTGTCAAGAAGCCAGCTGGGATAAACCGACTGTACTGTAGATGTGGGGGGTGATTGTGGAGAAATGGAGCTTACTGAGCTACTCACTTGTTCCTTGGAGCTATGGTTGAATCCTCCCGTCCGAGGGGGCTCTTGGCTGCCATTGCTCTGGGGTCCACAGTCCGCCCTGCATACGCAACAGTCAGCTGAAGTGGGTGTCATCTATCTATCTTCTGCTCAGCTTATTCACACTGGCAGTGAAGTAGCACTTGAGCTGTTTAATCTAGAATTAGCATGACATGTGATCATATTTACCCGGGAATTAGTTTAATGAAACGCTGTGTTACTCGCTAATCCATCTCAAGTCCACTATTTATGCACCATTCTTTGTATAACTGATCCACATAAACAGTGGCTTAAATACACCGTTCTTGATACATGACTGTGTAGAACTCCACCTGTTCCGATGTGCACTTTTTTCACTTCCAGTTATCTTTTGCTTTGGAAAAACAGCCCATGCGAAATAAATCTAATGTAAGTTCTACTGAAAAATACAAATTACAGGTGTGCCACGTGAGCCTCGCCTCAAGCTTCCAGCAGGAGACAACTATGGGACTGAGGGAGATGAAGTTTCACAGCTCGTAATGGTAAGAAGAAACCAACAGGGAGGACCCAGCAATAGGGTTGGGAATATTCCACACAAGATCACTGCGTCATCTCCATGACACTAAGACAGGAGAAGCTGTGAGAGGCAATAACCAAGCCAAGGGAAGCAGTACAGACGGAGAAGAGCAATGGGCCAAGTACTGAGCCTTGTGGAACACCAGCAGAAGCAGACTGAGAGGAAGACAGACCACACCACCTGGTTAAGAACTACCTGAAAGGTAATAACCAAACAATTTCAATGGTAAGCCTTTGTTTCCAACTTGATATATAGAGCAAAGTAGGATCCAGTGGCCGAAGGCGTGAAGAAGGTTCAAGCAGAACGAGGACTGAGGAAGGGCAGGTGACTACTGGAGACTTTCTGGCATTGTGAGGAGGGTGGTCTCAGTGGAATTACAGACCTTAAAATCAAAGTGATAATCTTTAAGAATATCATTCTGGGCAAGGAATGCAGATCACTTGTGAAAGGCAGAGTGAAGGGTTTTGGAAAAGAAAGGGTGAAGGAAGATCAGTCTGTAGTTCGGGACTGAGTTTGGGTCCAGAGAAGATTTCTTTAACAGCAGTGAGACATTGGCAGTTTTAACAGCAGAACAACTCAAATTACTGAAGATGAAGTACAAGAAATGAGTTTCACAGAAACAGTCTGTAAAAGAGGAGAAGTAATGGGGTCAAGAGGGCAGATGTTGGCTTGGTGAAAGGGCTGGCGGGAGGTATTGATTTTCAAGAGGGGTGGAAGGCAGAGAGTGTGACCTTACTGGGAGTCCTGATGCGAGAGGAAGGGGAGGATGCGGAGAATTTGTTGGCAGAGCCATCAAGTTTGTTTCTGAAGAATAAGGCCACATCTAGGTGGAGGATAGAGGCAATGGAGGGAGCAAGTATGTTGTAGACACTTTGTTTTGGGGGAAAATGCCTCTGCAGCAGAGATAGCAGGATGAAAGGAATCAAGGTGCTCATTATAAGTTTATATGTCTGTGGAACTTCTGCCTTCTCTACTCAGGAGTAACCTATGTTTTTTCTCAGATATGATGTTTGCTGTGGTAAGTCCAGCACTGAGGTCAGTTGGTAGAGCCATTGCCATATACCTGAAGGCCATAGGTTTCAGTCCCAACTCTTGTTGTTGATCAAGGCACTTGCCCTGGATTACATCATCTGTCTGTTTTATTCTTTATACATGGCTTTGTTTTTCAGGCCACAGCCATGAAATTTGGTAAACAGGTACTTCTCACCCCAAGTGAGGTTTTTATGTAAAGTCCATACAATTTTCAAAAAGGCTACTTACTATTTTGATCATTTTAAATTTGGTTTCTGCCTAGGCTTGAAAATTTGGGAGCAGTGATGTCCCATGCAGAGTGCAGGTATGTGAAGCTGGTGGATTTTCTCCCCAAACACACGCATACACACAACTGGGCATAGACCCCACTGGAGGGCTTGCACCTGCTGTCAAGTTGTTGTGCACCACCCCCTCCGTGTCAGTGGACAGCTAAGCTGACGTAGAGCTGGTGATGAAAAATCTGGTTATAAGCCCTTCCACCAAAGCAACACTGCAATCCAAGAAAGGGCATCAGGAAGATACCACGTTTCAAGAAACATAAAGACTTGGTCTTGCAACTGTGGCAGCTCCATGGTATCTCCTGGCACCCTGGTGCGAGTTTCACATTTATTCAGTTGGTTTTAATGTGTTCTTAACATGTTGATGAAGTTACTCATCTCAACAGGGAACTCAGTACTCACTCATAGCCCTGTGACCTCTTCTTCAGGCACAATCGCTGGCGGATCTGGTTTCTCCTGAAGAACACGTATAAGCCGAGGACCAGGGGTGGCAGTACAGCGAAAAAGAATATCAGCAGGCCGTCCCGCAAAGAGGTGTCATTCTCTATGTTGACAGACACACACACACACACAGGACCTTTGTGAGAACAAGCAAACACAGCAAAGATGGAGAAACCTGCAGGAACGGATGCTGCATGGAGGAAATAGTGATGGTTATTGCCACCATTCCTCACCATTCCATGTGGGGCCACTGTCCACGCTGCCTCCATAACCTTTGACCTCACAGGTGGGTGGAGCCCAGCTGCTGTCGCAGTGACAGTTCTTATTACTGTTGCACACCTGTGAACATCCAGAGACACAGAATGGCGCCATTCGCGATCAAACGCAAGCAGCCCTGAGCCAGGAGGGGACATACTTTACATGGAAGGGTCCTTCAGTTATGAACTTCCAAAAATACAAACATTTCCCACTTCAGCCATTTCTACAACTCATGTCCGGTGCACCTCAACGCTGACGATGCAAGACGTACACGTTGATGGAATGATCTGGTCGCCCCATTTTTATTTGCATGATTTAAAAGCAGCTCAATGTGAAAAAAAATATTTCAAACGTATCACAGAGGATTTTTTTATTTATAGAGCTTTAGTGGGTTTTTACAGAACCTAACCAGTGAGTTGAGAAACATTTCTATTGTTAACCTTGTTCTGAGTTTGACGCCGGTGAAAAGCGACTGAAATTTACAGAGCTGGTGGGATATGAATGTTACCTATCTTCAAAACCAAAACTGGCTGATGATGATGATAATGATGATGAGACATTCGTATTCTCAATGTGTTTTCTCAGTACTCACCCCGTGACCGTGGCATTTATTCTCTACATCGCAGTCATATTTGAGCACGTCAGCACTCACACATTGGTAATTCAAACAGACCTGAGGAGGGAAAGCAGGGTATTTTACATTTTGCTGAGGGGCTTAACTAAGTCTAATGCGGCTAGAGAGCGACAACAAGAGTGAAGCACCTTGTTCTCCCCACAACGAGTCCCTTCATTGACCATCCCGGGGTCGGGGACGTCCGATCCCAGCCTAAAGTCCACCCCCCAGCACTTGGTCCCAGCGATGGGTGTCTGGATGATGGAGGGCTCGATGCCAAACACCGTGACTGTCTGCACGTTCTCGCACTGCAGCTTCCCACACATGGCATTCCTGGGTAGACACAGGCGGTCACAGTCCACTGTGGTCACGCTTTTAGTGTGCAGTATGCACAACTAAGGGCCTAGAGAGGTGCTGACCTCATCTCGCACTTCCTGAAGCCGAGCCCTTGGTAGCCACAGTTCCCGAAGCGGTCACCCTTGAAGTTGACCTCTCTGAAGCAAACCTCTGGTGCCGCCTTCGCCTCTGTTCCGACAAGAGATAACAGGCAAATTCTCAAACTCCATTTGCGTTGTTTGTGGGGGCAGTAGGGGGCATAGTGGTTAAAGCTGCCAACTAACATTCAAAGGCCCCAGGTCTGAGACTCACTTACTGCCCCAGTACCTTTGATCACAGTCCTTACCCTGAAGTGATGCAGTAAATATTACCCAGGTGTCGGTTATTTGCGGGTTTGCCATGGATAATTAAATGGGAATTTTCTGGAGATTTGCGGCGTACTGTGAAAAACAGCGACGCGCGTATGTAAAAAAAACTTTAAAAAAAATTACTAAGTCATAAATGCATAAAATATATGTATTATTAATCTATTTTATCATTTAGTACCATACAGACATACAGAAATTTATTACAAATACAGTAAAGGGTTAGGGGAGCCTAGAGTTATTCGCAGTTGTCCGCATTCGCGGGGGTCTTGCACCCCTAACCCCTGCAATGTTCGAGGGAAGACTGTGTAAGTAGCTAACACTCTAAACTGCTTAGTAGGAAGGTCAAATACACCCATCCAGAGATTAACATTCCTGAAAACTGCACTTAAACCAGGGAAACTTGGGAAATAAACTTTTTTCCCCATTAGTTTAAGCAGGAAAGTTATAAACATTTCAGCCCCCCAAAAACCCAACCAGTTTCAGACTGGTGGCACATATGAGAAACTGTCACAATGTGAGGAAATGGTGATTTGCTGCAGTATATGCCTGCAGCTCCTTTGAGGTTTCCTTTGGTCTTTTGATAGCCTCCATGTTGACATCATCAGCTTTGGAGGGACTTTTGAATCTTAGTAAAGTCCGTTTGGTCCCGTACTCCCCCCACTTCTTAATGACGGTTCCGACAGCCTTTCACAGTATATTGAACATCTGAAATTTTTTTATGCCCCTCTCCTGATTTTGTACCTTTTTGACAGTAAGACCCTGCAGCGCTTCTGGTATCTCTGTGGATCATGATTATTGCTACACTGTTCAACCGAGAAACCTTCAGGGAAATCCTTCAGAGGCAGCTGATTTTGGGCAAATCAGAATCATTTCATTCGATGTCAGGCGTGTTTGGCCAACTTGTTCACTCATAAAAAACTCACTGGGCCCAAAGATGGCCTGGCACTGCGCGTCGTAATGCTGACACTGCCCGTTGTAGCAGTAGGCACGGCCGGCCTGGCACAGGTGCCCATTTTGCTTGAAGACATCACCCTGGCACACGGGCGAGGAGCCATTGCAGTACTCAGGCAAGTCACACTCGTCCTGGGCAGGACGGCACATGGCACCAGCTGGCAGGAACTGAGAGAGACAGACAGAGAAAAGAGATGGTGGGGGGTACAATTGGAGAGAGTGGGGCCATCCCTCCTCATCACTGAAACCATTTCCTTCAGCTAGCACTAAACACGCTGTCTAAAATGGTCACTGTCTGCGGTACAGTTCAGTTCATCCTCACATAACCGGAAAAGGGGTGTCTTGTTAACTGACCACTCATTCCAACATGTTACATACATGATTTTTTCACACAATTCAGAAACAGGGTGTTTGTCGTATCACAGCATTTACTGAAAAACAAGGGAGCAGGTAAGATGTTACATCCAGAAAAGAAAGTAGAAATATTTCTCTTTCAGCACAAGAAACTCCCTTTCTCCGGGGCAATTACCATCCCACTCTGACACCAGTGTAGCTTGCCAAGAAGGTTATATGGAAATCACTTTGACCGAGGAACCCTCTATTCATCTAAGATGGCCACACTTCAAACCAGCTTTGCAAATGGCAGGGACAGGTTCTCACCCCCATACCATCACTCACAGTCTTGTCCACAGTTGAACACAACTCCAATATGTAAATCTGTATGTCTGGTACCCAACTATTTTAAAGTCCACATCAGAATAATAATATCATCACTGGACATTCCAATGTCTGAGCACCTGAGTTCTGGTCGTGCACAAATTACTGATGTATTATACATACAGTTGGTCACTCATCATACTTAATAACCGCAGTTCAACCACTGCTGTCAAACGGTTCAACATCCTACCTGGCAATTCTTACAGCACACGCCATCTGCACACTGCGCCCCAGGTCTCAGCCTGCATGTCCGGGCCTCACAACATGGGTCTGACTCGCACTCCTGCCGCAGCAGAGGACAGACCCATTGATTAAAGTGGGTATGGAGTGGTTGCCATACCTACAGCCAAGAGCATACAGAGCACAGGGTCACCCACACCCCACCAGTGGCCACCTTGTCGGAGCCACAGTCACATTCCTCTCCCACATCCAGTAGTTTGTTTCCGCAGTAGGGGGTGCTGTAGGCCTCGTCTGGCCGGGGTACATTCAGCAGGCAGCTGCCACCACCGCTCAGGATCAGCTTCTCAAAGTCGTCTGAACTGCAGCTGCTGAAGTTCCGTGAGCCGCTGGGGGGGAGCAAAAGGAGAGGAGGATTTAACGTATCTGCCGGTGAAGGAGGAAGATGCACGACTGACAAGCAGGTACGCACGTGGTTCCCGAGTTCATGATGCAGCGGGGGGTGTCGCAGTGGCAGGCACGCCCGTCGTCGTGGTTCATGCCCAGGTTGTGGCCCAGCTCGTGGGCGACAATGGAGGCCAGCGCAAGCACACTGGAGCCCGTGTACTGGGAGGAAGCAGAGGTCAATGGTCATTCAGAGGTCATTCACCTGTGAGGCAGGCAGGTCAACTTGAGCGACGCTGCCGCTTACCGCGTTGATGCCGCCGCCGTGGCTACGTGAACAGACTGTGCTGACAAACGCCATTCCAGCCGTACTGCCGAAGCTCCACCTCCTGAGAGAGACAGACTGGGTAAGAACACACAGCAAGACACAGCCGCCCACACACACACACACACACACACACACACACACACACACACACACACACACACACACACACACACAAGCAAGCACACATGCACGGCTCACAGGATGAGCTGGGCGCTGTCATGCCGCCGCCGGGACCCCAGCACCTGCTCCCTCCACTGGACGAAGCGAGCCAGCACTTCACCGGCGCCACCCTCTGTGCTGATCAGGTTCTGCTGGCTCCAGATCTCCAAGCCCACCAGCACCACACGGATGTTCAGGGGTGCATACATCTGGTGTAGAGACACACCAGGAGGTGCCTTCAGCCATCTACCATTAAGCACAGGACTATGGTGCCTTACCCCATCCCTAGCCCTGCCCCTACTCACACTATCCACATAGCTAGCCAGCTGGACCATCCCCTCCCGCACGGCCGTCTGGTTCCTGTTCATGGAGGTGAACTGGATGAGGGTGAACGGAAACACTCTGAGATTAGGGCTCAATGGTAAAACAGCAGACCCCCACCAGGACGCGGTTGACAATGCGGTACTGACCTTCTCATTGTCCACCACCAGGAACAGCTCCACAAAGTGGGTCTGGTGCAGAACTGCTCGCTTCTTCTGTGTAAGAACATGTTTTCTGCCTTTCAGTCATTGTATTACCGACAGAATTAGAGACAGAGGCTCTGCTGGTCACTGCAACTGTCCCCTAACCACATGATCGGGGACACCCACCCTTGTATGGGGCTCTGTGACTGCTACTGTTTCATTAAACAGTTAAATAATTCAATTTATGACACAAAGTGTGTGAATGGAAAGATATTGTTTTGTCACGTGTATTTTATCCATTTTACGTGAGGTGTCCTAGAGATGTGTTGTTTTATTGGCGTATTTAAATTTTTTTTGGAGTGTGATAAAGGAAAAAAGAAAAACTAAACTTTAGTACGAACTTGATAAAATAACACATAAAACAGTAAAACTTAATCACCAGATGCGCAAAATAGATTAAAAAAGGCAAATCATTTACAAACAATGTAATAATGATGTGAGGAGTGAAATTATGAGCAGAGTCACTAAAGTGAACTTTAGTAAACATGGACCAAAATGACCAGATATAACTGGGTAATGATTGTATTGGTATTTTGAATTGTTTGTGTTTCTGCACAATGTTCTAGAAGTTAGTGGTAATAAAGGGTAAAGAGGACACTCACAACTACATGGGGAGGAGATTATGTGTTCAGGTAACAGTGCAAAATAAGGGGAACTGAGATACGAACAACTCCAAACAAAGAATTCAGTCACTAAATAAATTGTTAAACCCAACATCACAGGACATTTCCTTACATCACCATCACTTACTCTGAGCATATGACTGATGGACGAGGCCTGCGCATGATGGGCATGGCCAGGTACCACATGTGGTGTCCCACATTCCTGTGGCTCCGTCCTCACGTCCTCCAGCCGGTACACCAGGTGCTGGGAGCTGGCGGAGGATTCCAGAGGCTCAAGCCCATAGGTAGTGTTGCCCATGTGGAGGACACCCCTGGGGAGGGTTTGAGAGGGGCAGTTGGTGGAAATGAGGAAGTGGAGAGGGTGTGGCTCACAGCAACAGCAGCACTAGAAAGACAACATTGTCACACTGCGTCCCTCAGCATAGCAGCTTCTGCAAAAGTGCCCACTTCCACTTTAACCACAGGAGGTATTGGAAAAACCGGATAAGTACAAAGGGCGAGATAGACAGACATGCACACAACTGACAGGAGGACGGGGGAGGGGTGAAGCGTGGGGTAGGCCTGCACAACAAACACACTTCTTCATCAGGTTTGCAAAACACTTCCCAACAGAGAACATGTCTCTACAGCCCAACTTCCAGAAAATGGCCCCACCAGCACCATGTGGTCTGGCAGCTAGACGGTTCAGCTCTCAGGAACATGAGGAAATGTGTTTCAGCCCACATCTCTGGTCCTCCAAAGAGGTGGGAACTGAGACATGATCCTGAGCTCTGCAAGTCACTCTTTTGACCTTCAAGTCCTGACCTTTGACATCCTTGATTCAGCTCCCTGCTGGATCTTGACCTTCTTACCTCAGACCTGAGCAGATGCTGAGAGCCACCGAAGAGCCCGGCAGGCCCTCCACAAAGCCATGGTAGTGGCAGTGCTCCTGGGAGACACACAGGAGAGAGAAGACCAGGATGGGCGGTGGTAAAATTTCAGGTGAGAAACAACTTCCAACCATCATTCGCATGTTCATCCTGGACAGTTTCAAAAGTTATAAAATTAGTTCAATCAAATTATTAATTTTCCTAATCTCTGGACCACCATGATCCTGCTCATGGTTAACGAAGATGGATGGATGGATAGATGGATGAAAAGTTGTACAAAAAAAAGCTCCACCAAGCTCCCGGCTACATGGTTCTAATACAGTCCCCACGGTTCAGGAGACAGGCTGCATGGACTGCGGGGTCAGCAGAACCAGACAAGCCCTCAGCACAATCACAACCTTAACCACTAGCTGCTCGGCAGGACATTTCAGACAAATCCTCCTCTGCTGCCAGCTTGGTCCACGTCACCCTGCAAAATGATCGTGGCGGTTCAGTTCCGCAGATAATCCACTCGACCTGGCAGCCAGAGCAACATCGGGGTGGAGCCTCTCTTTACCCCCCCCCCAACCACAGTTACAGATCAGCTGGTACTTTGCTAGAACTTGGCTTCTGGGTGCAGGAGGCCACCATATGTATCAGTCATCACATAAAGAGCTTTGCTCCATTACTGAGGGCAGCAGAACCCCATCTGAGCCAAGTGGACGTGTAAGAGAGAGAGAAGACTGAGGATATGAGGGAAGACAGGTATGGAAAGAGACAGACAGGAATGAAGAAGGATGTTCTGGGCCTTTCTAAACAAGACACTGTTCGTTTCTAGCATTCACATCAGTATGTCTCCCCCTACTGGACACTTGAGTATTGCAGATTTGCTACAGAGGTTGTGACAAACTAAATGTGTGTGTGAGGAATGAGTTTGTGTGTGGGTGTGTGTGTGCTAGTGGGAGAAAACATAATTGTTCTGTGTGTATCTTATATATCAGTACAGTTCACCCTCACATGACCTCACAGACAGAGGAGGCGGGGGGGGGGGGGGG
>UFQX01005269.1:342321-365710 GCA_900497675.1 Arapaima gigas | reverse complement strand
GGGGGGGGGGGGGGGGGGGGGGGGGGTCTGGTCATGTGACTCACAGCTCATTCCACTATATCATATCTGTGTTTTCAAGACAGAAATCTTTCTACATGCAAACAAAATGTTTTATTAACATTTGTTTTATAACAAGAATTATATGCTGCATTTTGCCAGTTTACCAGTCACTCGAAAGAGAGAATTACTAAAAGACCTAATGATCACGATGCCATGTTGGCAGATGGTGCAGCGTTTATAACTCTCAACAAATCTGCATTTATAATATATTTCCATTGCAATAATGTTATTATTAAAAGCTTTTTGGAAGTAAATAAGTGCAAACATCAAAATAATTTTTTAAGCAATTTGTCCTGTAGCCTGCGTACTTTTATTCCTGGTTATCTATTTATTTATTTATTTATCTATCCACATAATATATTTGAAAAATAATGTTCACTGGACTGTCTCATCATTGCAGTGCAGGCGAACCGTACCTGTAAGCTTTGTGAACGTTTTTCTGCGTGTCCAGGTGTGCAGGACAGCATGCAGCCGCAGGCTGACTGTCCCCGGGCCGCGGGATCTGGCCGCCCAGCAGGGGTGCGCACCAAGGTAATCCCCCGACAGCCAAGTTAAACTTGCAACAGCAGGTCTTCAAACACGAGTGAGAGAACAAACAACCAAGTGGGAAACGGAGGCTACGTGCTCAGCTAGACGGTTGGATTTGACCCAAGTTTCTCTGGCCACTCAGGCGTGTGCATGTCCCCTTGCAGCACTGACCCCCCACGACCTCCAGAAGTTCTAATAAAAACATTCATACCGGCTCCTTAACTTACAAATACAACCGTGACCAAGTCTATTCATAACTCTTTCTGTCTGTAACTCCAAAGTCACTTTTGCCACTACATAACAAATTATAAACGCTACATAATACAGACGTCCCTCAATTATTTCACCCATTAGCTTCTTGAATACAACTACAATAAATAAAAGTGTAAGACTGTTCAAATATCTTTTTGTTAATTTTAAGTGTTGACAGATTCATTCCACAAATGTTACTGATCACTGACTCAGGAGCACCAGACCAGAGCTGTAAGCACTGTGGACATGAGTTGAATTAAAGTGGTCCCACACTCCCGGTGTGTTTCATTGCTCTTTACTGCCATCTATTGGCTCACAGGATAAACATGGGTCACATCTGCTCCCCTACAGACAAATTTAACCAAACAGGATCAGTGAAAGAGTATTTGAAAGTAAACAAACTGCAAAATGCCTGCATCCCTGAAATTTCATCATCTGATCATTTATACCGTGAGAAGCCACTTACAGCACTGTGACCAAAGAGCGAGGTCCAGAAAAGAGCAGTTTGTAATCGACGCCCCCCGATCGTGAAGGCTGATAGTCCCTCTCTGAATGAGGCACCCTGTCTGAGTTCCAGAACACTCCATCATCCTGCCCTGAATGTAACACCCGTCTCCATGGCGACCAGCAGGCGCTGCGTGGACCTTCTCATCTTTGGGACTGACCTGCTAACGACAAACCTTCCCTGCAGGTGTGGCCGCCCCCCGTGGGCCCAGAGACCGAGCTGTTCCCACATTCCCAGTTATGACAAAAGCTCTTTGTTGCCGTGTGACCGAAACTCGAACAGAAAAGGATTCCAGCGAGGCCCCCCGGTGAGAAGCAGGGGAAACGGGGGAGGGAGGTTCCTCACGAGTCCCACCTGCCAGCTTTTCCTTTTGGAAAAATCCTTTCATTGCCGATTTTAATGTTTATCTCTAACATTTAATAGTGATTTTAATAATTGTTGAAGCTTTAAATTTTTCATAACGTCATTTCTTGCAACAGCTTGCGCTGAGATGTGAGCTCGGTGAGGTAATGGGGGCGAGATAATATGGTAACACTGGTTATTTTTCATGCTGAATACGAATGTTGATTTCATGTTTTAAAATTCATGAATAACCATGACAACAGATTTTGAAGGAAATACAAAATCCTTCACTTTGGCAAGTGATTCACTCGTGTTTTGGTGAAGGATTTTAAGCACAGTTAAAACTACTTCATTTTAATCACTTAATATAACAGTCTGGATACCCTGTTGTTCAAATAATACAGCATAAAATTATATATACTATATAATAATTTTGTCAGATGAGGCTGATGAGTTTTGGTTTTTACATTTCGAACTGCTCTTTATGCTGTGTTTTTACATGAGGCTTTCTTAGAAATATAATTATGTTTGTGTTTGTTTATTTTTGCTGCTGTCCTTTCTGAACTTTTATTAAATGTTATTTGAAGTAACAAGTCAATAAAAATTAATGCTTGACAAAAAAATAAAAATGTCGATCCAGTGGGGAAAAAAGTGTCCTGAAACACCAGGCAGAAAGACAGATCCGCTCAAAGCACCTCCCTTTGCAAATGATATCCAACACTGTGTGCTATACATTATTAAAGCGTCTTTGCTTCGTTCAATAAATTTTTTTAACAAAACGTGATTGGAAACAAAACCAAAACTCGGCTCAGCTTGTCTGACATTTTGTTGAACGTTTTCGCCGTCGGCCTGTGGATGGAGGAGGGAAGTAAAGTCACCTGCATGTGTGGCTGCTCCGTGACCAGGCTGCCGTCCTCAGCATACGAGTACACGGTAAAATCTTCCGGAAGGAGCTGCCTGCGGACACACACGCGACGGGAACACTCATTTGTACCAGTTCGTGGTAAGGATCTTCCTCAAGGGTCCTACAGCAAGAAATGGAAACTGGAACCTGTGGCTTTCAAGGCGACAGCTCTAACCACTGCAGACATGAAGACATGAAACTACTGAATCAACTATTTAAATGATATAAACAGCTTTTAATAACACTAATACTGTTACCCTGGTGTAAATAAATCTTTAATCTCACATCGTAACAAGACCATCTGGTGTCAGTTGATAACACTACACAGCACCTCAGTGTCCCCACCCAGCTTGTAAACTGTCTCACACCCTACGCTTCCGGAATAGACTCTGGGCCCCCAGCGCCCTGCATTAGGATGAGTGATTAGAGCAATTAAATGAATTCAAATAAATATAACATGCTTGAAATTATCATTTTGGTTAAAAAAATATATATATATATATATTCGTGTTATTACCATCATGCTTAAAAACTTTTTTCCCCCCCCTCATCTTAATTCATTTCACGTGACATATTTTCCCCTGGAACTGATTGTTATTTTTTCTAGAAATAATGGCAATTTGACCACCTTACAACGGGAATCTGTGTAACAGGGTGATTTTGTGGATTAAATTAGCGCCTTTCTGTGAGGTTAATGGTGTATAATGGTGTATTTCTAATGCATCCTTCACTGTTGTCGGTGAGAAGATTGCCACGGGAAGCTGCTCTGTTTTCCGATTATGGTATTATTCATGCTGAAAGACAAATCATACCCTCTGCTTTCAAAACACCGTTTGCCCCATGTTTTTGGTCTCAGAACACAACTCACTCGTTCTTCTCCAGGACAATGATGTGGTCCTTCCCTTGGATCCTGACGATGTAGGACATCTTTGAGGAGAAGGAAAGGATTGGATCAGGTCTTGGAGAAAATCCCAACATTCTCTGCAACCTACAATTACATTTTGCAGAAAGGCTACAGTATGGTAGGTATCACTGAGGAGTCATGTAAACATGTTGCAGAAGAGCAGGTCTACAGCATTTTGACATAGACTTCTGAAAATAAGTTTAGAAGCAACGGACTCAGTCCAGCAGTGAAATCTGGCTCTCGTTGCCTTCATTGTGGAGCATTTGGAAAAGTGCTGTCAGCAAATGTGCTACACAGAGCCTCATCCATTAGGACCCATCCTGGCACCGCTACAGAATGACATCACTGCTCAGTTTGGGCCTGCTCCACCGGCGAGTCATACTTCCTTTGCTTGCAGGAAAGTTTTAAAGGGAAAGTTGTGACAGACTGATACTGACCCCACCCCCCCCCCGTCACTGAGGTGAAGACAAGAACCTCTCTTACATTTCAACATGACATCTCTGGGGAAAAAAACTACTTTTCTGCCCCTCTTGGATCCCAGTCACAGTAGATACTAGACTAACTCACTCAACAAGAGACCCAAAAAGTGTGAGGTTACAAGAAGTTAGTAGAGCCACCCAAACATCCCACCACAGAGCCATCCAGTTATCTAACCAAGAAGCCAACCAAACATCCAACTTGGGAGCCATCCAACCATCCATCCAGTCTCACAGCCATTCAACCATCCACTCAAAGATCTGTGCACCCATTCAACCACGGAGGTACCCAGCCTTCCAAAACATGCAGTCAACCAAGCATCCATCCACACATTTTTGTCCAAGGAACCATCCAACCATGGAGCCAGTCACCCACATAACTACTCAACCATCCAACCATGGAACCAACCGATCATCTAACTGTGGAGCCACCCGTCCATCCAGGCACCAAGCCAAGGAAAAATCCAAACGTGTGGCCCTGCAGGAAAGTACCTGTGAAGAGGCTACTCTTTCCACGCTGCGTCTCTGCCTCTCAATTCGTCGAGGGATGGTCAGCTCATATGCTGTCAACTGAGATGTCTGCTGGGGCTCCCAGCCTGCAAACACAGGACATGCAGTAACACATTAACAAATAGAGCCCAGAAGGAAACGTGGACCACACTGATACTGAACGCTTTGAGAAGAGCAAGAAGTAGCTGAGAAACAGTAAATCAACAAGGTGGATCACCAAGTAACTCCACTGTCCAACAGCATCCAAGCTGAGACGGAACTTCAGAGTATAAACATCCCACGTCAACAAGCAGCCCTTCAAGCAAACTCATTAATAACAGTGAGATTATGAGCATGAGGCAGCTGCAGCACGTGTTGCGTGTTTGAGGAGAGTGTGTCTGGACGTGTGGCGTGTCTGAGGACAGTCTGTGTGGATGTGTCTGTTGACATAGTTTCTCCTTTGTAGGTTAATGTCTGCAGCCCAAACCGTAGCACAGGAGCAAATCCTCTTAGGCCACATGGCCCAAAGCCCGAGGTGTGGAGAAACAGAGCTCCATATGGGTGGGCGGAGCACACCTTCCTGGGGTGGGGCTCACCTTACTTGTACACCATTTACTTAAAATCCCACTGCTCTAATATTAGAAATAATAATGAGTTACATTTTGCACCCTAGAATGGAAGTAAAAACAATGCAGCTAGAATGGTGTGATCCGATTTATGAATTTAATGAATTAAACTGCGTTGCTGCTGTTTACAGTGTCCTCAGGTGACACTGGACCAGCGCTGTGTCCTCCTGTTGGACCAGATGACAACAGGAGGATCAGGACTGGCAGATTATTGTAGAGGAGATATTACACACCGTGTGATGAGACTGGGTTGTGATGTAACACACGTACAAACACAGAGGGCATACAATACTCAAAGACAACACACACACAGCTCTCGAATCCCAGTCCGGACTCACCCCAGCAGAAGATCCCGTACAGGAGCGCGCACACGCAGGCGACGCCAGAGAGGGGCGCTGTCCCCATGTTCGTGCGGGACACTACACGCGAGTGGCTCCTCTGCGGAGACTCCGTCCAAAATCGGCGATTTCACACACACACACAGACGCAGACTCGTCCTCCGTCCGTCCCCTCCGAGCTTCTACTCCAGCGACAGGACGCCGTTACCCCGCTGCTCGGCGGGTTGACTGGCACGGCTGAGTAGCGGATCCCACTACGCATGCGTTAAAGGGACAGGAGAACAAGGGAGGGGGCGGGAACCGGTCGTCTCGAGGCCTCGCTGACACCACCAGTGCACGTGCACGCACGCGCCAGATGCGCTGCCCTCATGCGTTCAGCAACGTTCAGGTGATGTGTTGTGGGTCTGCCGAACACCGTCCACTGAACACCTCACAAAAAGTGTGACGTTTCTGTGGATCCATCAAGCATGTGGCGTCATTTTAAAGCATGTCCTCCGTGGAGGGCACCAGGACTCAGCTTGGCAGCGTGGACACACTGAATGACGGGGTCCAGGGTGGCTCTAGAGTTGAGGTCAGTCACACACAGCCTGCACGTGTGTGTTTGTTCAGGGTTTCTGAAGCTACTCTAAGACGTCATAGGTTGGTTCAGGCAGTTGAGGAAGGCCTTGTAGACCTCGTGGCAGCTGTGGTGGAGCTGCAGTGGGACAGAAATCACCAGTGTGAGGGTTGAGATTCTTATTTTCCTGATTGGTAGGTTGAAAACAAATGTCGTTTAAAATAGAAGAAATTGGATTCTTAACGGTTGCAACAGTTCTTCAGCTCCGACTTTGGCCATCTCTGTAGACAACTAACTGAAATACAGCAATCCCTGGTGTTCACCCCCACAGAACCGCTCGTTTTTATACCAAAAGTTTGATTTAAATTTGAAGTTTTTTATGCAAATAGATCTACAACTATACTTTTTATTGAAAATGATTTGTATGACAGACTTACAGCATTGGTATTTGGAGAAGCTATTTGGGTTTTTTTTGCAGGGTTGAAACAAATGATAATTTTTTAATGTTTAAAATAATGGGGAAAAGAATCAGTATTTATGTTTTCCCAGTTTAAGTCGAGTTTTTAGGAATGGACTAGGAATGTAAATGGGGAATAGGCGTGCAGGTGACCAGAAAGACGAGCCTTTAACTTCCGAAATTTTGCACATACAAATGGAATCATTTAATACACTTCACTGAGGTACAACCAGATACGAGGCTGATTTTTCACACTTGTGAGTATCAAGAGCCAAAAGTGGGGGAATTTTCCCGTTTACTCATTTAAGTTACTCACCCAAAATGGCCGACAGAGACGTCTCTGAAATGCACTCATTTCCCATAATACCCCACTCTCTTAAAGCAGTAATTTAATATTACGTCTTCAACTTACAAGACTCCACTGTACCGGCCGATTTGCAGCAATACGTGAGGCTCGAATGTAGGGGGGAAACCGGTACAGTGAATGACAAATAACACATGAAGGCAGATGATCAAATTGCCAAAATACTTTAATAAACCTTTCAGTGACTCGGTATGTGTGACAAGCAAATTATATAAAATATTTAAAGGACAGGTCTGTTAGCCCTATATTTACTAAACAGACAGTGCAGTGCAGAAAAATATTACCGTCATCATACATGTCGTTCTGAGTGACATTCCCCATGTGACACTTGAAGCTGTAATCTCAGAGGTACACTTCCTTACACTAAAATACAAAAGAGTTCCCTAAAAATATTACATGCGTTACCCAGACTGTGGGTAATATTATATTTAAAAAATACAAACGGACATAAAAGCGTGATCAGTTTGCTGAGCAGTGTTGGTGTTTGAGACGGCGTGTTTCCCAGTCAGGGGCTCGGTTTGGTCAGGATGATGCCGGCATCTCCACGTCCTACAACAGCAGACAACACCGGCATCACCACACAGATTCTTCTGGAAACAAACCAAGGCAGATGGCAAAAAAAAAATCTATCCACAACTTGACTGATCTCAAAATCTGATTCAGATGAATAATATTACAAATGTCCCAGTTATGAAACTCCACTTTGTGTTTTCTTCAGTTAACTCTTTGTTGGAGAATGAATACATCCTGCATTTGCATTCACGGTCAGTAGGTGGCAGTAAAGAGCACCCATTGCATGTTATTGAAATGCGTTAGTTAACGTTAGTTAGTTATCGACCTTTGGTAGAAGTTTTGTATGTTTATTTTACCTGTCATTCTTAAATTCGTTTTTTGTGCTTCTCTAACATATAAAAAAACTGTCCATACATTTCCATGAACCGCTTATCCTGAGGGTCTGGAGCCTATCCTGGAATCTTTGGGACAGTGACACTGGTCCTGGATAGGATTCCAGTCCATCACAGTGTTACAAATATTTCAATGTAAAAATTAAATAAATTACAACATATTTAACATTTCTTTATCTCCTTGGTATGCCATTTTGTTATCCTGACAGTGATAGTGTTAGGTACCCAAAGTGCTGTAACCCAGTTCACCCTCTAAACTGAACCTTAGTTGCTCACTTCCTACAACCAGGCACCCTGGGGAGTTTCACTTTCACATTCTTTATTAGTTATAACTTAGCAAAAGGGTGACTTTGGAGTCATGAACAAAACAAATTTAGAAACAGATGTTCGACCCGGTGTGTGTGTGATGAAATACCAGGGGGTGGTGTCCTCTTCAGGGAGTTCTTGGTGGTGGTAGTCCGACGCATCAGGTTAAGCCATACCCCCTGCAGGCAAAGAGAAGGTTCAGCCATTTCCCAGGCAGCATGCTGGTGGCTCCAGTCCAGAGCAGAACATAATTTACCTGTACCACAGCCTTGACCCAATGCCCACCTGTATCCACAGACCTGTAGAAGAACCAAAACCTTGGGAAATGAACCCACTCCCAACAGAACCCAACGTACAAGAAGCCCAGAGAGGGTGGGACAGTTACAGAGGATTGTGGGACTACGCTTTGAGCTTAGCCAAAAGGGCGAGAAGACAACTGTGGGACCAGGGCCTCCCTCCAGGGAGACTTCCTGGAATAAGCTGTGATTCTGGCCTCAGTTTGCAGTTTCCTGTAATCCATGTGACCCACACTGCGGATGGAGGAGGTGTTGAACTATGAAGGGGGTTGACCCTCACAAAAGGCGAGACAAAATTTCCTTGGGGTTGTATCCCAGTCAGTGAGTAACGCTCTGGATTTGCAGAGTGGCTTTGGGGCCGAGGACAAGGGAGGGTTATCACAGGGAATCAGCCAGCAGCAGTAGCAGCACTCACCACCAGGTGGTGTGCTTGTGTTTTTGTGGGATGCTGAGATGCACAGCCAGGGGGAGGAGCCTGTACCTGAGCCCTATTGGTGCAGAAGGCCAGCGAATGCCTGAAGGGCGTGCTCCTGGACTGGCCTTTAACCTCCAGCAGGTCTGATTCGAACCGCATCCTCGGTCCCAAAAGCCTCTGCCTCCGTGACACGGACTCCAGGTCAGAGGCCACGCCCCCGGCGACACCAGCAATACCTGTGATGGAGATGAACATTTCTGGCACCAGGCTACAGGCTGAAGGTCTGTTTATACACCCTGCAATATATTTCAGGAATGAAAAAACAGAGCCAGGAGGTATTTTATGTTCTGCAGACCCCCGCTCACCCTGGATCAGATTCTTCTGGTAAAATCCCCCCCAGCTGTTCTAATGAATAAAAACACGCCTGCAGCTACACTTACTGCAGAAAAAAACCCCACTGTGGACGTCGCTGTAATGGTTCAGATCCTCAGGATGCACCGGGTCTCCTGGAGCGACACTCTTGGAAGTCTGGACCTTTTGCGGAACAAAAAAATGAGAAAGAAAACACGAAGAAGGGAGATATCTGGTGATATTTATTTGGATATCAGCTGGAATGCTCTAGTTAGATATCCGGCTCTTTGCTGTTCAGGCGAAAGCTGAGCAGACGTCCTCTGTAGGGGACATTGAAGTGCTGGTGCTTCTGGAAAAACACCCCTTGGACGGAATGTACCTCAGAGGTGTAGCAATAGAAGGGATGGGGCCGGATTGGTTCACACACCTCGTTGGGGGAGGGAGACGTGTGTGTCTTTAGACTCCTGTGGAAACAGAGTGAGGTGGCAAACAGTCCTGGACTCATTAGCGTAGCAACAACAGGTTTATGCCCTGGTCTGAACTGGACTTTCAAAACCAGGGTCCAGCACCACAAAGATATCCTGAATAATACAGAACCAAAAATTTGGGGGATACACGTTAACCGTCCTCTAGAGTGGACAAATTGATAGCTGGGTCTCAAGAGGAAGCACAAAGCTAAGGGACTGTCCTCAAAGCGCCATTTTCTAATGGGGTGTTGAAATTAATGGTCAGGGCTAGTGTGCTATTTAGTAATTGAAACTGAGGTTTGCTGTGGTGGTTCATGATGTCACCTGAGCATAGTGTTTGCAGCTCCATACTTTGCAGCTACACTCCTTTCCTGTAGGAGGTGGAGCCAGCGCTGTCCCTCTATCTTAGTGCTGGCCTGCAGGGGGAGCCACATAGGGGGTTTCATACCACAACTGGAGGAGGGGGGGTGATATCTGTAGACTTTCTCTGCATTGTTTGCCTTCAAAGCGTGAGTTTTCTCATGCAGCTCCTGGTGGTCCAGACGATCACAGTTCCATACCTCCAAGATGGCCACCTGTTCCCCATGCTGGGTCACAGTGATTCTGTGAGCTCCCTTCCCATCCTCTCCAGTCTGGACTTGGCATCCCGGCAGCCGGAGGCAGTACTGGGGTCCCGTCTTGCTGTTTTGATCCCGAAACATGCGGAGCGCTCCACCCTGTAGCTGGCACCATAGGCTTTGCCACTGACAGTGCATGAACACATTTAGGAATCCTGTACAGGACACACAGGGTCACAGACAGAGTCAGAGACTCCTCCACTATGTCAGTGCTAACCTCCAAATAAAGTTGGATAAGACCTGCGTCGACTCCACCTTGCCTGTAGTTAACTAGGCAGCACTGACTCCCCCACTCAAGTGTATTTATACAAGGAGTGCTAACCTTGTCCATCTGTCTTCTGTCTCCCAGATGAGGGTAGATCAGAGTGCTGATCTTCGCTGGAGACCGTGGGACTCCCAGTGCTGGACTATGTGAGGACATACAGACAGGTATAACGAACAGGTTACGGCTTCCACCTTATTTCCAGTGTGGCATTGACTTCAGAGCCCACAGCACGGAGCAATGGACGCCGTTACCCTGCGAGAGCCCTGCCCATCACTGTCAAACAGAGACCAGGAGTTGAGGGATGTCCCGTCACTGTGGTCACACCTGCTCACCTCCTCGATCACCTGAGACAACGCAGAGGTGGACCAAGTCAGGCCTCCTACTGTACCTGCTCACTTCCTCATATGATTTATTAACTATACATGATTAAACATTTTCCATCCTTACTTTTACACACACACAGGGAGGTGCTAAATCTCCTCATTTACATAAACACAGGTAGGGATCAATTGAGGTTCGATTAATTAAATAATGGATCACTTCAAGGATCTTAGTCATTGGCAGAGTGTGTTACTGTTCTTAACCAGAGGGAGAGGCTACAGTTCCTTATCCTTATTTTAAGGCATTGTGACTTAAATACACGTAAGGCGATACACAAATGTCATGTTTTCACAAAGTGAACTACTGTAGACCACATTTAAATTATGTGCTTAAGGTGCCCTTGTTCCTCACAGCTCTGTTTAATAGTTGTCTCTTCACCATCTTCTGTGGCCCACTCAACATCTCGGGATGTAAGATAAACTAAGCGGAACTCCCTCATTCTTTGAGCGAGGGCATACGTTGCTGTAAGGTTATTGTGAACAACTCCAAACCTTCCTCCACTCCTGGGTCTGCAGCCAGCTGTGGAAGCCCAGCACCAGGGTCTGGGAGGCAGCCACAACCTTCAGCTGGAACGGAACCTTGCTGCTGGGTTTGGACCTGCATGAAACTTGGCAGCCCTCCAGGCTCATTTCCAACACTGGGCGAAGGTCCCAGGGACACCGGTAACACTGAGGGAGAGCAGTACAGATGAGTGGAGGTTCTAGTAGCCTTAGAGGGAGGGGGGAGAGAGGAGAGTGGGGAAGACGGGGTGGAGGTTCCAGTAGAAATGATAGGGGAAGACAGTGGGGTGGAGGTTCTTCTAGAGACAGCTGGAGGGGGAAAGAGTTGTTGTTGCAGTGCTGTACCAGCAGGAGGTGTTGCCAGATGATGAACAGCTGCTTGTTCCACTGGCCCAGCCAACGCCTCCTCCACAAGAAGCCCCAGAGATGCGACTGTTTAGGAGGGTGGAGGCAAGACTGTGAGGCCATCCACTCCAGGTAGTGAGCGCAATCCTTCACTGATCCCCCCTCTTCCTTCTCCTTGTTATCATACAACTCATGCAGGCTGCCATTGTTGCTCGCTTCCCCTGGAAGGTGGGGGACACAAATAAATAAACAAGCAAAAACCCCCAACAATCATACATCACTTTGGTCCAGCTGACCACACAGCATACCTGAGGTTGGAACAGGTTCTGCCCCTTCATACTGGCTGCTGCCCAGACTGACAGCAGATGGGTTTGCAGGACTGAGGCTCTAAGGGTGAAGAAAAGGTGGCGAAGAGCTGCATCAGGGCTGAGCCTGTAGTTTTCACATGGAAATTAGAAACGCCGAGACGTGATCTCATTGTGAAACCGTCCCGTCATGATAAACAGTTGTAAAGTAAAAAAATGGATGAAACTGCAAGTTGAAAGGAGAAGAGAAAAAGGTTTAAAACTAGAATTTTGAACAGGCGTGTTTGTGATTTTATTTACAGTTCATTTATCGCACAATTAGAATTACTTTTCGGAATTTATTCTGGTATTCACAACTTCCCAGTAGGTGTTTTTCTACATTTTAAAGATAAAGCCGGAATACTTTTTTTTTTTTTTTTTTTTTTTTAGAAGAATGGGTGAACCTTTTGTGGGTCAGCAAAGCACTTCTCCATTTTAATTGACAAGGAAAAAAAGGATTTTTTTTAAACAAGAATTTGTCTCACAAACAGACCTTCGGGAATGAATTACAACCTGGCGCAAAACAGTTAAACTTGCTGTGTGGGACAGTTTCTTAAGACAGTGATTACACTGTATTTTGATGCCGGATAAGCTTAAGGGTTCCACCTACGTAACCAACAGGTAAAGGAGTCAAATACCAGTGCTTATGATGCATTTAAGTCTCACTGAATATGCTTTTCTTAGTACATAGCTGCAAGAATGCAAAGGAATTACCGTATTATTTGGGGGCCAAATTAAAATATCATCAACTTAATGACTTTCTACTGTAAACAGTTAATTTGAAAACATTACCATAATTTCAGCTGTTTGCTCAGCACCTGTCAGGCTCACCACATTTCATGATGAACGTGAATGAGATTCATTGCTAACCAAAAGGTCCATTTGAGCCTCTTGTGCAGCTGAATGAGCTGCTCCTGGAAGCACATCAGACAGAAATACCACGGTAAGTCTGGCACTGGAGATGAAAGCTGTTGCGACAGGAGAAATGTTAGCCAGGGGGACGGCAGTTGGCAGTTTGCATTTGATTTACAGGAAACTAGATGCTTTTTCCATGTTTTCCAGTGGTCAGGTTAGAACGATGGCCAGGAGTCGACCATGTTGTCACAGGAGAGAAATTGATGGGTCTTTTGTGGTCTGGGATCAGCGAGTCCACCGGGAGGACCGAACCAAAGCACCTCCCGGCAGGGGACCCACAGAGAATGGCACAAGAAGGTCTGGCCAGCAAACTGGTCACAGGCTGATTTTGCGGAACTCTGAGGGAGGTCAGTAACTATGGCTGGAGATCTTCAACCACGTCGAGGTGGTGAGGTGAACCTTCACGGACGCACGGGCTCCCTCTCCCTCCAAACAGTACCGTAACTCACCGAGGACATCCTTATGCTCTTGTCCTTATTTGTATCCTCTGACCTCCTCCCGTAGCAGCATTTAGCAGGAACCGATGTTCCCCAGAAAACACGTGGTTCACGTCGTGTGGGTGCAAATCCCAAGGGTCCATTAAAGCCCAACTGCTTAGTCATGTGGATTTAGCAAGAAAGCTCCTGAGTCATTCCAATTGTGACCATAACTCAATAAGGGTGTAAACAACAGTGTGTGTTATAAAACAGGTGTGAATGGTGCTAGCACGTTAGCGACGGCGGGTAACTGACAAGTTTGATGATAACCATCGAAACTAGGCTGGTCCCCTCAGTTGGAGGTCCATTCCAGGGGTCCTGGCCGTCAAATACGCTCAGGTCAGGCCGGCTGGTGCTGTCTACTCACAGTGGAGTTGGACACCCGAGAGGCCGATTCCTCTTCTGCACCCCCACGCAGCTCTGATACAGTTTGTGATGTTAACCACCTGTTCCCCACAGCCCCACACACTGCTGGTTCTCTCAGCCACACGCTGTAGGCGAGAGACCTCAGCTTTTCAAGTCCCACCTCCAACAAGCTGCTTTGCTCAGCATTTCATCGCAGAAGTATGGCAATGACAATGTTTACATTTTCTAAACATTTTATTTGTTCTTCCAAAGTGATTTAGTGTAAATCTGCGTAAGGTAGCCAGGCGCTAAGGTTATGGATGGTTCTTCACAAAGATTGAACCTTGGACGTTTGTGGATCTGCCTGAGAAAACCTCTCAGGAACCCACCGGTTTCTCTAGTTTCTAATGGTTGAGTTTTTACTTGTTTAACATTAAAACATCTTCCAGCTAATCAATTTTTTTTTTACTACATTGTTTTTGTTTAACTAATTTATAAATGGTCCTTTTGCAGTGAAGGGAATGCGAGCTGTTTACCCTCCGAGATGATTGAAGCTGGTAAAGAGGAGCCAAGCTGACAAAGTGTGAGGGGCCACCTTAACTCAACTCAGTTCTGCAGTGTTTACAGCTTGTGCCAAATAAGTTACAAACAAGCTGAGTTACAAACAAACTTCTGTTCATGAGAGAAGGTATGACGAGGTATTTTAAATGTAAAAATGGGGGGTGAAGTCGGGTACTCACTGCTCTCGGCAGCCCCTCGGCAGCACAGGGAGAGGAGAAGGGCTCTTTGAGGTGGTGGCTGACCTGCGCCGTGCTACAGAGCAGACCACCTACGCAGATATAAGTGGGGTTACATAGGTTACATATTTGTTTATATTGATTTTTCTTTATTTCTGCTCATTATTCATATTTGTTCAGGATGAGGTTCTGCGCAGGTTGGATTTCAGACGGCCCTTCGCGTCCCTGTGAGTCAGCTGCTGGAGACCAGATTACCAAATGTGACACCAGGGAAACACACCTGCATTCGGGGGTCGACATCCCTGGGAATCACTGTTGGACTCCAGTGGACAGTTCATCACCATGTATTCCGTGTCCTCTGCTGGTGGGGAAATGACGACAAAAACACGAAAACATCTCAGGACTAAATTCTGAAAGTACAGGAGATTTATCATGTTTCCATCTGGGAAGGTTTGCTTTCTTAACTATTAGCCTGATTAGACTTTCTTCTCTTTAGAAAGAGACCATGAACCTGGAGGGTCCTGCAGCCTGGTCAGCAGGTCTGAAATGGACCTCTTCTGGGCCTGAGCAAAGGGGCTGAGCTTCTCGTCATCAAGAAGGATCAGGAAGGCCTGCAGCTCTGGAAGGAGCTGGTTCAGCACTGTGGAGATGGATGGGACCAGATGATGAGATCTACTGACCGCCTGGAGGTAGGGTGGGCAAGGACCTTCAGAAGCTCAGCTGGTAAGAGTTTGACTGGCAACCGCGACATGTGGTGCTGGGCAAAGGAGACCAGATCTAGTATCTTGGCTGGAACCAGTGTGAAGGTCCTGGGTTTGTATCCCACCTCCTGCAGTAGCACTTTTGATCGAGGTAATTACCATGAATTGATGCAATAAAAATGGGTAAATCACTGTAAACATCTTGCTGCACAAATATCACACAGTAAAATGCTTTGGATGAGCGATAATCTCTGTTCCTGCTGTGAAACCCGCAGGAGCATTTTTTAGGACCGTGTTTATTGTGGACTTGCGGCAACATTGGCACGCAGAAACCCAGCGGAATGCGGAGGTTCTCGTCCCGCCTGGATATGGCTGTACTGGGAAACACAGTGAAAACTGAACCCCGCATTCCTGCAGGGAAGACAACAGAACCCTGGGGGGGGGTTGACTGCAAACACATGTAGCATTACTATTACTTATTTATTTGCTTAGATTTATTTAAAATAATAATAATAATACACAAACTGTTCAGCTGCATATTTTGATTTTTTTAGTAGTTGATCTATTCCCTACACATCCAATAAATGAAAACTTTTCCCCTTTTCCTTACCATACAATAACCGGAAGACCAGGTGAAAAATATCATTTCATATCATATTCATTAGCCTCTCAGTAAGGAGACCCCACGTTTTACATAACTGAACTTTCTGGACCCCATTCTGGTATGATTTATTATTATTATTATTATTATTATCATTGCTACAGAAAAGTTGTCCGTGATTTTTTGGCTTTGCTTTGGCATTACAAATGTGTCAAAATTCCAGTGAAGGTCTTAAACACATAGCAAAACAAACATGAATATTTTAAAATATTTTATACACACACACACTGCATGTGGAAGAAGGAGGGGAGAAGGGTAATAATGTGATCTGTCATGTACTGAATATGATGTAAGATGACGTAAAGGAACATCGATGCCGATTTTGTCTGGTCTCAGCAGCTTTGGTAGGTTTAGGGAGCTACGTGTCGATTCAGAGAAGAGTGAGTTTTTGGGTGAGATCAGGGTACCGCGCCAGACGTGCCTTTACCGCGGGACGCGCGTGGCAATGCCTCCCTGCAACTGTACCCTGAGCTCAGCTGTTGCTACTGCTGGTTTACGCAACCTATGATCTCTCCTGTCATGCTTGCATGTGTAGTCTGTGCAGTTGTTTCGGCCTTGAGCTGTTGTTAGGAGCCACCAGGGCGTCATGGGACGTGGTTGAGGAGCTCTGAGGAAGCGCGCATCCCTGAGATGCCTTCCACCATGTGGATGAGAGTTTATGGAGAAGCCAACCCAACAACCCAATGCTTAACGTGGTCACCTGGAGCTCCAGGGACCCTCAAGGCCCTGGACTCCATCCTCCATCCTAAGGGTTGGAATATCACACTTCTTACCATCCTGCTCCCCCCACCAAGATGTGTCCCCAACTCCTCTGTAACAGTGACAGTACAGCACTGGATCACAGCAACACTGAGGCGTGGGCAGAGGTTCATTATGAAGCTCTTGTGCGGTTTTTACTGCCATTAATAACTTTGTTCTGCAGGAGTAAAACAGTGTAAAGTGTGCCAATGAGGTAATTCATTCAACATTTATTTTTAAACAAACTGATTTATTTATTTGTTTCTACTTCTATTTTCCCAGATAACGTGGTGCTGAATGGCTTCAGTTGGAAAGTGAACTATGTGCTCTGGTTAACTAAGTTAAATTTAAAGTCTGTTAGCAGCGGTTAGATGGAAATTTACGTCTCATTACAAGAAGGAGGAATTTGGGGAGCACCTGGATGAAGAATTTTATGAAACGACGTTAATGATAAACCGTTGGCAGTAACAGCCAGTTAGCTATGTAGTTTCATAGGCTGCCGATTCCAGCAAGACCAGGGTAAAGAGGTTGATGACAATGGACAGACAGATGGATGGATGGATGGATGTATGTCATCAACTTTGGCCGTATTTTCTTTCCGCAATTGAATTTAATGTGGTTCAGAAAATTTGTGCAAAAGTGTTATAATAATTTATTTTTTTCAGTCTAGTGCTGCTCTGTCAGAGCTGTGATTTGTTCCTGTTTCCGTTACAAATGATGATGTTCTGTTATTGTATTTAACTGAACAAAGATGAAGAAAAAGTCCTAAAAACGAGCAGACGCCCATGTTTGTCTCCAGTTTGATGTAATAATTTTCTCAGTTTTTCACTGGAGCGACTGACAGTCGGGGGGGGGGGGGGGGGGGGGGGGGGGGCAGGGGGGGCTGACGAACCTCAACCCCGTGTACATGTCTTTGGGGGAGTAGGNGCGGGGGCGGGGGGGGGGGGGAGGTAGGGGGGGGGCAAGCTGGCCGAGGTCACGTGACTTCCAGCTCATTGGTGACCATTCCTTAAGCGGGGGGGGGAGAGATCACAGAAGAACCGCTGGCAGTTAAAATAAGGCTATTTGTCACATTTTTGGAAGGCGCACAAAGACCACTTGCGGCTCCTCCGGTTCAGATTCAATCTCTACTGGCTTCTCCATATACGTTTAGCCCACGCCCAAGTTCCGGATCGCGTGGGTGTGGTGGGGGTCTGCAGTGTAACTGAGACATACCGCGCGGTGAATTATGCACACAAAGTGCCGCTGCAGGGGGGACTAGGGGGCGCTGCGCCGCCTTCATCTCACTAACAGTGGAGATGGCTGGATGGTTCTTCACTGAGACGCAGCATCAAAGTTGGTCAAAACCTTATTTCATACGTCTCCAAAAAAAGCTTAAAACGAGTTATTTTTTTTTTTTCAATCATGCTTAAAAATGGATTTTTCCATTTATCGTGGAACATTTTTTCAACAGACCATCCGAGGTTCGAAAAATCAAGGATGGCCCGTTTTCCAGTGGTGACGTATTAAAATTACATATTAATAGGAAAATAGGGAGATAGAGGAGCGAGCGGTGAGGAACTGACTTGTGATCAGCAGAAAAGAGGTGTGTGTGTTTCAGAAAATCCGCCAGCGCCTACACTCGTGTGTGACGTCACTACTCCCATTTCTCAGAGTTTTATCAAAGTGCGCATTTTCAAAACAGGTTCGTGAACTCGACCCCACAAAGCTGACCGGGCGAGAAGTTCCCTTGTCGGATTTCGAGTCTGTGGCTTGAAAAACTAAAACGAAGAACATAGAGACACACAGAGACTGAGCTTCATAAACACGGCTAAATTTATGTTGTGTTAATGCACAAAGTAACCGGTAGGTTGTGGTTTTAGAGTCGTAGTTGTGCCCCCCACTCACGTGTCTGTCTTAGGACTTGAACCTGTGACCGCTATGAACAATCCGGCTATATCTGCAGGTTATTGTAGGAAAAGTTTCCTAGGTGGCGCAGCAATTAAAGCGTCTCACAATCAGTAGGTCTTGGGTTCAAAACCCTAATCCAACTGCAGTAGTAGTGACTGTCACTATCTAACACGGTAGTTCATGTGACGATCAATAAATGTTCGGCGCTGCTTGTGACGTTATCATCGCTGGTGGTGGGTGGGGGGGCGCGAACGAGAACCCACGTGAGCAACAAGGACCGTCGGTATTTAAGTAGCACCCAAATAATTACAGTATAAGTGTAACAATTAGCATAGTGAGAGACGCTTTATAACTGGACGGCTAAACAGCTGGTTAGTAATAAAGGGGGTAATTAAGAGGCACGTGACTCATGGGCTATTTCATGATTGAAAGTTACTTTGTAAATGACTAACTAGCAACCAGGCGGTTAAGCGTCACATGGAACGTATGACTGGAGCTGGTTAATTAATTAGCGAGTGGCGCGCGCGGGCGCGCGCGCACGAGGAAGATAGAAGCGGCGTTAAGTAGAGCGTCAAACAAGACAAACGTTATTTACCCGGCAACAGAGAGGAAAGCGCGTGTCCGTACCTGTGTGCGCGCGTACGTGTGTGTCCATCCGCGCGGCTCCCGCTCTCATCTCACACGGGGCGCGTCCTGTGTGTGTGTGTGTGTGTGTGTGTGTGTGTGTGTGTGTGTGTGTGTGTGTGTGTGTGTGTGTGTGTGTGTCAGTCATCTGGACATGACTGAGTACCCAGCACGCGCGTGCATATACACACACAAAACTTGACCAGGACCCTCAGTCTCCAGTGAATGAATGGAGAGGCTCCAAAACACACACACACACACTTTCTCTCTCACGCTCCTCTCTCCCCCCGGCAACAGCCAAGTCCCGCCCACCTGCCCCACCCCGTTCTGCCGTGAGGGGCTCCAGCAAGTGGCGCAGTGGTGAGAACCGTTATTAATTTGAGGGAAATTTCTACCAACTCTTTAAATTAATTTATATTTTATTTATAGGGACCCGGGTTTGAATCCCACCTCCTGCTGCAATGCCCTTGATGAAGGGATTGACCTTCAATCCACACAGGAAAATTTCACCCCCAAGGAAGGCAACCAACGGCTGTATTTTCTGTTCATTTAGGGTCAAAGGTCACAGGGCAGCTGCACAAAAAATGAACCGGGGAGCTCAGCTGAGGTCAAAAAAGCTTTAATAATTTAAGTGCCGTTTTAAAGAAAGGGCTTCTTCTCCTGGAAAAGGAACGTCTGTTACGCAGCTACCTGGAAATGAACGTCAGAAACAGAGGAACAACAAACAGAAATGATCTAGGTATACATATCTTTCCCACCAAGCTGTGAACATGAGCAGTAGGTTGTGGGTTTGAGCAACACTGAACGTCGCTGCTTCATATGTGTCGGCCGGAGGGGCTTACATACAGCTGCTAAGCTAACATGTGGGAGGTCTGTGGTTAGTGGCGCCCCCTACCTGCGGTTACATACAGACAGAATACAGTGGTGTGAGACCCAATACAGCTGCTTTATACATAAATTATTATTACTCTTTTTACTATTACACAATCAGACTTGTTTTGTTATGTTTAATAGTTTGGTGTAGATTTCTCCTCATTTCCCTGATTTTACGTCGGGCATACGATCGAGACCCCCGGCCCTACGCGGCGAGGGTGGGCGTGGCCTGTCGCCGCCCGTTAGAAGAGTGACACGTGTTTCTTGAGCTCGTTCCTCTTCCAGAGCGACAGCCGGTCGAAGTCCTCCATGGCCATGCCGAACAGCTGCTGGAACTCCTCTGGGGCCAGGTGTCTCTGTGTGGGGGAGGCAGGGTCACTGGACGCACAGCTGCTGTCACAGGTCGACCACACGCCTGGTGGATCGGGACCTCAGCCTCCATTTCAGGCCAGTGTGACTTTACATGCCGCCAAAGCGATATTAGTGTCTCTTCAGGTTTTAAACATTATTTTTGGGTATTAAAATGTACAAGCTACTCAAAAAAACTCAAGTATACCCCCCCAGGAGCCAACTGCTCCTCGATGTCCACTGTAGAGGACACCTGAGTCTCCCAGACTGTCCTGTTGTACCTTACAGAAGACCCTCCCCTCCCTGCCTTTAAATGACATCACACATTGGGGGCGGGGCTTGGACACCTTCACAGAAATACATTCGAACACATTTGTTTGCCGGTTCCTAAAAGGACCGATGTGGATGTTTTAGAAGATCAGCAGAACCTTCCAGAAGCCTCACCTCCAGTCTTGTCCTGTCGACCCCTGGTGGAAGCTTGGTGCGCCCCCTAGGGGTCACAATGAGCATCTCGTAGGGGTATATCTGTGGACACATGAGGGTTACACTTAAATCACCGGCACAGTTTCCCCATGGAGACACTGGTCCTGTTATTAATATTATTACTATTATTCTTCTTATTATTACAGTTGATCTGACCTCAGTTGATACTGTGAAGACCAGACAGCCGAGTGTGTATATTTTCCAGAATGTTCAGAAAGGAGGAAAATAATCAAAATGGAGCAAAGCTGTTAAAATAACTGTACAAGCGGCCTTATCTTTTCATGTTATGCCGAGTTTTGTCATCATAAAATATTTTATTTATGTGTAACCAGATTGCTTGTGTGAAAATGTCTAAAACATCCCTTGTATGTCGGAGCAGAATGACCGGGTGTTTGTATGAGCGTGACCCCTGCATTACTGTGGTTGTTGTGGCTGCGATGAACTGTGTTGCGTTTTTCTCCACACTCAATTACACTTTTATATAGCTGGGTGAAGTGATTGAAGGCACGACAGCGGGAGGTGGGTTTTGAACCCGAGTCGTGTGAGTGCGCCACCTGCTGGTTTGGGTTTGAATGTACCACCTTTCGGCCTCCGATCGTGCGCCGTACGCTGGCTGCGAATGATGAAACGCCCACCTTCTGCTCCAGCATGCTGGGCAGCGAGTTCCCCCGGTCCATCCTGCCCCGCTGGGCCTCTCCATTCTGCATGGGTCCAGAGCACAAACCCCGGGGAGGGGGGGTGTGAACACAGCAGGCAACACCTTGCACTTCCGGAAAGTTCTCCTTATCTCCTTATTGTTATGCATCAGTGCATGTTTATTCTCTAGTGTCTCTATCTGTGTGTGTGTGTGTGTGTGTGTGTGTGTGTGTGTGTGTGTGTGTGTGTGTGTGTGTGTGCTCTGACGCCCTCACCTGGACACCTGTGGGACAGGAAATAAAACCGTGATTAAAGTTGCTGTTCCGTGAAGTTAGACAATAAAAACACTGTGAAGAACCTGTCTGTCCTCCTGTACCTGGTCTCCCCTTGTCGCTGTCAGAGGAGACAAAGTCGGCCGACTGGAGCTGCAAGAGGGGAAGGAGACAGAACAAGGTTTCACACCCTCCCGATGTCCATTTAATGTCAAGAACATTCCCCTAACATCCACAAAATGTCCTCCTAACACTGATCTAACATCCATTATTCATCTAATGTCCATCTGACCTCCATCCAGTGTTCCTGTGGTGTGTGCCAGGTTGTGCTGCGTTTTTACCAGCTGCCTCATTTCATGTTGTTTACTGACTTTTCTTGCTCAATTTCACCCAAAGGAACTTCCACAAATACACTGTTTTATAGCAGTGTTAGATAACAACCCACCAGATGACTGTGGTCCTGGATAAAAGCTGTACGCCCAAGTGTGGTAGATGTTTCACACCCCCCCCCAGCGGCCTCCTGCTGTGTGGAGCTACACCTGTCCCAGACTGCAACATCCAGCACTTTCCTTCAGTACCGCTTACAGACACTCATTTGGCCGTCCTGCATTACTGCAAGGTAAGTACCCTAAATAAGCCCAGGCAGTACGCCAATGTTGTGTGTGTGTGGGGTGGTTCTGGCCCGGGTGACCCACCCGGGTGAGGCCCCCACGGCTGCAGGCTGGCAGGGAGGTGGACTTAAGGCTGCTGGAGGATGGACCTGTGGGGGGTGAGAAGGGGGGTGAGGAGATGGATGCTCTGCTTCCCGACACAGTAAAGCAGCATTTCCTTGCTGGGCCTCGTCCCACCATACCGCTGTGCAGGAACGTGCACGCGGATATACGATAGAACGAATCATGCGAACACAGCGTGTTTGAAACTCCATTTGTTTGTAGATCCATCCGCTGTGTCCCAATCGATACAATGTTACCATCAACCCGTAGTAGTAGTAACCCATGTTACCAGTTCCGTAAAGGTCAAAAAAACATTAAAAATATATTCGTAATTATATTTATTTCTGCATGTTTATTACCTTACAGTTACATCAACATTTCAGCTAATTTAAATAAAAAATCCAGTTCAATTCCTATTTTAAATGTTCAATTGATCCCATAAACCTGTGCAACCGACATGACCTGTAAACACCGTGGAAGTGAGTTGAATTAATCTAGTCCCATCGTCTTATTTGGTTTGGCTGCCTTTTACTACTGAATAGACACCCGAAGAAAAAAAAACTGAAAATAAATGAAAGTTTGTATCTTAGGAACTTTGTAACAAAAATGTTTGCAAAACGAGGACCCGGCAAACACAGATAATCACAGCAGATGGTGTTGGACCTTTACTGAATGCTGGGAGGGATTCTGTAGCTCTGAGGGACACAGAGAGCCTATTTCACGTTAACTCTTCTAATTAATCTGTCGGCACTATTTTCTTGTCAGCATAAGACCCCCCCCCCATGAGGCCCTTAGTGTAACGACCATGGGGGCTGCGGCCAAACAGCCACTTTGCTTATTCAGCAAACGTTGCCCCCGTTGGCTACCATCCTGCCAAAAACTCCTCCGTCACCCTGTCTGCCAGCGGAGGGCGCTCTCCGCCACTTGGGATCTACAGTCCCCATCTGAGAGGCTACTTTTTTTTGGGGGGGGGGGGGGGGGCCG
>UFQX01005269.1:322464-342298 GCA_900497675.1 Arapaima gigas | reverse complement strand
TCTTTTTTTTTGGGGGGGGGGGGGGTGCCGAGCTCCAGCTCCGGTGGTTCCGCCCACGGAGCTTTGCCAAACTCTGAACTCTCGACCGCAAGCGGGGAGCAGCAACTCGCTCTGTTGCTAAGCAACCGTCCCCATGGCAAACGGCACTCTTACGCAACGTAATAAAAGAATTACGAGCACCAAGGTCTGTTTGAAGCACATAATATGTTCGACTCGTCCGTTTGCACAATTAGACTTAGTGTCACAGTTTGCTTCCTTTTAGCGAAATTTTAATTCTACTTCACGTGCTTAGAAACGACTAGAAATACAGCATGGCTCTGGCACCCTGGTCCTGGTGGCTTTTGCTCCCGCTAAAGGGGGGTTATATAATTATAGCTGACAGACGCGGTAAGTGAGAGGTCACGTGATGTAAACATGGTAAACGCGGAGCTGTGGAAATTGTTTTAAGCTCAGTCTGTGTTATTTGAGGAGGATCTGCAACAGTGGGAAGGTCAGCAGGTGCATTTCTTACAACCGCAGCAGTGGCCTCAGCTTCAGCTCGGCCACTCCTCACATCACCTTCATTTATCTTAGTCTCCAAGGTGACTTACCGTGTGAGCTTATACAGATGGGAAATTTCAGGGGTTTAGGGGTTAGGGGTGAGCAGGTTTAGGGTTGAGACCCAGGCCCTTTGTTGGCAAGGGAACAGCTCTGTTTTTTTCTTGGCCTTGACCAAAATGAGAATAAACTCAATAAACACACTGACTGAATTAAGCCATCAGCGATAATGGCAAATGGGGGAACACTCAAATAAGTGGCTTAACACAGCGAGTTTCTTTTGGAGGGAAGCATCAGCTAAATGACTGCATAAATAACAGTGCTGAGCTGCCAGCGGGATCAACCACTCTGACCACTAGGCAGCATCAGAGGCCGCGTGGCCTCACAGGGTGTAGCCATGGAGGAAACTGATGTCCTAAACTCTCTCTCTCACACACACACACACACACACACACACACACACACACACACACACACACACACGCACGCACACACACGCACCAAGGGGCACGGGCGTCCGGTCGGGCAGTGAACGGGTCTTCCTGCGGATGGGGGCGGCCCTCTCTCTCTCCTCCTTCAGGATCAGCTTTCCCAGGTTGGACTGGATCTGAAAGACACCCCCCCCACGCACACAGTCTGTCAGACTGGACAACAGGTCAAGAGAGGCAGACGAACCCCATTGATGGACCAGCGCCCCCCCTGCTGACCTTGGTGAGCTCCTGCTCCTGGCGCTTGCGGGCCCTCTCCAGCACGTCTTCGTCCTCCTCCTCCTCCTCCTCCTCCTCGGCCTTCTCGCCCTTCTTCTGCGCTCTCCTCCTCCACTCCGTCTCTATGGCAACAGGGAGCATGGGCATGCTGGGACAAAATGCACCCACACTGCCTCGTCCACCGGCGACTCTGGCCTCTGTCTGATGCTTACAGTGTTAGTGCTACTTACACTGATTTACCCATCTTTACCATGCCAGTTCAGGCTAAGTACCTTGATCAAGGGCACTGGAACCTGAAAGTGGCAACTAATAACCACTAACCAGCTAACCACTAACCACCGTGCCACCCGCTGACCCCTCTACACCCCCCCAGTTCCCCCCCAGATGAGAAACACGTCACAGAAATCATTCGACACTTTTTACCTCGCGTGTGAAATCTGTCATCTACGGTCATCGCATTTAAGAACATCATTAATACTTAAACATCACAAAAAAACCCCTAAAACTGCTTAAAGTTACAATTAAGGAGCAGGAAGTTTTAAAGGCACTTTTGAAAACTCCAGCTAAAACTCTCAAAACAGAGCTGTTTCCTGGCAGGGGGCCTCTAGGGGGCGTAACGGTGCTCGTACCCACGGCGGCCAGCGAGGGAGGGCAGGGCCAGTACTCGGTCTCGATCTTAGATGGCTGGTTGGGGTCCGGCGGCTGGGCGGCGGGAAATTTGGACGACTCGATGATCAAGTCCTCGATGTGTTTGGCGTGCAGAGCCGGCCCGGTGCCGTCTGAGGGGGGCGCCATTTGTGAAACAGCCGCTCATTTGCGAAACAAGAGCTGAAGTGAAAGCGAGGTAAGAGGTGCAGTACCGTGCTTGTAAATGGGCGGCTTCCTGTACAGGTTGGTGCCGTTGTCTGCAGGAAGAAGCAAGAGACGCGGCTGTGAGTCTGAGCGGAAGAAGGACACTTGTCCCCCGCTGTCCTGTCCCTTTTCGTGCCGTTAGAATGAAGTTCGAATGATGAGCACGCCCTCGGACCTTCGCGTTCACGAGTCTTTTATGTCATTTTACTCCTTCGCAGATTGTTGTTGAAAAATTGTCCTTTGTGTTCATGAAAAGCTTCCTCTCCTTCCTCTTTGAGAGGTTTTATAAGCCTACATATGGATTCGCTTTTTTTAATTTCCTTATTCTTTATAAATAACTTCTACTCCCCTAATTAAAAATAAAAGCAGAAATTAGCTACAGGTTTGCTTTTTTAAGGGTATCTGGCCCTATGAGTTCTTAGAGGGTTTTTCTGCAGAAGTTTCATTTTCACAGGCTGGATACGAAGGGTTTAGTGTGTTTAGGATGTATGTATAAAAAACCACATCTGGACAAGGTGTTGCAGATAAGCGAGAACTTGGGAGTCGGGAGGGTGAAAAACGAGGGACGAGTGTAACTGGTGTAGCTGGTGTAACTTGCAGGTCAGCCATCTTACCTGGCCTGTGGAAGTGCTGCATGGGGCCCTTGGTGGTGCTCACTTTGCGGATCTGAGTCGTGGAGCCCATGAAGGAGCCGCCGGGGGAGCTCTGCTCCGAAAACTCCCTCTGCTCCTTATGCACAAGTATCTGCCGGGGCAGCAGGGGGCGCAACGGTTAAAGGGGAACACTTGAGGATGGGGCCTGCCCCAAACCCCAGCCACATGCAGTGTGCGGTGAACAGGCCAGCACTCCGTTTTGGGACTGTGTAGGGGTCTAACCCACGAACGCTGACCAACCCTCGCACTGGACATTAACAACCGTCCATGCGTTTTCGCTGCGTCCCATCATCTACACACAGTGTAGTTTTTTTTATACACTTCCAGAAAACGCCTTACATACCGTCACAGTCAAAAACCACATTTAAACACAGACGCAAATGAACTGGGGCCACAGAAGGAATCGCAAAATTCCTCATTGTCTCACTAAATGGGTAATAGCGATGCGCTTATAAAAATCGTGGTATTAACAGAAAAATATTTAACAACAGTAGAACTCTGACAAAATACAGCAGGGTATTCAAATCCACAGAACATTCAGAGCAGCTTCTGTACAGTGTAGATATCAGGTGACTCCTGGTGGACCCAAAGAACCTGTGAAATACGTGAACGAGCCACTTGCTCGTGATATGAACGTGTTCCCATGTGATCCCCTGCAGCGAGAACCGGTGGCTCGGCGGTTTTACCTCTGGGGAGGGAGGAGGCGAGATAGAGTGGGAAGACGTGGACCTCTGGAGGCAGCGAGGGGAGGAGAGGAGAACATATTTAACAGACATTCTGTTTTATTTAATTACGCATTTTGCATGTTCTTGAACGTGACCTGTTTACCCTCCGAACTGCTAGATGGCAGCAAAGAGCACCCAAGGGGGCCACCCTTAGTTTAACCCACTTCTACGGGGTTTAGAGTCCCAAGCTCCGGGGAGCCCACCTCCCTGCTCCGGGTCAGCTGGTTGCGCTCCAGCGACGAGAAGCTGAAGTGGGGCTCGTAGCTCATGAGGTCGGGACGCTCCACCTCCAGGATGGCCTTGTCCTTCGGAATGGCCGCCAGGTCTTTGTACCCGATCACCTGGTTGTCCATCCTTGCCTGGGAAGAGGAGGCAGTCGGAACAGAATCGGGTCAGAACTTGCTGCCCACAGCATAATCCTTGTTTTATTAGCCATTCCGCTTCTGGACGAATCTTCCATATGGCCATTATATTCATTTTTTTATTCATTTGCTGCTTATGACCAATTTCCCCATGGTGATCATTAAAGTCCTATTTATTACTCCAATAAATAAAAACATTTGTGAGGATTAAATGACCTTTTTATTGCCTTAAAACTATGTTAAGTTACATTTTAAATGACAGATATTTTTGGAAAAATCCCTTCTCTCCACTGATTCCTGTTCAGTGCCGTTTGTCGAGCAATTCAAGGACGTTCGACATCAGACGAGTTCTAAACACTGTGGAAGTGAGTTGAATTGCAGCGGCCCCAACAGTCATGCCTTGTTACGGTGCTCTTTACTGCCGACCTGCTGGCTCAGAGGGTAACTAGGCTGCGAACATATTTTAGAAAATAGATGAGTAAATGCAGATAAAATTAACTGGCCGTGTCATCGAATACGTCTGACTGAGCAGGTGATACGAGGAGCCACTGCATTTGGCTTTAAATCGCCAGTGTCCCGCAGATGATGAACTCACCATGATGGAGATGGCTGGTGACCCGGGGACGCTGGAACTGCGAGACGAGCAAACGCTTCCTGGTGCTGTGTCCGGCTGCTGCTGCTCCCAACGGGTCAGAGGTCAGGGGTCAAATGGGCGGTTACACTACCAGCCCGCACCGATGTTGACCAGAAACCAACACTACAGAGCTAACGAATGACAAACACGCTCCTTCAAGGGAATAACACACGGCTGACCTTTGACCTTTGCAAGAGTGAATTAGTGAGGTGAAACACACAGCGACATGCAGAGGTGACAAAGACAACTGGAAGCAGACGACACACACACACACAGGACACTGTTAGTGCTCTGGAACCCACTAGCAGCCGGTGCTGAGTAAGCGTGGAGCCTGAGAGTGTCTTTTTGAACCCTCATATTCACGGTTCAGCCACACATGACCGCCCTGACATGACTGGACAGTCCAGTGCATCATGATACTATTGTTTTTAAACTCATTTTGCATAAACGTATCTGAGAAGTTAATCTGCAAACTGAAACAGAAATTTGTCCCAAAAAATCCCAATTAAACTGTTGAGAGATTTTCAGTTAGCCCTCAGTACACGACATATACAATCTTACTGTGTCGTCTCCCCACAGGCTGAGGAAACGGTTTGTTTTTTTTTTTCTCGTTCCTTATCATTGTGCAGCGAAACGTCAGCCAAACAAAAGCTGTTTTGTCCGTGTGCCGGATGGAAGCGAGAGATCTGCGTGTGGCGGGTAAGCGAGCGCTTTGCTCAGACTGTTAGCTGGCACTCGGCAGGCGACGTTCTTGAGATGTACAGTGATCCCTCGGGATCCCAACTTGGGATCTGGATTTTCACTGCAGCTCTTAAAAATGAATACCTCTATATCGGTATCGGAACGGTAATTTTTGCCGAAGCTTATCCATAGTAAAAAAGGAGCACAAATAAAAATGTAAATTAATAAAAAAAATTAATAAATACCATACATTGTAGTGTAATTAAATAAGAGCGGAATTTACCGGAAACCAGACATGCTGCATGGCATTATCAGCTGTTTCTGCCTGTTTCCTTTATCTGAACAGGTTTGTGCTGCATCACCACATTTATTTTGCACATTTCATTTTTTAGAAATAAACCTATTCACTTAAATGTGGGTTGTTGTGCGAAACAGAGGCGGATGGCAGGTGACTGAAGTGGGGCTGCGAACCCCTCACCTCCCGTGTGTAACGCGGTGACTAACGTGTGAAATGAGCTGTGCTGTACACACCACACCGCGGTATAAACACCGCATTCCTGACGACATTCAGTGTTTTATCATGAACTTACTGGTGTTTACAGTGTTTATCCTGCTCAAGTTGGGGGTTGATCGTCATACAGGTGTTTTCCAACAGCCTGGGAGCCCATTATTTATTTATTTCCCCCATTTAAAATAGCGGGAAATAAACCTCTGGCGTTCGAAAAATCCGCCATCCGACTCGTTTTCGGGATCAAACGAGACTCGGACAGCGAGGGATCGGTGCGGTTATATATAAACATAACTGTATCCCCCGCAGCGGTAGAATATCTGGCTCACCTCTGAACTGAACACTGGATGGATGTGGGTGACGTAACAGAGTAAGACTGTAAATATTATCGGCGAAATGCAGCAGCCTCTCATTAGCATCCTCTGCCACTTCCCTCCATTAGCGGCAGGATGCTGGGTGAAATGAAACCCAGTGTGTCTTAAAAAGAAACTATTTCAACATTTTAACCAATTGGCAAGAATTCACCTCTCAATATGCAGCACGAGAAATATATCGTTGGAAGTAGACGGACCCGCCGGGTCACGTGAGGTCGATTAGAAGAGCCCCGTTGGATGCGCTGGAGCGAGCGGTCAGGGCCGGTCATGGGAGGGTGAAGCGTGGAGCGATGCGGTCGCCGTGTGAAGGACTGTGGTCGAGCAGAACCGTTACCTTCTGCATGGTTACAGAGGGCAGTGAGAAGCAGAGCTGCTGCTACGTGAGAGCTGCCTGTCAGAGCTTCTCTACGGGAGACACACAGAGCAAGATCATTAATATTAAACATATTTCATATCTGGAAGGGGGGGGTCACATCTCTGTGGCATGACAACCTGGTCTTTTGTTCCTTGTCCTACAGACTTAGCAAGCTTTGAAACCCCAGACCTCACTAGGGGTTTAATTTACTATAGTAACGTACACGGATTCACCCGGGTAATTTTTACTGTACCAATTCAGCAACGGGGTACAATTCCAGTAGGTGGCATTTGAACCCAGAGCCTTCCGAGTCCAAAGACAGTGGTTCCAGCCACCCAGAGGGGCTCAGTGGGGCCGTGGATCAGGAGCCACACAGAGGGAAATCTTTAAAGGCCTGTTTCCGTGGTGATGCTTGAGCCAGAGTACCGGAGGGTCAGTGAATGTGGACGGACGGGGAGACGCTGGACCACAGGCACGCGGGACCACGACGCCGACGTGGACACGGCAGCACCGGTGTGGAGGACATTCCGAAGGAGGATCTACCAGGTGATTTCATATGCGGCACTACATCTATATTAATACTTACGTCTCTTAAGTCCAAAGTCAGTACTTTGCTCTATCAATTCAGAGTAAATAAGGAGGAGGTGGGATTTGAACCAACTGCATTCACATTGTGAGGCAACAGCCCAAAACACTATTTTACAGGTTTTACCTGTAGATGAGCAGGTAACGCAAGTTCAGCGTCAGTCAGTTAGGTTGGAACCTACAACCATACGGTCCCAAACAGTGTGTTAATCATCGCCTTCCCCATTGAGACACGTCCCAGGACCCTCGGATGGATCCACCCCTCCTACCTCAGAGGTCCCACTGGGTCATCTCAGTCGCACAGGGGGTCCGGTGTCCAAACTTAGCTCTGCAACACAGAACATCAGAGAAGCACGTTGACGGGCCAGTTACACACCCACACCACATCGCGCACAGCAGTGGGTTTAAATTCCGATCAGTCCGTGGAGGAGTTCGCACATTCTCCTCGTGTTCACATTTGCTCTGTGCGCTCTGGTTTCCTCTCGCAGTCCAGAGGCGTGTGTTTTGGATCAAATGGTTATTCAGACTGGCATCCCATCTCCCAGTGAGAATTTATAAGCTCTGCCCCCAAATGAATATCTTCACCGAAATGCATGGTTTCCTCTGTGAGGTGCAGCAGGAGCTTCTGCTCATCCATGAGAAGCTCAAAGCCCAGGCCGCTCCTTGCTGTCGGCACACGGGAAGCTAAGCTAAGCTACGCTTTGCTAAGACAGGCCATTTTGTTTCCTGCTGCAGGATGTCGGGAGCCTGTGGGTGCTGTGCGTGGGTGACTGTTCGCAGCCCGGAATCCAGCAGAGCGTTGGCCGAGCGAGGAGTGAGTCACCGCCTGCCTCCCAGGGCAGCGGGACGGTTTACCTGCTCCTCAACTAGCAGCCTGCTGTGCTGAGGACTCAGGTGAGATGTGCAAACACCTGGCAGGCCACCAGGAGGCGCAGCGGTTAGATGCAAACATTCCCAGGTTTGAATCCCACCTCCTGCTCTAGTTCCCTTCATCAAGGTACTTCCCCCGAACTGATAGAGTAAATATAATCCTGCTGTATAAACCGGTAGGTAGATCATTGTAGCTGAACTGTAACTTAGTCGTCCTCAACGAGTAACTCAATAACTAACTAACCAACCAACTAACTACATGTACATCAGTGTTCCCTTCACTTCAGAGTTGGTCTTCCACATGGCGGTAGGAGAAACTTCTTCTTCTTCCCCTCTTTCCTGATAAAGTGGCTTCTTTTTTTGGGAAAGGTCACTGAAGAACAACTCCTGCTGTAGTCAAGGTGGCCGCATTGGTGTGTGTGTGTGTGTGTGTGTGTGTGTGTGTGTGTGTGTGTGTGTGTGTGTTTGAGCGTCTCACAAAGGGAGCCACTGCGTTACTTAGCAACAGGTGTTGCTGGGGTCCCTCAGGGACACCCTCACCTGCCCACAGTCCCAGTCCAAAACACGACTTAGAGCCAGTTACTGTCAGGAAAACTCACAGGGGACAGATGATCACTGCTCTGCTGTAGGAGATATTCTTGATGAACATCACGTAGATGTTACACGTGTATTTTTTTGCACCCCCTATTCTCCGAGGCGATAAATGCAGCAGATGGTGTTGGACTCATTCCTGCAGCATTCGGGGCAGAAACGGCCTCGGAGGTGATATCGATTCTCAAATGCTGGGAGGGATTCAGCAGCTCTGAGGGGCAGAGGGCGATCACTCGACAACCAGGAACTTCCATTTACAACATGCGGGCAACAATCATGGAACACAGGTGAGGTCTTTCCGAAACTTTCTCCATGCAAACGAATAGTCAGCTTAGCGCTACGGAGCAGAACAACACCCATTGCCTGAGGTTTGCAGCCACAGGGGGGTGCCAGACCTGGAGGACCATCGCATGGGAAGTTACAGAGCTGTCAGCAGGAGGTTTGAACATCCATACAAAGCAGTGTAACTGTAAACACCCCCCCCCCACCCAACACCCGCCATGGCTCAGGGAACAAGACACAATGACTCGGCCTTCATGAGTGAGGCTGGAGGCACCTGAGAGTCCCTGAGCTCCGCTCTCACACACAGCCGCACAGCGAGACCCGGGCAGGACGTCTCACCCCCACCGCGGATTCCAGTGTCTGCAGTGTCCTCTGACATTTTCCAGCGTCTTCTGTTTTCCACTCTGCAGCTCCGCCTCCTGCCCCCAGCCCGACTTCCCGGCTATTTCAACACTTCGGTCGAGGATCAGCACCCCCCCCTCACCCCCCGGAGCAGCGTATCACCAAAGCATCAGCTTATAAAAGTGTTACCGTGGTACAAAACGCAGAGTGGGCAGGCCCCGGATTTGAACATCGCGTGTCGACTGGTCGGCCTGGGTGCCTTTCCCCGCCCCCTTGGAAGGACCGTTTGAGTGATTCGCTAGGATTAATAAACTCACCTGGCGAACCTGTTCCATGGATTTACGGCGTCGACCTTCTACCCACAACTCGCTCGTGGCTAATCTGCACACGACCCCCCCCCCCCCCCCCCCCCCCTGCTGGCTGCCAGGCAGATGAAGCTCTCCGTTCTGGATGTGAGAGCAGCATCTCAACATCTGCACCGCGTCCCAGGCCAAATGGGGTGGGGCATTGAGCTCACGGTGTGACGTCATCGGACACGCCGACCAATCGGAGCGCCCTGGCCTTCGTTAGAGCTGCCGCGATGTCATCCACACACCCTTTTAGACCTACGGGTTCGAGGGAGTTTACTCGCTACGTGATGCAAGTTGGCCAGCAAAGCGATAAACATGTTGATCATTTGTTGTTGGAAACGCAGCTACTGGCCCGTTCACACAGCTGGGTAATTTTTACTGTGTCAGTGCAGGGTTAGTACCTCGATCAAGGGCCCGAACCTGAACTGCTACACCACCTGCTGGCCGGCTCAGGCCTACCTGGCCTCGGGTTCAAAGAGAAGCCCACAAGGCAGCAGCAGCCGCTGAAGGAAGGACACCTGCTGTGACCACCGAACAGGTGCGAGTTTGATTTTCTCTTACGTAATCCCCCACGTTGCTTACGCAAGACGAAAGGGAGCAGGAGGAACGATAGAAGAACGTGCTCCTGGATCCCTTCGAACCTCCCTCCTTCGGCGCTACGCTGTTCAGCGACGCTCCTCAGGGAGTTTGTCGCGTCGCACAGGCAGACAGAGACAAAGCGGTTAAGACAGAAGGACCTGTTTCATTCATTTATTCATTCATTCATTCCGTCTCTCACTTGCTCACCTGCTCTGCGATCTGACTGCCGCTTCCAGGGTCAGCTGTCACATAATTTGTCACCATGGACATGGCATCATGGGAGTTAACAAGCAAGGACTACCTCCTCCTCCTGCTGCTCTCTCCTGTTTTTCTCCTCTCTCTCTCTTTCTCTCTCTCTCTCGGGATCCTCCCATTCCAAACCCCCCCCACCCACCCACCCATAACCGAAATGCACTTATCTCGGCCCGCCAAGGCCGGCCAACGCCCAGGCGACCCGCTGTTTCTGTTACCAGGACAACACACGTCTTGCGCAGCGATGTGCTCTGAGGAATAGCCCCCCACCACCTCCACGGGCGAACGAACGCATGTGTCCGCCGCCTTCTACCCAAGCAGCGGGTCCCTGGCGGAGAACGTGTACCGGACCGGCCAGGAGCCGCATGCAGCGACCCCCCCCCAACCCCCCCCTGCAGCCAGGCCTTAATTATCTCTTACCCACCACAGCCCACACCCCACACGCCTGGCCTCTCTCACACGCTCATGTCGTGTCTGGCTGGCCACCCTCGCAAGCCCGGTACTGCCCGGTCATCACGCGTGCTTGACCGTCCACTCCGACCTGCTTCGAGGCCCCCCACCCCACCTGGCTCCGCTCGCAGGCCCCACCCCTCTGGGCTCCCTCCGCTTCCTCTTGCCAGCCTCCCCTGGCCACCACACAGCTAAGCTGTTTGTTTCTCCCACTGAGCTGCTTCCAACCTGCAGGAGGCCAAGATGAGACTCTCAGGATTACTATCCGGTTAATGCACTTCCCTGCTCCCTTTCAGACCGACCGCCCCTCTTCGCCACCCATCTGCAGCACGTGTACGTATGTTCGCGACCCACACGCATTTTCAAAGGCGAAGGCGACCCACCCAGCTCATCAGGTGCGGTGAACTCTGTCTGAAGTTACTGCGCTGTGGCGCTCAGCAATGCAGGTCACCGTTTGACCTTACGTGGACCTCTGGATGCTTCGAGGTTTTCTACCGAGATGAAGGTTAGGTTTCTGCAGCTTCATGTAGAGAAAGACAGATGACATGAGTTACTGTGGGCGAGGGATGCGAGAGTCCGGTCTCACTGCCATGTTGACGCTGAAATATCCAAAGATTGAAAAGCTGCAGGTGCCTCCATCCAAACTGGGCCCAAAAATAACCCTGAAGAGCAGGAATCAAGAAGCTCCGGTCCATCCAACCCCACGGGTTTTTACAGCCCCATCTCACTGTCCAGTATAGACATCAAAATATGTGAAGGGCAGCATCCACACAACAACTCGTCGTTTCCATCCTGTAGATACTGATTATGTGAAAAAGAGCAATGTTTTGGAATGATAGCTTGACTGCGATTAGAAGCATGTGAAGATGCGTCTTATCTCCTGCTGGAGAAGTCCCTCTAGAGCACTTGGGAGACATTACAGTAAATCGATCGATCACTAAACCCCCCAACATCTACATCCGTACTGGCTCCTGAGGGACAGGGCCAGATCTCAGCACTGATCTTCAGCACAATCCGCTCAGGTTCATCACTGTCCGGTTATTTGAGATGTAGGTACTGAGATGGATGAAGCGATTCAAGGTGCCGGGATTAGCCTGCATGATCTGGCCATATCGGTACGCCGTATAGAGACACAGGCCGATATTCAAATTAGTGGGAATAAAGTGTTTGCTAAGTGTGCAAGTTTGGATGAAACAGCTCATGAAAAACAAACATCTCCGAGCAGCGCGGAGACACTGTTCACTACATACCAGCCCGGGAGATGTGAGCATTTGTGCACCGTGTTCTTGGATTGTTCACTTTTTCTTTTGAGCTGTGAATCCGGTCTGAGGAAATCACCTCTGCGAGATGTTCTGCTGGATCGAAAGACCCAATGCAGTAACGCTTCAGCTTCGATGGTGCTGCAAGGCCACCTTGCAGAGTCCTTCCAGAATCCATGCTGAGTGGCTAAGTGGGTTAAATTAAGGACTTAATTTGTTTGGCCAAGAGCTTGAGGGCTTTGTGGAACAAGATGCTCTGTGCACAGATGCTTCAGGACAAAGAGTGACTCTTATGATGTAACCATAGAACGAGGGGCAAGCTGGGCTAATGGAGATGTTTGCAAATGAAGATGTGGGCCAGTGGAGATGACCACCAATGGAGAGATGGGATAATGGAGATGTTTGCAAATGAAGATATGGGCCATCGGAGATGAGCACCAATGGAGAGATGGGATAATGGAGATGTTTACAAATGAAGATGTGGGCCAGTGGAGATGAGCACCAATGGAGAGATGGGATAATGGCCCAAAGGAGAATACAGGTGTACAAACTTATCCTTGAGGGTGATGCTCAAACACCTGGATGAAGACTGTCTGCAAAGCTGATGTTCACGAAGGACCTCTACGCAAACAGTGAGCTCTGGTATCAGTCGCTTCTACCGAGGAGCAGCTCTGCATCGTTTTTACAGTGACAATAAAAGCCCCGGACACAAGATGCCCACGTTGATCCACCTCATCGATGTCTTTGTTCTCCTTCCTGGACTGAGCTTTTGAGTTTTGAGTGGCCCCCGCAGTACAGCGGAAATCACAGGAGCAACACGGTGCCGTCGTGACGCCGCACTGATTTCAAAGAGATCTTCACAATGGAACCGAGTCTGTGTTTCTTGCGGCAACGGGAATCTGCTGCACGTCTGGAGAACACAGACAGCAGCTCCTTCACACAACCAGAAGCTCCTTCATCCAGGACTAATTAAAAATAGAGGTGGACAACCTAGCAACACGACACCAATACTGTTCTACTCGATTACGTCCAAATCCAAACAAATATGAACATTATCTTCACTCTAGATGTTGGGGGTGGGTCAACTCATCGAACCCTCTGAAGAAACCGCCAGATGTTGCACATCCCAGGCCATCTGATATGACGTCCTCCACGAGGAGCGAGAGCCGACGTCATTCGGGGGTCTGATTTTAATTAGGTGTCTCCCCCCGATGACGCCACTCGAGGGTAGATGGGAGCAGGAGAGGGTGGAGGCTCCTCAGGGGCCTGCAGACCGAGAACGTCCCTCCCTCAGAGATGTCATCCTGCAGCGGTGGACACTTGCGGGGTGATGGGGAGCGGAAACACGACACGAGGGAAACCAACAAAGGGATCGTGGAATTTACCGGCGAGATGCGAGACGGCCCGGCCAGATAAGACAAGGGGGACAGTCGAGGGGCTCGGGACGACCAGAGTAAGTTTCAGGGCTCACCGCGGTAAAAGGAGTTACACACCGAGGCTGGGAATCGCTCTCGGCTACAGATGGATGGAAAACATTCCAGATTATTGATCCAAACCCAAGAGCCCCAACCGAAGCCCACGGTCGCATCTCTCCTTACACCCACCCACGGCTTCAGTTCCACCACCCCCCCCCCGGCGCGTATCATAGCAACCAGGGATTTCAGTCCAGACTCAGTTCCCACACCGGGGGGGGGGTTGAGCTTTTGCCTCCCAGTCGAAGGTGTTGGGTTCAAACCCCAGCTTCTGCTGTTGTTCCCTGGATGATGGCGCTTATCAGCAAAAATGACCCCCGCTGTAGAAAGGAGGAAATCGCTCAAACTGGCTCAGTGTACAAACCTCACACTGCAGGTCACTTCAGAGGAAAGCACTGATAATAATAATAATAATAATAATAGTAATAAAAATGACATGGAGTCACTAACACACTGAGAGGGCGGAGCTGTTCACTCCAGGCATAAATTCACAGGAAACCAATAAAAAAGAAGGAAAAAAAAACTGTAAATTCCATCATCTCTCTTTATGCCGCTGAATAATTTATGAGGAGCTGCTGAAAATCACATCCCCTGTCGCCGGCAGACAGGAATCTCTCTCACACACACACACACACACACACACACACACACCTGACCCCTCCGCTTATCGGTGGCCTCTTGTGTCTGGTTTCCGTGGGGTTTGTGCACAATGGCAGGAAGTTTTCCTTCCCATCACTGAGCTGCACACCTGCTCACAAAACACCGCAGCTCGGGGTCTGAGAGGGGCTCAGTTCCAGCAGCGCTGAGACCTGAGACCCGGACCACCGAGCAGTGAGACGGGAAAAAAAAGCCCTGAAATGTGACGTGGAAAGAGCCAAAGGTGGAATACAAAACGCTGAAAGGAGCAGAGAAAATGGAATCATGAAAGTGAGAAACAGGCAACAGGACAGTGAAACTCAGAGCATCCAGCAGCGGAAGATGGAAGATGAAGCACTGAGGTTTGGGGGGGGTCAGCGGGGGTCCGTCACACACCACCGCGCTACACCGTGTAGGACTGTGGGGAGTATGAACTCACACCGTGGGTGGCTGTGTCCCCCCTGACTGCAGGAACACTCCCCTGCAGAAGGACGGAGAATTTCCTGTTTCCTGCAAAAACATCTCACACACCCCGAGTGTGTGTGTGTGTGTGTGTGTGTGCGTGCGCGCGCGCGCGCGCAGATCCCCAGTCACCTGCCCAGGTCGCGCGGGTGACTGATTGCGTCATGTCACCCAGCAGCACAGCATCCCGCGCGACACCGTTGGCGTACAAACGGAGACGCCACTGAGACCGAAGCGGAATAAACACACAGGGAAGGCGAGTGTGTCGGACCCGGCGCAGCACGCGCTCGCGCTCGTGCTCGCGCTCGCCCACGCAACCTGCGCCGCGACGTAACACACCCGTCCATGCAGGCCCCGCTGCCCTGCGCGTGCCTCAGTCGGTGCCTTAACCACATCGACCCGGACGGCAGTAATCAGACGTTCTGCTACTGACACGCCTTTTGGCGCCATCATTCAATACTGAGATTGATCAGTCACGCGGGACACCATCGCGATGACGCACACACCTAATAATAATAATAATAGTAATAATAATAATAATAATAATAATAACAACCTTGGTTTACTGTGCCTCACCCACCCGAGCCTCACACACACACAGGAAGGTTAGAGGAGCTGTCCACTGTCCAGCGCCTGATCTTACCTGTCCGCACCTGTCCACCTGTTCTCGTGCTCACAGCCCGCGAACGCACCTCGGCACCGGGGAGGGGATGGGGGGTCTTCAGCGGAGCCCGGATCCCCCCATCTGATCAGAGTCGCACATAGGACCGAAGAGCTGCGCTCGCTACACTTGGTTCTCTGTTGTGCGCGCGCCCGTGTCCGTCGCGGGAGCGTGCGCGCGCCTCTGCCAAAAGACCCCCCCCCCCCGACAGCTCCCGCCTCCACACCCACCCGCTCCCTTTGCACAGCTGGTTCAGTCCATTCTTCTGGCCGGGGGGGAGGGGGGTCCTTTGGAGCCGTGACTCTGCACAACGGGTAATAATAATAATAATAATAACTGAAACGTAACACCGCTGCCATGCAAAGCATAATTTCCCGACCAATGAAACTGGGTCCTTTTCTGGGAGCTTCACGTTTAATTTTGGTTTTACCATCATTTATGACAATCAGTTCTGTATTTTAATTGTATATTTCCTTTCCAGCGATATGTTACGGTTTAGAGGACAGATCCCAGTGTGCCCCCAGTGTCCCCAGTTTGGCCCACTTGTGTCCCACACCCCTCTGTCCGCACTGGCTCCAGATCCAGTAGATCCACCAGATCCAGAAAATCAGGCGCCCCAGCGGGTTTTATATTCAAATCTGTATAAAGATATGACACTTTATCGTTGTTACTGTAATAATAATAATAATAATAATAATAACAATAATAAGGTCAGTGGCTCAGCGAGTGACGTTGCTGCCCCACAGCGTCTGGACGGGAGTTCGATTCCGTCTCTGTGGGGGGTTTGCATGTTGCTCCGCTTCGGTTTCCTTCCCCGGTCCAAACACATGTGTTTTAGGTGTGCTGGTGTGTGAACGGCCGTACTGTGAAGGACTGGCATCGCAGCGACAAAAGTGAAAACACGTCACGTGACATAAACTTCCGCTTTGCAAATGATCTCCGTAGACCGGTTTTTAACGGGCCAAAAAAATACCCACCGGCAGCGCCCACCGCAGCACGATGGTGCCCTCTGCTGCTCATGCGCATTAACTACGGTTGAAAAGCGGAATTCTTATTTCGCCGCGTCTTAAAAGCTCCAGACAAGGTGGTAACTTATTTAAATCCAGTTTATTATGGAAAATGGTGAAAATAGTAAAAATCTAAGCGATTACACATAACCTTTGTTGCACCGTACTACACTTTTATCCAGCTCACATATAAAACAGGGCCCGAACAAACACTTTTATGTCTTAATGGCTACAAACAGATGTGTTTGTGCTGCTGGGAAGGAAAACAGAGCCATAAAACACGATTTAAAAAAAAAAAAAACTGGCGAGTGACGGACACGGACGCTGCGTTGTGAGGGTGCGAAACAGGTGCGCAACTTGCGTACACCTACGCAAATTCTTAGGTGCGCATGCGCACCGGGAGGGAGCTGACCAGGAAGTTCCAGGAGTGGGAGCGCGCGACTGGGGTAGAGATACGCAAACGGCGTAGCGGTGGAGCGTACAGCGATGGCGTCGGGATCGGGACTCACTTCTCTGGTCAGCGGTTCTTTACCGACTTCATCCACTCGTTTATAGTTCAAAAATCCGGTGCGCGTGTGTAAATGTTACACATATATGCATGTTTTGGTTATGTATTCTGTCATGATTTTTTTGCACATACACCTAAAGCCACACTGTGTAGCTCACCGACTCTGACTAACATTTCGTTATTGTTTATCGTCGGAGCTGCTGCATTTCAGTGTGCGTATATATTTAAACGACTGCGCTGTGCGTTGTACTTATTGACAATCTCGCTGCTGCCTCTATTCTTTGGAGAGTAAAAAAAAAAAAAACCGTGGACGCGGCTTTTAAATGTGTGGAAACTGCGACCCACGTGTTTCATTCCAGGGCGCGGACGGGGCCATGGCCGCGGCGCATGCGCTTTCCTTGCCGGCGGAAGCTTACGGAAATGACGTAAGTTTACCACCGTGTAAGATGCAAACAATGGCATCGCTTTCTGACAAACCATGTTCACGCATCTCCCCCCCCCAAACACAGGTGCCCGTGTCGGGCACGAAGGTGGACTGTTTAAAACACGCTGTTAATTGATGCCGAACGTGTTTCTCCTACAGCCTCAGCTGGAAATGATGTGGGCGATGAAAGCCTACCAACACGCTGAGATCTACTTCAATGTAAGTCCGGACTACGTGATGCAGGAAAGCGTTTGGGGAGTTTTAATACTCGAGGGCTGGTAAAATGCTCCTGACCTTGTTTACGGTTTCACGTTTCCCCTTCGCCCACAGCTGATCTCCTCAGTGGACCCCAAGTTCCTTAAACTGACAAAAGTTGACGACAAGATATACAGCGCTTTTAGAGAGAGCTTCCCTGACCTTCACATCCAGGTCCTGGACCCCGAGAAACTGAAATCGGCAGAGGCCAAGGAGGTAAGGTGGAAAGCGGAGGCGTTGGGCTCGGCTCCTCGTGCTGTGAATGAGGAGAATCTTTTGCCCATTTAGAAATGGAGGCCGTTTTGTAATCAGTTTGACGGCGTCGTGGAGGACTTCAACTACGGGACACTGCTGCGGCTGGACTGCCAGAAGGACTACACCGAGGAAAACACGATATTCGGTGAGTGGCACGGGCTCTAGACGTGTAAAAGTCAAATAGGTGTGCAGAGGAGATGTTTTGTGGGAAAATAAGGCTTTTTTTGCCTTTTAAATGTATGTATCTTTTGAAGTGATGAAACAATTTCTCTGAAAAGCTGTCATTACTACCGGCTTTGATTTACAATTAGTTTATTGCGACCAACGCCGTACAAACACCTCAGCAGCGAAGAGGGGTATGGCTGTCGCTGCAGTTGACGTGTGGTTTTTGGTCAGTTCCCTGCTCTGAAAGTGATCGGCGGCCCTCCTTCCAGCTACACGGATCCAGTTTTTCGCCATCGAGATTGCCAGGAACAGGGAGGGATACAACAGCGCTATCTTCAACTCCAGGAAACAGTCCGAGGAGAAGGAACGAAGCTAGCGGCCGCCACCTCCCTCCCTGTGCTTCTGGCACCCTTCCGGAAATCGCCGTTGCCCCGTCTCGCGTCTGTTGGCGACGCGGAGAAGTGCTTCACGCCTGAGTTTTTCAACGGGAATAATTCTAAAGCTGTTTCATCTTTTTTCTCCGGTGGGGTGGGATTTACTACGGACGTAAGACAGGAGGAAATGCAGAAGAAGCTGCAGCATTTGTGGTCGTGTTTTTAGTTTGACTGCGCATTCCTGGACTGAATTCTAACAATTCATTAAAATGTGCATTCAAGCCATTTACTGTGAAAGTCTGAGCTGAAATTAACCTTCTACGCGGTAGCATTTCTGATTTACCTCCTGTGGTGGGGGGAGGGGGGGGGGTTGAACTTCTCCCACATGCTGGGAAGGTGTGTTGTTGGTTTGCCCTTCCAGCTGTTGCCACATGCAAAGGGGGAGAAGTCAGTCTTGGTTTTTTTTTCCCCAGTCGTCTGAAATCAAATTTGTCGCGTTAGTTTTTGATGTGGAAGAATCTGGAAGTGTTCCAGGGCGTTTGGATCCATCCTGAAGCAAAACGGAACAAAGCAATGTAATTGATTTGGTTAATATGTAACTTAACAGCTGATTGACTACTATTATCAAACATCTTTTCTTTAGGATACGTTTTCCCGGACTAACAAAAAAGGAACCGACGGAGCCAGTCCGCGGATTAACGTCATACGTGCAGACATTTTTCAAGTCCTCAGCTGCAACCAAACCCACAGTATAGCGGCTCTTGCAGACCTATGAAAAACGGGTTGCGACTCGTTCGAAATTGGTGCTAAACAGGAGTTTCAGCGGCCGTTCATTCTCAGTATTGGCCTGCGTGGTCAGTGTTTTGAGGTCCAAGATGGACCGCAGCCAACACAGGACACCGGCCCGCGACCTGCCGTTTAGTAAATGGGCAAACGTCCGCGGGACTGAATTCTAGAGGTTCCACAGCTGCGGTGCGCGCGGAGGAGGCGAGAACATCTAGAACTTCAGCAGTTTCACAGCAACTCCGGACTCGACGTTAGTACAAACCAATGACGTTTATTTTGCAGTCACAATGCTTACACTATATGTAGCAGACATCCAAACAATTCAACCAGTTACCTTATCACTCTATGGACCCAACACACAGTTGCCGAAAGGACACATTCACATCAGGAAACCGAGGGGAAAGGAACAAACTCAAATGCAAAAATCATGTGTTCAAAATGGTTAGAGATGAGCTAGTTTGTCACAAACGATGAGCAGCAACATCCGTCGAGAAGAGCACAAGTTGCTAATATATTCCACTCTCCGTTTTCTCTTTAAATGCTTCTGTTTCTCTTAGATCTACCATACTTTGATGCATATTTTCTTTCCTCTTTAAAAAATAGAAGTGGGTTCCTTTGAAAATATGGACACGTCGGGGGGAGGTTTGGGGTGATTGCCAGGAGCTGACTTTGAGTCCGACGGGGTTGGGGAACGTCGTACCAGGCCGTTGTTTACCTGTACGTGACTACATCCTTCAGGCTTTGCTACGGAAGCGCCGCATCGCAACGACAACGATGTGACTACAGCCTAAGTGTTCGACCAGATCAAATTTGAGATTCATTAATCTATTGTTTTGCGTGTGTGTGTGTGTGTGTGTGTGGGGGGGGGGGGGGGGGGTTAC
>UFQX01005269.1:157124-322444 GCA_900497675.1 Arapaima gigas | reverse complement strand
GGGGGGGGGGGGGGGGGGGGGGGGGGGGGGGGGGGGGGGGGGGGGGGGGGGGGGGGGGTTACTGCACTGGACCCAGGTAGCAGCACAGACGAGCGCCACACACTGAATCAATCGCTTCTCAGAATGCACCTGGAAACCCTGGGGGGCCCCCAAAACAAAGTCCTGCGTTGAAAACACAGCCCCCCCCCCAGGAGGGAAAGAGACACCCAAGGTCAGGCAAGGTCGAAGCTCGCTCCCACACGCTTCAGTCATCGAACGGGCGGACCACCCCACGGACCGACGGACCCGCTCCTCATCCGTCTACACGTTCGTATTTACAAATTCTTCCACAGCCGGGTCGTTCCCAAGGTAACAGGAAAATATACAACAGGTTAGACGGTACAATCTCTCCACCGCGCCCGAAACAGCTTCCCACCCCCCATGCAGCTCGCCTCCATCATGACACTCCTCACGCAGACAGACCCGCACAGTTGCACTGACTTACTGGACTGTAAAAATTCCAATCACACATTTTTTTCCTTTTTTTTTTTTTTAAACTGAATTAATATAAACATTGTTCAAAATGTTATGAAAAAATGTACACTTGTTTTTTCCTTTTCTGCTTTTGTTTTTATACAAGGCAGGCAGAAGCAGAGTAATACGGTTACCAGCGCCCCCCTCCCTCACTCACTCTCTCACTCTCCTGACCCCACCCTCCCACCCAGTCTTTCTCTCACACACACACACACACACACACACACACACACACACACTGCTCACTCTCTTGCTCTCCTAGAGGATCCTTCCCACTCAGGAAGCCCCCACACAGCCGCCACCACCCCACTCCCCCAAACGCCTTCTCTCTCTTTGGACTTCAAGCCCCAAATGGTCACATCAGTGACCTCTACAAACTGGCGATAAAATATATATGTATATATTTATAGATATATATAAAAAGGAAGGGGCGGGGTGGAGAATAAGAGGGCGAGAGGGGGCCTTGGGACAGAGGAGCTGGAGATGCAGGCCTGTGTGACTGTGTTCCCTCGGCATCCAGGCCTCGGGAGGTGGGGCGTGGCGGGGCTCGTGGGGGCGTGTCCCAGTGAGACGGGAGGAGGGGGGGGGGGGCGGGCAGGCGACGGTGTTGAGGACGCGGCCCGGTGCTCTGTGGAATGTCAGCTCATCATGTCGTTGCTGTTCACCCCGTAAGTGGAATTCTTCATCGAGTCGTTGACTTCTCTTCTAAATACCGAGAGGTTCTGTGTAAACCTGCGACGGGAGGAGAAGCCAGTTAGCCGTGTTCCGTGTAGGAGCTTCCCGCTGACTGGTTTGCTCAAGGTTCCCAGCTGCCTACCTGCACCTGCGCCCACTGCAGCACCACGTCACTCCCACCACCCCAGTAAGAGTGCCGTTTAAACACCCTGTATCCCTCAGAGGTGCTGAATCTCTCACAAGATTCAATACGGGTCTCCACTCCATCTCTTTCAGCCATTTCTCTCCTGATCTCCTTACAGGTACAAAAATGCGTCCAAATCCCATGCTTATCTGTGCATTTGCTGTTGGAATGTCACTTCTGTAGGCAGCTGCTTGAGGGATGTGAACCAGCACTGTGGTGGTATGAGGCAAATGAGGTGTGGTTTGAACACCCTGTGTCTAAAGCTTCTCATGTGATGTTGAGGCACTTTTGTTTACTTTAATAGGTACTTGACTCTGAAGAAAAGGGACCTGCTCGGGGGAAAAGTGCCCAGAGTAAAAGTATAAAGGACACGAACAGGTAACCCTCATTAGGCACAGAACCGAAAGTGGGGAGAACACCCGTAAAGTACCTGTCTCTATTCTTGGTGAGCAGGTTGCGCTCAATGCCCTCCATCAGGTTCTCGAAGCACAGGTGCATGGCCTGCTGCTTCTCTGGAGGCTGGCTGTTCACAATGCTGTTCCTCAGGTCGGCAAAATACTGCGGGAGGCGCACAGAACGAGAACAAGCGTTCAGACATTAAACAGCAAACTGAGTCACAGTGAAAAATAAATGTTCCCCCAAGGAGATCAGGTCAGCGTGCCGTTTTGGGACGGACTGCTGTCCCATCTCAACGTTACCTTCTCATTTAGCAAGATCAGGCCGAGCAGCGGCCGAGACATGGACCACTGGTTCCGGCAGTCTTCAAAAATGATTATATTTAGCACGGTCGACAGCATCTGAAAACACACCATTTCATTTTAAAAAACGATTTGCGGAAAGATACTAAACGTACCGACACGTACAGATTGTTCCGGTCTTAGGACACGTGCTGCTGTGAGCAGTGATCGCTCCCACAGTTCAAAGACAAGTGTTTAAGGCCAATTGCTGACTCTTTTGCCCTTGGTGTGAGCAACTGCCCTGCGACGGACTGGTGTCGCATGCAGGTTGTGCCCTGAACAGATCCAAAACTACGACAACCCCGACCTGAAGTGTCTCGCAAGGGAGCACAAGGGGGGGGGGGGGGGGAATGGTCTGTGGGCCAATTTCAACTGAGGATGAGTTGGAACACTAGCAAGTCCCCCCGAGACCTGCGCTGCTACTGTGAGCCCTAACAGGATGAGCAAACCCTGAGCCCACGGTGCCGCGAAACGGGTGAGGAGAGACGAATGGGCAGCAGAGTGTGGCGCCACCTGCTGGATCATCTCTGGGTGCTGCTGCATGATGTGCAGGAAGCGATCGCTCTCTTGGGCCATGGGCGCGGGCCGCTTCTTGGTGCTGCGCGACAGCTGCTTGAACAGGTAGGTGACGATGTGGTCCAGGCTGGAGCAGCACCCCGTGCACACCATGGTGTCTGGAGGGAGGAAGTGGGAAGGAGAGGTGAGCTGGCAGTGGCGCAGATGTACAAACTACAAGTTCTGTTAGACACACACATGTCCGGCCAGCAGGTGGCGTGGCGGTTAGAACCACTGCCTTGTACTTGAAGGGCCCACATTGGAATCAGAGTTCTGCTGCAGTATCCTTGTTCGACGTTCTTAAGCACGGCCCACACGTATACGTGGGTAAATCATTGCGAGTTACTTGGAATGAAGCATCTCTGGAGAAGGGGTCAGCTAAATAAACGTGTTTAGATGTACAGTTAGATAAAATAAGTTTCATCGTGCCTTAGAGTTAACAAATTTCAAATCTGCTGCTTGTACTGCAAGAAAACGAACAAACGGCTCGTTGATGTTCAGCTACAGCTACACTACCGCTAGACAAAAAGAGCTGCCACACAAAGCAATATTTTGATTTTATTGCTCTTCCCAGCAGGGCGCAGTAGGAAAGCCGAGGGCGGCCCGGGGGTTTACCAAGTGCTGTGAGCCCTTCTGATATGGACGACAGGATGTACATGATGACGTGGGGCTCCAGACTGGCAATGAAGTTCATGTGATCTTGGGTGAGAACCTCCAGCAAGGAGTAGTACGACTGACTCAGTTTGGGGTAATCCTGCGAGGACGAGAACCCAGATAAAGGCTGCTGTACGGCCAGCAACGGAACAGATAAAGCTACACCCACTACTGGGTAACCACACCCACCAGGAGGTCACTGTGAGGGATGGAGAGCAGCAGCTTGATGAAGGTCTGCAGGGCATTATCGAGCGCGTCGTCTCCATACAGCCGGAAGACGCCGAAGTTGACGTAGTTGCCGCTGAGCACCGCCTTCAGCATGGAGAAGCAGATGGAGATCCCTTTCAGCTTCAGCGCGTACACCTGGTCCTTCGGCACCTCCCCTAGCGTGAGGATGCGGTTTCCTGCCGAAAAAGGAATCGCTCAGTAGGGCCGCGTTGGACGACGAAACGCGTACGCTTCTAACAAAAAATGAGGTCATTTCGCTTTGCAAGACAAACTCCTATTCAACCGAGGTTGCCGACCCGTCATATAACCGTGTGCAATGTTTGTCGTCTTATTACTCCTTACTGCCGTCTACCAGCTTGGTGGGTACCTACAGGGTATACGTGCTCCACTGTATACCGAAATGTCTAAAACAGCAATTATTAAAATAAACTGGACGTTTTCAATCTCGACCTTTGTAAAACAAGGATCCAGTGCACTTTATTCTATGTAGTTTGCACAATATAACTTAATTCAGTTTACAATTTTAAAACGCATATTTCACAGAGACAAAGAGGTCAATAACCACTTAAGACGCGAGAGCAAGAAGTCACATTTTTCTTCTTTTGAAGACAAAGCCCATACTTGTTAGCGTTAAGACATCAAACCGGCGCCCTTGGGCTGACCCTACCGTATGTGGTTATCATCTTGCTGGTTTCCCGGAACAGCAGGATCCCGTTGGGCGACGAGACGTCAAACTGCAGCCTCTGTGACCTGTAGACGACGGGCACACGGGAAAAAGAGGCGCGTTTATTCTCATTTTAACACATTATGCACTTGCACAACATACATGTTGCATATCTACCAGAGGAAAGGTTACACCCCAAGCTTCAGGATACAAGTGGTCCTACTACGTCTAGATCCAAAATCTATTTCCTCAGCATGCAACTGGTCATGAAGTATAGTCCAGGCTTGGGATGAGAAGATAACTGGTCTGAAAGCCCAGGCGGATACCACCGTGAACCAAAATGCTGTCGCAGTGTTAGCCTTTGCTGGCGGAGCGGGAGCTACCTGTTGTGGACCAGCTCGGCCATGAGCTTGAGGACAGGCGTAGTGCAGGCAGGTACGTGGTACCACAGTTCGACTGCCCTCTGCAGGATGGGCATGTAGGCGGGGTAACTGCAAGCAGTTAAGGCGAAAAACAGTGGGAACGGGCCAGGAGAGGGCTATCCCGAGGATGCCGTAGCTGCTGGGGTGAGCAAACGTTTTGTTCCACCACTAGAGGGTGGCACAAGCAACAACTGGAGAGACCGATGGTTCACCTGCACCCCCAGAGAGTGGGAGGAGAACAATGATTCGGGGTTGCTGTGAGAGTGGGAGGAGTCAGAACTGGTACAACCAATGGGCCACCCCCCCGCCACAAGAGAGTAGGAGGATACATCCAGTCAAAGAGCATCATGAAGCTGGTCTTGGCATTGAAGGCAAAGGCGATACCCCGAAGGTCCCGCACCAGACCCACCAATGTTCTCTGGAAGAGGCAAGAAACAAAAAGAGCTTTAGGAACCTATCGCAGCCCCGACTGACACGCAAAACCACGATCCCTGTCGGTTTCCACTTCAAAGGCAATGCTGGAGAACATGACCGTTCTGTTTGGTCCTCTGTACACCTGTACAAAACACACCTGGTAGACCCTGTTAGCATGCTTAACGGACCCCCGACGCGTTCGTACCCGGCAACACCTGTGCCTTGCGTCCGTTACAGTGGCTCTAGAAACGCACAATTACTCACTGTAGTTAGACACTTACCTTGGCCTCTTGCTCGTTGAAGGTGTTGGTGCTGAACATTTGAGCGACGGCTTCAAACGCAGCTGTCAGGGGCAGCATGAACTGCTCAAACTGGTCCTCATCTTCTCCTGCGTACGTACAGGTGCACGCAGACACAGCCATATATAAAGAGAAAGTGTGTCAGAAGAAGGGCAGTTGGGAAGAAAGACTAGGACAAATGGAACAAATGTGACTCGGGCCCTCACCCAGGTCCACCATGAGCAGACGGCCCAGTGCCGTGTAAAAGGTGGTCCTGCATCGCATGTCGCTCAGGTTCGACTGATTGTTCACGCCCAGGAAGGAAAAGTGCTCACTCTGTCAGGGGGTAGGGGTGGGTGGGGAGGACAGATACACAAAAACCACAAGCACAGATAAACAACGGGTTGGCTAAATTTACCAACACAAATTTAAATACCACATCAATGAGCTTATAGCCCTTATAAGCCAATTTCCTCTGGGACCTAGCTGTAGCTTCATGCAGTTTCCATCAGATCGGCAAAGTTCTCGTTCATTCATTTGAACCCAACGCCCAGCAGTGTCTCCTCAACCGCATCTTGCTCACCGTGTGGTTATTCAGCATGAACTGAACGGCGCTCAGTTTCACCAGCTTCCTCACGCTGCTGTAGGTGCAAAGGGGGGTCAAGGAGAAACACACAGAGTGGAACCAAGCGACAACACAGGTGCTGCTGAATTTCTGCCGTTATGACACACGGCATTACGAACTTTGTCCATCTTAATACCATTAATTCAGCCGGGGCATTTCTTTTATTCAATGTCTAGCATTTGTGATGCTTTGCTTCACTGAGCATTTATTAATTCCTGGGGAAAAAAGGTAATCTGAGATTTGCCGCAAAATCTGATGCTCAAGACGTCGAAAGGCCAACTAACACCCGTGAAACAGATAATCCGGTGATGACAAGCGATACAGACACAGAGAAATTACCCTGCTCTATAAATTGGTAAATAGCTGCAAGCAGCTGAGTGTACAAACATGACTCTGAAGTCACCTTGGAGAAAAGTGTCAGACAAATAAGCAAAAAAAATATAACAGTGTGACCGAACCACACGAGAAGGATATCCAATAGAAAGATCGTTGAGGAGCTGCAGGGTCTTGGATGTGATGGGCTCACACTGTCCCCAGTACTTCAGGTTCGTGATTCTGGTTGCAAAACAAAACATGCATCATCATCATCATCCTCACCACCAGCACCATTACATTTAGCTTTGGGACGATCGCATCAGCACAGAGGCTGGGCTGTACTTACATCTTCCCGATGAAAACACTCAGCACCATGGTCTCATCGTTGAGCCCCAACACCTCCGACAGGCGGCGGTAGAGCTGAAGAAGAGGACGCATAGTCACGTGACCAGAATCAAAACACCTCCCTTCCCCACTTATCCCCCCCTTTCGATTTACAGGGATACCACAGTTCTGCTATACGGGATTAAATCAGTACAGCCCGTCTTCGATTTGGCAGACGCTGATTCTTACAGATTTCGCACGTTACGGATCATCGCAAAAATATTCAAGAAACAGAAAGGGGGGAAAAAAAAAAATCAGGAATACTGAAAAAATGTAAACGTAACAGAAATATATTTGGAGAAAACTCCATTCATGCATAAAATACGGTTTTAAACAACTTTGACACTACATCTCAAAAAAGAACCATCCAACTGTCTCCACTGGTAGCGTGAGGAAGGTGGCGCCCCCTAGCAGCAGTCTAATCCAGCCGTATCAGCACCCCGTTCGCTGCTTTCGGCATATAGTTCACTGCACTGCATGTTTCGGTTACACTTCTGCTTTATTTCATTTTATTGCTCACGTTACAAGTTCATTACATAGTACATTAGGTTATAATATTGTTCTTTTTTAAGGAATAAAATAAATACTACAGTAATGTTTATTTTCTGGATTAAATACTGCATAATATGTTGGGGGGGGAATTGAGGATGGACTGTATATAAATTTAATATTGATAAGGTTAATTTATCGATAGGTGTTTACTGCTTGGTTGAGACAAAAAGCAGAAAACTGGCTTTTGAATAGCTGGTACTGTAAAGCAGTACGTAAATAAATATTGTAACACCTTTAAACCTCATCTGATGGGTGAACAAGCCACCCTACACTGGTGATGTCTTAAACCAGATGGAGGATCCTCATTTACAAATACACCGGCTTCTCAAGTGCAAATGCTTAAAGTAAATCTCCAAGACATGTGCGTTTCTCTTATTTTAATTCTGTTTGTCATTTACTACTATTTAAAAAAAAAAAAAAAAAAAAAAAAAAAAAAAATTACATTCAAGTTAGGTTTGTTATTATGGGGGGAACACGGCTCACAGATGGCAGTAAAGAGCCTGCCAGCAAAACGGGAGCACAGGAGCACCAGTCAGCCCATGTTCCTGAGCACTGTGGATGAAAAAGGTATGAACACTGCGCTTGAAATTAACTGGTCAACAGTTTGTGAAGATGATCATTTTCATGTTGTTAGTTGTAATTTTAATGGAGTGAATATATTAAAAAGCCTTTAAAAAAACATTTATTAATTGCTTCTATAGCTGAGCAGAACCTAACCTAACTCAGGGGGGTCTATTATAAAGATTTTATGTATCTAAGTGACTTTGGAGACAAAAAATTTTGATTACACTTCCAGTCCCAAACCTGCATGCAGGGTGAAGAGCCAGTGTACTTTATGCCACGGGCAGCTTAAATCACCTGGGAAGTGTGATCAGTAGGTTTTAGTCATTTTGATCAGTACAGCCTACTAAAACGATGCAGACCCCTTATGAGAGGGGAAGAGGGAAAATTAACTGTTTCAGAACCTGGCACAATCACAGTTATGAAAGTGCCATGCAGATGAAGTTAAGAATGCATTCTCACGACTGCAGTCCGGCTATGGATTTACACCGGAATGACCGCGCTTAAAAGGGTTCCAATGAGATTTAAGCATGTAGCAGAGGTGACACAACGCCTAGCGGAGTTGGCTTGCACATTTCCCCTGCTGTTGTGAATCTCTAAAGCAACTCTGTGCCCTGTGGGAAAGGGGGAAGAGGGGAAAAAGAAAACAACCGCAGGGTGCAATGACACCAAACTCTGAACATTTAGAAGCCGTGAGCAGGAGCAGTTTCACATCTACCTCTAAAACCCAGTAACTCAGGTTCTACAAAGACCTGACTGAAAAGAGGGGGGCTGGGATAACATGTAGCCTGAAGGTTCCTGGAGGGGCTATGGTGCTCGACCATGAATCCACTAGTTTAGACCAATGAAATACATACATTATTTCTGTAAAACTTCAGGGCAATTGTAAGTTAAATCAATGCATACTTAGATAAAGAATACCAGGCGTTCACGTATACCAAGGCATCTCCAGTACCAGCAACAGCAAACTAACTAGAAAGCAGACTGTGAGGGTGAGCAAGGAAAACAGCTAAGACCAAACCAAACAACCACGTGTGGAGAAATGCAGAGCAGAGTAGTTATGCTCAGCTAATGTTACACCACTTATCTGGGGCTGTACACTTTTTGGAGTCTCTGGGCAGCACAAAAAAGAACCCATTTCATTTAGCCTCTGGCAAACAGTATCAGACCAAGGACAGATCCCCATCCCGCTTGTGACTCCTCGAAACGGACACCCACTGACCTTGGAGGACTTCTGCACCTGGTCGCCAATATAGATCTTGCGGAACTGCTCAAAGAAGCTCAGCATGGCCAGCTCCAGCTTCTCGTTGCCCGCCTGAGCCAACCGTGAGTCTGTGAGATTCATCAGCTGGAGCACCCTGGAGTCCAAAGGGTACAAACGCAAAGACCACCGCGATAGTTCAAGAAGTTGCGTTCCTCATCTACCTTCACTTGCATCACAGGACTAAAGCTGGGATACATAAAAATCAAACACGATAGACTGTCTTGAGCAATAACTTCATGGTGAGCAAACAACAAATGTAACTGCCAGTCACAGCTGCACTAAGGGTGAAAAGACTGCTTTATAGGCAATACACTCAGCCATGAATTGGGACCAGATAAAAGGGGATAAAAGTGGACCGAATATCAAAAAGCTGGATAATGAATTCCTTATTTCTTATTACGGACAAATTCTAGAAATTTTCCATCCCACATTTACCCCATAATCACCACAGGTGACGCCTGACACCACAGAGAGAAGGTAGTGTAAAACATTTTAAAAAAATTAACAACCACATAAATACTTTAAAAAAACAATAATTTCCGAAATACAGCACTCAATAGTACAAAGCAGAGAATGTAAACACAAACACGTGAGCGTGCAACCGATACCACAGAGTGCCAGAAACCGAGAGCATGGATATGCGGTTCCCACAATGCAGTGCACCTCAGTATCTCTTGCACAGCCTCTCGGTGTAGCTTTCAACTTAGGGCTGCAGGCCGGATAAACGAAAATCTGAACCGATTAATAATTACAGACTAGGTAAGCAAACAATCAGGTATCAGGAGACTGAATAACGGGAGATGTGCTTCTGTTTAAATTGATACTTGCCGACACACTAGCTCTCCATCCATCGCATCCTGCTCGTCTGTGCTGGCAAAGGACACCCTGCCCCCGATCACCGCACCGATGATGTAGACTAGCCACGTCAGTCGGCCTGAAATTAAAATCGATAGTCGTGTAAATTTGATGCCCAAACCTACTACGGGAGTGGGCCCACCACAAAGCAGGACCAATTGCTCAAAACAAAGTGTTTTTACCTTCCTGAACTGCGATATCCATGGCGCTGGAGTTGGTGGACTGTAGCAGCTCCTGGTAGGTCTGGGCTGACTGGTCAAAAAGCTGCACCAGCAGGGCGCAGGTCTTTTCATACTCGCAGCGACCGATGGTGGACAGTTGATCTAACTGCTGCTGTACCAACCCTGTATCGTCCAGAGGGTCCTCCAAGCCATCCCTGTCAATCACAAGAAGGGGTCAATCAGAGTAAGGGGGACACATTCATTCAGTCAGAGTGGCAGAACATGGATACAAGCATAGAAAACCATTTGGGAGACCCCTTCCATGAAGTATACAGCCAAATTCGAGTGGGCTTCAAACACACCAGCAGACAGACGTTGAGTTATCCGTGGGGTGACCGGGGCAGGAAGGCCTTCATACAAGGCGATCGTACCTGAGGATGATGTGGACGGACTCGAGGCGTGAGGTGATGTAGGCTTTGGTCACCTCTGGCGTGTAAGTCTCCAGCAGGTGGGGCTCTGTGGCCTTCACATAGGGCACGGAAGCAGCCAGCCGCTGCCATAGGCTCAGCAGGTAGTGCACACTGTTGGGGGCAAACTCCCAGTGCTGGGGGAAAAAGAGGGTGCAGTCGATTAGCGCTAGCGGCTACAGAAGAAACTTAGAGGTTAAGGAGCCTGCGTTTGATGCAGTTGTAGTACTTTCATTTTTAGCTACACAGCACCAAACTGTGGATTTTACCGTCACTGTCATGAGAAAGCACACCAACTGTGCTGCACACGGGACACCCGAGTCATACAGGTAAGCCCGGCCCCGCACACACCTGTAAACTGGTAACGGTGAAGTTGGCTATGAGCCGTATGACCTCTGGATAGTTCTCCACTTTAACCAGTTCGCCCAGCTGATAGTTGCTCTTCAGTCTGGCCAGCAGCCGACAAAACTCATGGTATTTGTTTGGGTCTGACAAGCTCTGGAACAAAAAAAAAAAAAAAAAAAAAACCAGCACTGAATTCCCAATTGCAAATGTTGCTACTAAACATTACAGTCTGAATGTAAATGATTTTTGTTTAAAAAAAAAAAGAAAAAAAAAAGAATGGCATTGCAGAGCAAAAAGACCAGGTTTTCAGAGTGCCTCTAAGTACCTGTGGGTTTTCCAAAATCCTCTTCACCCCATCTACCAGGTGGGAGAGGAATTTCGCCCTCTCAGCGTTATTGAAGAGTGACCTTCGCACGGATGCAATCTGTACCAAGCAGGACAGGACCTGAGGGACAGAAAAGACAGAGGTTTTAATTTCAACGGCACATCAACAGCGAGTTATTAAATCCTGGTTAACGGAGCTCTTATACAAGCTGTGAAGCAAACGTAGACAGTGATGAGGACACACTAAGAAAATACTTTGGGAGGCTTGTATTTTTACCATTTAATTAACTTAAATAACAAGATGAGCAATGTCGCACATGTTTACAATCAATCATCGACACTCAGGAGCAACAAACGTGAGCTGTAAACACTGTGGAAACAAGTTGAACCAAGGGAACCCTGACTGGAAAACTTTGTGTGCACTTCATTGGCAAATGAAATGCAAGGTTTTCTGCTCTGCAACAGAAACTTCAGAAAACAGGCAAGTTTCCACAGACAAGAAAAGCAATAAAAAATAAATAAATTAAAAAAAATCAATTAAACTGGGAAATGTGTCTGAAATGTCAGATTGTTCATGAAACAAGGAGAGAGTGTATTTCTGAACTCTTCCTCAAATCTTTGCTGCAGCTTTCAGTCTTATTTTGGGGCTTGTGGGAATAACGGTTATTCGAAAGTTGAAACAAATGGAATAAAAATGACAATTTGACAAGCTGAGTGCTGTCACAACATTCACCTTCTTCACCACGATCCTGTTTAATCCAGGATACAAAGCCATTAGATCCTTCTCCCAAATGCAAACATCTTTTCACACTGACAAGAAATGCTCAGGAACTCGTAAAAATGTTTACCAGAGAAGCTAATGATAGTTACGTCTTCAGGAATACATGACCCTCTTAATGTGGGGAAAACCATATTTGGTTTAAAAAAAAAATCTGTCACTCACCAGGGGAGAGAGGGATGGAGGGATGGAATGATACAAATCGAAGAAGAGCTGCAGGGTGGAGGAGTCAAGGAACGCTGGAAGAAGGAGGCAGAGCTGTGTCAGTGTGGTGAGTCTGTCAGGTAAAGTCAAGCCCTTGATACACAGAACTGCATGAGAACCCCTGCGTTACACCTGGTCATCGATCAGAATATGATGCACGCAATCTGTCGTAGGGGAGGGCAACCATTTGTGGTGATTTCGGCAGTCAGTCAAACACGGGGGGGGGGGCTAAATTTTGACAAAGTCACACATACACACGACTCCTGAACTTTATTTATTTAGGCATTATACTAACGAAAACCTAACTTTGCTCATACTTTAATGGATATCTTACAATATAGCATAGATGACACACCTATTAAAAAGCAAAAAATTAACAGTTCAAAGTTTTTTGAAGGCAATGGATTCAAACGACTAAGAATCTTACAACAACAAACTGTCATACATCAAAAAAAAAAAAAACTAAAAAAAAAGTATTTCTAACATTATTCAGTTTCCCCTACATGCTGTATTTCGAATCAGGTGCACATTCTTACAAAGTGAGTATCTGCTGTCACACATTGGTGCTGGCAAGGCAAACCCCAAATCCGGTGGAAGGACCGAAAACTTCCTGGCATCCTCTCACCTGATCGCCAGCTGGTGGGGATCTGCACGGTGCACAGGTCGTCGGAGGACTCATCTGTGGAGGTGCCGATGAAGTCAAAGTTGAGGCAGTTGTGGGCCAGTTTGAGCAGTTGCATGAGGAGGCCATGCTGACCTTCATCGTTCAGGTTCAGGTTCTTTCCTGAGGCCTGGGGGAGATGCAGTTTGAGTGTCTCTCTCTCTTTCTCACACACACACACACACACACACACACACTCTTGCACTTCCACTGTTGACTAACCCCTCACCTGTTTCAGCAAGTTGCAGGAGAGCGTGAAGATGTCGAAGAGCGATGTGTCCCGGAAGGAAGATGCAATCTTCCTGTGTTTTGTCAGCGGGTGTGTGGTGTCTGCCTGTGGAGCGATACCAGAATCTCAAGGGATGCAAACCAGCAACCAATCAGAAACACTGCTTCTGGGGTGCCTGTCTGCTTTGTGTCCTGCTCCGGCTAGCAAGGGATGCACTGGTGCAACCACAATACCTTTATAGTCAACATGTACCTGCTGATAGCTTAGAGTGACACAACTGGGCCTAAATACTGTATTTAATATTAAAAAAATAAAAAAACAACATGACAGCATATTTTCTCCCACCAGATTATTTCCCAAATTTTTAACTTGGAAATTTCCGGAAAAAAAAAAAAAAAAAAAAAACCCACATTCAAATTAGTCTAAGTACACCTGGTGCTTGCAATGAAATGGGTATCCCAGACTACAGAGACCGGTGTAAATATGACATTTAAAACAAGCATGATGTATATTAAATCTCAGATGAAGCGCATGTTACACAGCAGTTAACAAACCCATTTGTTGGCAACACGCTGGCAGGCTGTTAAAACGCAGCATCATATGGCAAAGCTGCTGCCGCCACACACACACACACACACACACACACACACACACACCAAGAGCCTGCCTCTCAACTGGCTGCTGTGACTTTTTAAACTGAGATAAACACAAAGCTATACAAGTCAAGTACAAGTCCCCCCCTCACCCACAAATCTCATCACAGACTGTGTTGCTAGGAGACCCGAACAGCTCCTTTAAACGTTTGTCAACATGTCGGAGCTCTGACAACACGCAAGCTCAACTTCATTTCCGTTTATAAAAGTATTCCTGCGCCACATAATCACCTGTACAGAAATCTGCTGAGCTGAATTTAAAGACAGGAGACAAATACAACAGAACTGGGATGGAATTGATGTCAAACTCAACAGTCGCAGTAGCTTTCAACGGTTCAAGGTCCGCTAACGTTTGAGCCTAAATAACACACACCAACTTACAAACACAGCAGGGAGCAGAAGTCCTTTGTAATGAGTTGTGTTTGTGACTCTAAAGTCACTTTCACACTAGATTACAGCTGATCAAAGCTTAATGGTAGAAACTCCAACATCCTCCATCTTCTGTTCGATGCAGATGCATCCAGCTAACGTGCAATATTTCTCATCTTGTTTCTGGTCAACGAAGCTCAGGGACACCACATGTCACACGCAAACACTGTGGAAGTGACTAAAATTAAGTCCATCCCACACTCCTGCCCTGACTCACTGCCATCTATCAGGTCATGTTTGCCATGCTCCAAACTGAAATTTCACAAAATAGGCAAAAAAAATGCAGTTACAAATACATAATTACAAGTTCGCAGCTCAGCCACTCGCAACATGAGTGTGGAGCTCAACTATGATATCTATATGTGATGAAGATAATCCAATGGACTGTGAAGGTATAACTGGTAATGGTGACACAGGAATCAAACGGATTTATTTTTATTATTTTTTTAGTTATAAAAGTGTATGAGGCTGAGCCTTAAACGAAATGTTTAACTGTTTACATCCAAAAAAGCAAGCAATGCAAATCTGCCTTGAAGTACTTTAGCTGCTCGGCAACAAAATTAGTACAGAATTAATGCCTTAGTTCCCATCAGCCCATTCAGTCACCCACCCAGGACAGGTGCATCTCCCTCCTGCTACCTTACAAGTTACAACCAAGATGTTAACATGAATCACCAGATAATGTAAAAACATCAGAGAATAACGTTAAGAAGAACACAGAGGGGAATTGGGGGAAAAAGTTTCACATACCAGTTCATACGTGGATAAACCCGAATAGACGGCACTGGAGACTCGAACCAGTGCTGTACAGAGATGTGCACCTACCCCTGCGTTCTGATATGGACTGCGAGAGCGACACTGCGAGCTCTGCTGGTCTGGCAATGGGGTCAGAGGTCACGCCAAGCAGCACAGCATAAGGCGGAGCGCTCACACACGGAGCGAAGGGCAGCGACGACGACGGGGGACACTTACTTCGCTGGTGTGCGCTGAGGGACTTACTTGGTTAATCTCGTTGGTCAACTGGGAGAGGATGGTCACCCCAATGATGCAGTGCTCCACACTGTCCTGTAGTGAATAACCAGTCGTAGTCAGTGCACCAGGGGTCAACACGTCACTCATGTACACCCCCCCTACACACTGTGGTGTTAAAGTGGTTCCATTAGGCAAATTCCTGTTGTGAGGTGACTGATATAACATTACTTCTTAGGGAGGGGGGAGGGGGGGGGTGACGGAACATTGCTAACAGACGTTTGATCCCCACTCCCAGTGTGGCCCTCTGGATCAAGGCACTTACTCTGAACTGAAACAGTAACAATTATCCACGTATATAAAAAGGTCACCTTGGACAAAAGGAAAAGCTAGATGAATTAAATCTGTTTATACTTATTGATTTAACTAACACTTTTCTCCAAAGTGACTAACAGGCTTTAGGTTCTTAGGCTGATTAAGTCATTTAAACAGCAGGGTAATTTTTACAGTACAGATTCAGGGTAAGTACCCTGCTCAAGAATGCAGGTTTCAGTCCAAAGGTACTGGTTCTGTTTCAATTATGATACGGGTTGAAACATTTGATACAAGCAGCCATGTGAAAAAGGGATTTATTTCCTTAAACTGCAGCTGCAGGCAGCAGGTGGTGCACTGCTTAGAGCACTCCTGCACTTCCAGGACCTGGGTTTGAATCCTGCCTCCTGTTGTAGTAGCCTTACTCAAGGTGCTTACCCTGAAGCGATACATACAGTACGGTAACTGTTAACCATATGTAGGTAAATGAGGAAGTAGCATGTTGTACAAACCTAATATTATAAGTAGCCTTGGAGAAAAGCCTTAAATAAATGAGCAGCACATACATCTGGACACTTAAAACATGCAGTGTTGCCTTGGTTACAGGTCGCATCCTGACAGCTGCCACGGTTGCACTCCACCTGATGACTCGCATCTGTGCGTAACCAAGCAGAGTCCACATCGGCATATGAGCGCTGTTCTGAACTCAAGCCACGCTGGGACCACTTTGCTCAGCACAGCACAGTAGTTCTGCCAACAGCCACCGATGTACCGCAGGGGTCGTTACGTAACCTTAATTGCTTTAGCAAATAACTACAAGAGCAATATTGCACTGCTGACGCAGCTGAGTACCCCTCGTGCGCCAAATGCCAATTAACCCGTTGCGCCATTAATGCTACATGAAGTCAAGTCTTCAGGAATTCTACTGCTTTTTAACGGTAGAGCGAATCCTGCCGGCTGAGCCACAGCGAGTCGTCGGAACCCGCAAAGCCTGCTGTGAGCAGAGGAGCGAGAACAGCTGCGAGGAGACCTGCAGGAAGCGCGTGACATCAGCGATGGCGTTCCTGAATGCGTAGTCCTCCTTCTGGCAGTCAAACCAGCCCAGCTTGGTGATGCGGGCATACAGCTGGATGAGGGCCTGCGTGACAAAGGCGGCCAGTTTCGGCCTCGTCGCCAGGTAGTTCAGCACATAGTTGCCTGCAGAGGGAGGGGCCTGTCAGATGCAGGTTAAAATCTCAACAACCCCAAGTCATTCATTTTGGGTGCTCTCTGCTGACACCTATCTGCTCGGAAGATAACCACGTTACCTTCTGCTTCACTTGTAAGCAGAATATTTAAGAAACGGAAAGGAAAACGTGACTTAAAAAAAAAACAGTGTATCCAAGTGCAAAACTTACAAAATTTAGTTTCGATCGATGTTGCATCATGAACAAAGTAAACATTGCTTTTTATATATATATATGGGACAGTTCTGAACATGTTTCCTTTTCCTTATGTGGGGGGGGGAATCACTAAAGTGCCACTTCCCAGTTTCCCGAGGAGGACTTACGAATGTCAACACGCTGCTCCAAGGGTAGAGGGTTGCTTGTCCGTGACACCAGTTTGGAAAGACATGTTGCGGCCAGGAGCTGGGAATAGGAGGACTGGAAAAACCAGACAGACATCATGTCAAGGATCACGTCAATGGTCTGACAACACAGCCACACTACATACAGGTGCCAGGCAGGACAGGAGAATTGCATCTGCAGGTAGTGCTAGAGTGACAGAGCGGCGCTTTACAGTTTACCCTGACAGTTCAGCATTCCTCCACTGACGCTGCTCGATCATTAACTGTTAAGTACTGCGTGTTAATAGCACGTTCTGGAAATCCACAACAAGATGGTACTTGCAAGGAGCTTCACATCACATCTATCATCTAACTTTCAAAGAGCAACGTGGGACCAAAACCAACCGGCACAATATTCTACATCACCCCCTTAAGTCAAATTTGTTGTTATTTGGCAGTTTCCTTATACGGGTGAATCAAAGAGAATGTATCACTCTGTGTCTAAGTATCATAAGAACATTTAGCATATTCCGCTTTTTATAACATTAATAAAAAACTCAGTTATGTTACAAATTGGTTGAGACGACATGTTCACGTGATACTTAGTTACTGAGTAACACATTTGTGAAAGTACTCAATTCTTTAATGGTCCTGACTTATACAAGCAGCAAGACTGTGCAAACAAGATAGTATGATGGCATGTTGCACATTGTTTGCTGTTTGCAACGGAACAAAATTTCTCTCTGGGATCAATAAAGTTTCGTTTGTTCACTCATTCACACAGTTAACCCACAGGAATGTTAGGACTTTACATTTACACCCCCTGATTAACTTCCAACATTATTCATGTTAAAAAAATACTAATATAGAACAATATAAACACAGCATCTGTGAGGACTGTACAAAACAAATACTTACTTTTTCCTCGCTGCTTATTTTAAATGAAAACTAACTCGAGAGGAATCACAAACGATGAGCGAGATCTCAACAATGATAAATACGGTGCTCTGCAGCAGCTTGGCCAGCCAGTATTCTCATATGGCAGATGGACCAGTTGTCGCTAGATATCACATCCTAATGTAGGAACTCCAAAATAAAACACTAAGGCCACTGGGTCCAGGTGGTAGTGAGGAAACTGCAATTTCCTTCATCTCAATTTCTCATGCTGTGTCTTTAAGGAATTGTAAACATTAAGAAACAACCCTGAGGTGTGAGAAAACTGAAGCCAGTGATGGTGATCAGGTTTGGAGAAAACACCCACGCGGGGGTACTCACGCTTCCTCTCTCCAGCAAAAGCTGACACTTGCTCAAGCAGTCGGGGCTGTTGGTGAACTCCACCAAGGCCTTCTCGGCCTGGAGCCGTGTGCTTGTGTCTGTCGTCTCATACAGCTGCTTGCACAGGATCTCTAGCTGGGCTAGGCTCTGCAGAGGGAGCGCACACACATTAGAATGTATTCCACGGAAGGGTCCCGGCATCAAGCATCTCTGTTCTTTATATGATAAACATTTCTGTCCGAACATATTCTAAGGCTAGATGGTACGGCTGTAAACCATGCAAAATTCAACTGCTGACACATAATTTGAGCAGACAAACAATAAGCAAGCACATCATTCTGTGAACTTGTGAATGTTCAAACACAAACTTCCTTTTAATTCCCTTTTGTTCGTGTATAAAATATCCGTATACAGGAAAGCACACGACACGCCTTCTGTCTGCCTGCCCAGCCAGGAGACGGCCGTAAAGAGCGATCAAACGGAACAGGAGTGAAACCCTTCCAGGGTTTACGGCTCATGTCTAGTGGTATGACTGTCGGTGATGAAAAGCACGAAACACGTCGCATGTGTTTTTGGGGGTGAATTAGTCAAACAGCCGTGAATAGATTTTGAAGATGAACTTTTATTTTTAGTCACTTTAAATTACTTTAAGTAGATGATTAAGCTTTTATCGCTTGTGACTTAGTGCTAAAGGTGGCTTTAGAGTGGTGCTCATACAGGGACTTAAGGAACACGTATAATAAGTTCCCACAGCTGCCAAGCAGTCCAGTTCATTGCTCAACATGAAACCAACACATTTTTTTGGGGGGGGGGGGACAGAACTCTAAACAGAATGCATGTGAATGAATTGACAAATTACTCAACACTTTAATCAGGATTTTAATGCTTAAAAAATAATAATGGCCCCAACAAAACAATTTACAGCCCAGGCCCCCAGTCACTAGACGAGAGAGAACAAGGTCCCCACATGGGACTAGAAGCTCATCACCATCAGTCACCTTCCCAGCTCAAGGTGTGAGCGACTAAACACAGAAACGCTTTAGTGACTCATCAATTAGACTGGGGGGGGGGGACACATTCGTAAAGTGTTTGCCAAAAGAGCCACGAGTCTAATATCTGCATATCCAAGCAAATGTTCCACACAGTTTGCACAGAGTGCCAAGACCACAACGCCGAGATAATTGGGGAGCTGGGGAGGCTGGGTATCGGTTAAGGACACGGGTAGGCAGCCCTACTCTCAGGAGGAGCCCTGCTGGCTTCGTGTTTTCACGCTGCGCGACCATCCAGGTGCACAGGGTAGGACCTCAGCGCCGGACGGGTGGCCCCCCTGCAGAGGAGGTGAAGAGGCTCCTGTATCCTCTGAGATAAAAAAAAAAAAAAAAAAAGATAGTGCTGTCGTATCGGGAGCCTTGCACGCAGGAGATAGGGGACTTGGCAGCAATACAGAGCATTTCACAAGCCTGAGCGTGGCAACTCCCCAGGCCAGAAACCTGGCATTTAGCACCAAATTAAAATACACACATCACCCAATATTCAGCCTGCTGACTGCTATTAATGCCAATTATTAATCAGCACAAATTTTCATACATGCGGACTGCCACGTACAGTCTAGACCACAACATTCAGTCCAGCATGATAAACTGAGACAGCACTTGGAAACTGCAGCACGTGACACGGCTGTGCGACAGGTCGCAAGATGCCCTGCGTTCTGAGAACTGCGTACCTACGCTCTCAGCTACGGTCCAGACGACAATGTGGCTTGTACACCACATACACCTTGTTGTGTTTTCGCCCTCTTCTGTACCACTGTCATTTCAATGATAACTGACTGACTTAAGTACATTCCAGTATTTCAAGAAATTCCAACATTCCAGCAATTCTGGAAAATGGTTGCTAAAGAAAAAACCAAAGTGGAGAAGTTGAAGCGTGCGTGAGCAGCTCACAGCACCAAAAGTGTACCAAAACATTTATTTCCTGCATTAGGTTCGTCTGAAAGCATAAAAAACGTAAGTTTAGGGTTACTTTTTCTACTCTAAACTGTGGTAACTTTCTCCATATAGTAGCAATCATTTAGGGTGATTTTGGGTAAACCTGGGGTGAGCTTGGAATGATTTGTAATTAATAATCGTAAAAGTAAATTTATTACCCACATTTCACGTATTTGGTTGGTTTTCAGGAACTAACAGGTGCAGACGTGCAGTTACCCTTTCACCTTGTTTTACTGCGAAACATGGAACTGCTAAGATGGAGTTGAACTCGTAAGGCTCCCTGCGCCAATGGTCAGATGCCTCGGTCTAAGCAGGTTACATGATCGGGGGTGCTGCGGTGGGCCGGGATGTCATTCTGAAACAGATTATCACGCGACCTCATTGGCCTGTATTTTAACAAGGTTGGTCGTTGTTAGCAGCAGCTCTGCTAAAACCTTCAAAGGTCTTTGTGCAGAGCACACGTGGTCAGAGTTCGTGTCGGCGATGCAGAGTCGTCATTAAGGGAAAGGCCCGTTAATGACCTCTGCATTTCACTGGTCGCACAGGAACAGAGCAGTAAAACCTCGGCCGGTGACACATACAAACTCCACAGCGAGCGCACGCATTCCAATTATGGCGCGCAGCGGTGCCCCCTCAAGCACGAGAGCAAGGGAGGAGTCGCCGGGGAGTGCGGCAGAGAGCACGTCCCCTGCGGCAGGGATCCGAGCCAAAATCAATGGGGCAGCTGAGAGAGCAGACACAATGGTCAAATGAGAGGGAAGCGGGAGATCCAGGTCAAAGGTCAGCCAATTTTGCCAAGTCATTTCTGCACAGGCTGCACGGGGGGACATCTCAGCACACCGGTATTTCTCCTTGTTCGAAGAGAACTGTGGAGAAAACGTCCGCATTGCCCTCTAACACATCTCAAGCACCACCTCCGGATAAAGACAGAGCAAACCTGTCGCTACCACGTTGTGACGACGACATGCAAACGGCTCTCGCGGATGTTAATTATCTACCTAAATATACTTGGAATCAGATAATACAGCAGCAGGAGGCATTTATTAACGTGAGCCAGTCTCACAAATTCCCACCAGCACTTCCTTGGTTGCAACACCCTGCAGTTAAGACAAAATGAACCTCAGTATGACATCATTTTTCAACACTCCGCAACAACACAAACAGGAGGTGCTGTGCAAAAATCTAGATGTACAAATTACATGTACTGCCTTTTTAGACATTATCTTATCAGACCATAGGAAAAGCGTCACGTGGGAATTCCAAGTAATAAAATAAGGAATATTTCCTTAGCAGGACGTGCTCTTTGGATGGAAACTCGATGCTGCTGTGCACAGTGTGTCAGAAGGTGCTGGGGATAAAAAGAAATCAAGGGCTGGTTATTTCAGCATTCGCCCTTATCAGATGTACTCAGTTATGAAATTATTCAAAAGCCCCCCCCCCCATGTCCCCATGCTATTGCTTACATGGGCACCGGCAATAACCATCACAGCAATGCCCCCCCCAAAAAAACCAAAAACAACTCATTTCAAAAGTACATCAACTAAAAACAAAACTGACCTCTCTAACCCAACAAGAGCCTAAAATGACACTGAGAAAAGCAAATAATTTTTTTATCCGACATACGTGAGTGTATTAACAGCCTGTTCTGGTAATTTGCACTTTAGTTTAATATTAACAATAACTGTACCAACACGAGGCGTTTATCCTCATAATACTGGTGCAACTGGTAAACTAGAAGAGTGACCAACAGTTCACCACAGGAAGTGAAACAGAAACAACATGAAAGTCACAACTCCGACTGCAAACACTGGATCAATAAGACGCTGAAAAAGAAACTTCACTTATTTGAAGTAAAACATCAATCCCCCACTGGCAGTTCAGGGCAGTTTGAGTAACCAGCAGCGTAACCAGATAGTACTCCCCCCCGCAGCAGTAAGTTTAAAGTCGGCATCGTCAGCATACAGTAAAGACGACTAAAGAGTTAAACTCACCAAGTACCGGGTTGGTGCTATTGTACTTTAGCACTGACAGTCAACATGTTGGTCAGGTGGGGGAACTAGTTGGTGTTACAACAATGTCACACAGTGAGTATCAACAGGTTACTGGGGAGTGTTTAACTGTAGTAATGGATACTAACAAGTAAGACTGTCCATGAAATTAAACATACCAGTGCTGCACCAGCCTACTGATGGGAAAAGCACAGAGCGGAGCTTTACCGTAGTAAAGGGTTACAGGACAGACACAGAGTACTCTTACGCTGTAGTAAAGAGTTACAGGATGGACAGGGAGAGTAACAAGTAACAGGACGGACACACAGAGTACTAAAGAGTAACAGGATGGGCAAGCAGAGTACTGTCACAGTGCAGTAAGGAGTAACAGGACGGACGGACAGACAGACAGACAGTACTGTCTCAGTGTAGTAATGAGTAGCAGGACGGACAGACAGACAGAACTGTCCCAGTGTAGTAAAGAGTAACGAGACGGACAAGCAGAGTACTGTCCCAGTGCAGCAAAGAGTAACCGAACGGACAGACAGTACTGTCACAGTCTAGTAAAGAGTAATGGGATGGACAAGCAGAATACTGTCACAGTGCAGTAAAGAGTAATGGGACAGACAGTACTGTCCCAGTGTAGTAAAAAGTAGCAGGACGGATACGCAGAGTACTAAAGAGTAACAGGATGGGCAAGCAGAGTACTGTCCCAGTGCAGCAAAGAGTAACAGGACGGACAGACAGTACTGTCACAGTCTAGTAAAGAGTAACGGGATGGACAAGCAGAATACTGTCACAGTGCAGTAAAGAGTAATGGGACAGACAGACAGAACTGTCCCAGTACAGACACGCAGAGTACTGTCACACTGTAGTAAAGAGTAATGAAACAGACAGACAGACAGCACTGTCACAGTGTAGTAATGAGTAGTGGGACAGTAACGCAGAGTACTAAAGAGTAACGGGACAGACAGACAGTACTGTCCCAGTGCAGTAAAGAGTAACGGGACGGACACGCAGAGTACTGTCACACTGTAGCAAAAAGTAAAGGGACGCAGAGACACGTTTTTAAGAGGACAGGCGTGCAATGAGAAACTCAGAAATTACTAGTCTGTAAACAGCAGTACTACTGGGGCAGAAAGTGAATTATGACTGGGGAATTTGATTACACTGCAGTAACAAGCATCAACAACAAAGATGCAGTCGGTACTGATGAGTATTCGGGATGCAGTAGTTACACCAAATGTGTAGTTGGTGAGTATAGTGGACAGAACGTCTGTTGTTTCTGGTCTCTCCCTCGGTCTCTCACGCACACACACGCGCACAAACTCATGTAGAGTTTTAAGTACCGCACATGTATCCCGGCCTGAGCTAATGCAGCCCGTTTCAGTACATGGAAGTGTGTGTGTGTATGTGTGTGTTGCACTGCACATGCACGGACTCTCCTCGCCACACGCTCCTGTGTTACCTGTGCAGCTCGTCCCACCTGACGGGATTACCGGCCACAGGTCGCCTAAATCCGTCCCATCATTGCGAGCACGCGCGCTCTGGGACGGGGACACAGAAGACCCCACGCAGGAAGGACCCCGGAGCGCGCTCAAGACCCGGCCGACTTCCCCGGAGGAGGGGAGGGATCCCGGTGCACGGGCTGGAGCACGTGCCGACTGGAGCTGCGCGAGCGGGCAGTCCGTGCACGAGGGAAACTGTTTACCCCCAGGCAGCGCGCACGGCACACGGCCCGGCCGGCGAAGGCCACCCGGGGTGGGAGAGAGAGGGGGGGTGGGTCATCGGAGACGCGCAACCCCCCGCAGAGAGCCGCGCTGCAACCAGTGCGCCCTTTTGCAGCAAGCGCGCTCCCGTGAGCCGCGCGCCGGCCGCACGAGCACCAGCGGCGGGAACAGTAAACACGACGCCAGGCCACACGTCCCCAGCGCCACCGCCGCCGCCAGCCAGGCAGCTGCCTTCCCGCAGGGCCCTGTCCCCGCAAACCCCGCATGAAAACGCGCCGTGACGGCGCCCAAAGGCGCCCTCGGTCTGCCTCGTGCCCTCTGTCCGGCCCGGGCGCCCTTTATAGCCCTGCTGCAGGAACATAAAGCCCCTGGTTACCTGCACATGATCCGCCATTTTGCTCCATTCATGCTCCTCTCACTCCCCCCGACACGGAGCATGCGCAATGAAGGCCCCTGCGCCGCACGCCATTTACGCAGTTTGCGCAGCGTGCAGGCCGACGCCGGACAGTTACGCAGCTTGCGCGCGCAGAGGCGACGTCGTGCGGGCCGCTCGCGGGCGCTCTTTGTTTACATGGCTCTTAAAGCAAACCCGCAGCTTTCGGCCGGACTCGGAACCGCCGAGGTCCTTCTGCTTCACGTGGTCACCGCGCACAGCGCCATTATTACAGGCAGCGTGAGGCCCAGAACCGTCGCCATGATCGGCATCGACATCATAAACACGAGCTGCACGAGCGCGCCGGACGCGGTCAGTTTATCAACATGGTCCACGTGGTTTTGAACGTATGATGAGCGCGACAGAACCCTCCCGTAGCGAAATTTATCTTTTACCGCCACCCATATAACATCTCTCACAAATTGCCCTTTTTTACATCTAATGCTATTAATAACCATTTGACTTACTGTACATTGTTATTAGGGGTGGTGAACCGTTAACCGATGTAAGGATTGTATGTTGCTGAGCAACAGTTGAATGATGATGCATTAGCGGGTGGTGTCACCTGTTGGTTGTTGCTTCGCCTCGCACCTCCCGCTGTTTCAAAAGTATTCAAACCCCTTGAAAGGTATCAACATTGCCTGGATGAAAAAAATCATACTTGCACACATTTTTCCAAGCAGTCTTTTTACTCTGAACTCGTGTGCTCCAAAAATGACATTTTCAAAGCTAAAAAAGGGTCATGTCTATAGATGTTCTTACGTGATACTTGCATAAGCGCTCGACCCCGCACGTTTGGAAGAGCCACCTCATGCCACAATAACAGGTTTTAAGTCTAAATATGTACCAGCTTTTCACAGGTTCATTTTTCCCATACACCTGAGAAACTGTTACAACCCTGAAAATGCAATATAGTGTTATTACTGTTAGTGCATCGGTGGAAAATTATTTTATCGAGGTTTCAGGGTTTAAAAAGAGCCTTAACCCCTAGCCTGAACCCCTAATCCATGTTAGAGTAGTTTACTTGAATTCATTTGTATAGTTCACACATATTACTGTCCAGCCTGCTGTCCCGCTACTCCACTGAGATGGTTGTTGGGTCGGTTCCCATTGTTGCCAGTGCGTCGTGTGAAAGGCCGGCTAATCCCAGGGTTTAGGGCCACAGCTGCCTGCAGGCCAAAGAGCTGCATCCATAACCTTAATTCAACAGGGATTTACAGTTACTCTTCCAGAAGCTTCTCTTCCCCCTCCCTCAAAGGTGAGGGATGAACCACTGACATTCGTTGTCTGTTGTATCTCAAACCAGAGGTATTTGTGTGGAGCGCACAGATTTGTCTGCATACACACATGCACATGTTGCTTTTTTAAAAAAAAACAAATGTCTAATTTATATAATTGAATTAGTACTATTATTATTCCATCCATCCACCCATCTGTTAATTACTTTATCCAGGTCAAGGTCAAGATGGTCTAGACTCTATCCTGGAATCACTGGGTGCCAGTCCATCACAGATGATGATTATGATGATGATCATCATCATGACAGTCATCATCAATCATCATCATCATCCTAGGATGAATTAAATTTAAATAATCAACTTTACAGTTATTTACGTATTTATTATAGCAGCGTAATGTTTGTCAGTAAGGGTTCTTCGGTAGGAAGTGGGATCTGAACCTGGGATTTGATGACAACGTGCACATATTTGCTTCTGCCAGTAATATCCGTATGCAGACAAACGAAATAAATCCAACCACCGCAACATCAAAACCAATATTTTACCTGAATTTTAAAAACATCTTCCTTACTCTGCATATAATTATTTAAATATTCAGGAGAAATACCATTAGAATGCACCGTTACTTTCTAAAATTTGTATTTATTTATTTATTTATTTATTTATTTTTGGAGTATTTGGTACTGCACTGATTTCTTTTTTCCTTTTGCTTTCGTTTTACATCGCTGTGCCGCTCAAGTGGACATTTTTAATATTTGCGCCATCTTACAATGAGACTTCCCTGGCAACGGGGGAAAGTTCCAGACAAAAATACCGGTCGAGATCTTTGAAGTACAGCAGCTCACTTCAGAGCAGCAGCTGTACTTAGAGTCTCACTGGCAGATGAATTATTCTCTCTCTTTATATCACAGGAGGAAGGTGGATCGCTGGAGTTACGTAACACCTTTCACCTGAAATACCCTCCCCTGACTGTGTGATCCTATTCCCTACTGGGGCCCAGCACGTGCCCCCACAATGCACCACATGGACTAGGATTACACTGTATCTAATTAATTCACTTAACTTTACCACAGATGCAGGTACTTTACCCTTCTTCTCCTCATCTGGTCTTTCACTGCCACCTGCTGGCACAATCAGAGTAAAAGCTACAGTATTTCACCGCTTTATTCTTTTTGTTTACATTTATTTAGGTTGAAACGATAAATAGATGGTTTACCGTTATTTGTCTGACACTTTTTTCAAGTTTGCTTCCAGTGGACTGCTTGTACCCATTTATACCACTGGGTATTTTTTGCTGTATTAAATCAGGGTAAATACCGTGGTCAAGGGTACTACTGGGGCAGGGATTCGGACTCGGCCGCAAAGCAGCAGGTCCAACCACCACACCATCTGCTGGCCCCATGCAAACACGGTAAAGCTTGGACCCCTGTCGTGATGTCACCGCAGAGCTGCAGGAAGGACAAGGCACCTGGGGTGGGTGGGCTGGGAGTACCGACCTCATTCTTCTCAGGACCCCCTCCAGTAAACCTTGATCAAGCGTACCACAGTAGGCGTGAGATTTGGAGCGGAAACAATGCGGGCCGGTGACTATGTGGAAAACTTGGGCCAAACTGTACTACCCACCTCCGCTGAGCGGCGCAGACGGATGACGGCGTCGTAATTTACCGCAGGAAACACATTGACGCAGTAAATAAACAACTGCTGTGTGGGCAGCGTGGGTCAAAATTGCACAGCCAAACTGTGCTTCACAGCAGTGTGGTTTAATCCTGATTAGAATGAAGAACACACACACACATACACACACATTCGCAAGGATGTCACCAGTGTTAATCCAAGCCCAGTGAGTCAGCCGCTGACTCAGGTTCGAGGGACCTGTTGCACGGTGCTCCTGCGCTAAGCTAATTAAGGCTAAATCCCTGCTAGCGTTTATAAACCCTGTTGGAGGAGCGCTGGGGCCAACAGCCCCGCTTGCTGCGATTTGCCTCGCTCTAAATGAGCTTTTCCCTAATCTGTTTGTCTGATTTTTTTTCCTATTCACAGTGGTTGGCAGCGTGGAGGGTGGGAGATGTGCTCCGTGCCCAGGCAGGATGGGTTCGACCGGGTTTGGAAGCAGCTGCATGAAGAACAGAACCCCTGCTCTTGCGGGGTCCACACAGGCCTCGCCGTCAGTGTGGGTTTGGCCCTGCAGCCCCAGGTAGAACCAAACCTACTCAAAAAAACCCAGAGAGCTTCATCTGAAGCCATTGACTCTTTGTGTGCATTTTTTTTAACTCCAACATCCCCTTAAATTTGCATTTATTTATTTAGCTGATGCTTTTTTTTTAAATCAACTTATGGTGGTTTCCTCATTTATACAGCTGGGGATTTTTTTACAATATCAATTCAGAGTAAGTACCTTTCTCGATAGTACTGCAGCTGGAAGTGGGATCTGATCCCAGGCCCTTTGAGTGCAAGGTGGCAGCTCTAACTATACCACCTACTGTCCAATTCCAGTTCAGTTGAACTCAACTTGATTTATTTTTATTGAGCGCTTTCTCACACAGAACAAGAGGGGCTTAGAATCTAATGACATCTAATGACGTGACTCAACAGCTCCTGGCCAGGATAGAGGCGAGCAGCAGTAAAGGCTCACAAGGGCCCTTAAAATACTAAACTTGACTACTGTAGACATGTTCCCCGATTTCCTTAGGTTGGAAGAGGAGAAAATGGCGTTCGGAGCGAAGCAGTGAAGTATGAAAGATATCAAAGATCATCCGTTCAGTACTTTGGGTGGGATGCCAGACACACACACGCACACGCGCACACACACACACACACACACTCACACACACACACACACACACACACACACACACAGTTCTATGGTGAACAAACACGGTAACCTATGATAACGTAGATAATTGGGGCGTAGATGGATAAATAAATAGATGGGGACGAATAAATAAGAGGGTATTTACAGTGATACGCAACAGTGCGAATGGTGTCATGCAAACAGTCGTAGAGCTGGTGGGGATGATCGGTCTCCATGCTGCCCGTGGACGTGTGTGTTGTGGGAGTCTGGCGTGGAAGTTAAAATTTAAAAAAAAAAACCCCAAAGGGCCCTCAGTGATGAAACATCTTATCAGCAGCAAAAACAGAACATCTCAGCACTAGTGTGTGACCACCGGAACCATATAAGTTGTAGAGCATCACTGGCCGTGGCTGAAAGAATCGTATGGTTTGAAGTTGCAGAGGAGAAAACATCTGCGCACAGATGAAATGTGCGACGCGATTGGTTAGGCGGGTGCACACGCTGGTCGTGAGGATAGTCAAGCTGAGCTCTTCGCCTAAGTTATCAGAAGAAAGAAGTCTAGAACCCAGCGATATTTCCGCTTCACCTCCGTCGCAGTACGAGCACCACTCCTGGTGCCGCTCCTGGCAGTAGGATCTCCGGCAGGAGCACACGGCCAGCTCCGTCCGGTGGAAAGAAGTTGCGCCGAAGCCGAGCAGAGTGAGTTTCCGTGGGAAGTCCCGATATCGAGGCGTTTCTGCAGTTTAGTTGTGCCGCTGTGTTTGTTTGAAGCTGGAGACCTTGCAGAACGAATGATCTGAGGGGGGGTTCAGAACAGCGGTTGAACGCAGGTCCTCGCGCGGCGACATTTCTGGCCTCCTGACCACCTGTACACGCTTTCCGCTCCTGGCTCAGCCAAGAGTGTGTGAGAGGCAGGTGTAGGTTTACCAGGGAAGCCGGAACATGTTTGAAACCCGGTTCAGGCTGAACAAGATCTGTCTTTCAAAGGCTTTGCACGCATTGTCACACGTCGTGGCTTCAAGCCCCGCAGCCGACCTTTGGACCCGTTTTGATTTGCAGAAGCCGGCGGTCTGACTAACGCCCTTAGGGGAGCCCATCCCAGGGACTGAAAAGAGTTTTGTGTCCTTTCAACAAAGCGGAAAGGTTTAACATTACTTGACTGTATAAGATCCCTGAGGTCGGAGCAGTAAAAATGGCAGCCTTTAAAAATAAAAGGCTTCATAAAAGAATGTGAAACATTTTATTTTTTTCCCCTTTCGGTTTCTTTTAGCCATTTATTTTTGGCTGAGTTCAAAGTTAAAAGTGTTAGAGAAGTGCTGTTATCTTAGTTTATTCGCAGCAAGTTCATTTCTGGAAGGTTCCGGGCAAAGATGCTGCTGGAGATAATAAGGAGCGGTAGAAGGGTGAAGGAGACCCCGCCCCACCTATCAATCACGTGGGTGCGGCGAAGAATTTCCAGGGGGGCGGTCGGTCGTGTCTCTTGTCCACGATGCTGCTTATTCAGTTTGGGTGTGACATTCAGATACGGTTCTCATGTTTTCTTTCATTTCTGCTTTCCGCTTCGCCGAGTCACTCGTTTCTGTTTATGCTTTTCGCAAGATGACACGCTGCATCGCCAGAACCACGCTGTTATTTTCTGCCCAACGGGACGAGTTTTCCGCGTGAACCTATAACCACGGAGGAGAATGTCATTAACGGTAGAGAGTTTGAGCAGAAAGTAGAAACAAAGTCTCCTATTTTTGTGCATAATTTCACCCCCCCGGGCCTCGCCGCCATCTGCCTGGATAAATGTGCGGCTAACTGAAGACTATGAGGAAACGGTAACACTCCGTTTGTGGGGTTATGCAGGGAAATTCACCCAAACAGCAGCTTAATAAATTATTTACTATTATACCATATTTATTAATACATTTAATAAATAACCTCTACATAAATAATATGCAACTGAAGCGGCAACAAGTTTAATGACTCAAGGTTGCAGTTAGCAGTTGATAGGTTCTCGTACAGTGTTATGGAGGTGGACCCCAGAAGTACTTCTTACTGCAGCTAAGTTGAATAACGTGGTGGTTAAAAGAGCTCATGGTGACCACCTCATTTAGGGGATGCGAGCCAGTCTCTATCTTCCTCCTCATCTCCACCGAATCAGGGTTCAGACCCGTGATCCTACATTCTTGATGATTTTGCCGACTCTGCACGTCTCACCAGAACTGATGTTTAGAAGACCACCTCCGGTAGAACACGCGAGGGACGTTGCTGTTTGTGTTACAGGACCCGAACCGTCTGAGGAGGTTCCACCTGCTCCGTTCTTTCTTATACGGAGGATTTGGGTTGTGGGACCAGTCCAGTTTGTTGTTGATGCAGAGCCCCTCCACATCTGCACCTTCGACTGTAGCTGGGCGCAGGGGCTCAGGAACACGAGATCAAGATTAGTTTCTGTTTTCAGATCTTCTTAGACAGGGCTCTTCAACCACTCCTGATAAGCCCCGTTACTCCTCGCCTTCGAGTTGTATTACCTCTATATATATATATATATATATCTCCATTTTTGGCATTTTCTCAAAGTTTATTGATTCCCCATATTGTCACGACCCACTTCTGTTGTGTTGCTAATAAAAAAAAAATTGTCGTCTGCTACACCTGTGTCTGTGGGTGCAAAGCGATCGCTAATGCAATTACCAAAATGGCATCCAAAATAATAATTCTCCAAACCACGTTTACGACCGGCTGCAGAAGCGCAATAAATCGATCGTGTGCTCTTCTGACGCTTTCAGAAGTGAAAGAATTATTGAGGCCGAGAGGGGATGAAATCAAAGCTGGAAGGGATGTGGATGGAATATCCAGAGGGCGTCCAGGTCTGTCCTGAACCCAACCTGGGCCTCCAAAGACACAGACTGGAAAGGGTTGCACAACTGACTGATAAATGGAGGACTATATAAATGAATAAGTGGAACCAAAAGCGATCGCTAAGTCACTCTGGTGTGAACTGTGTCGAACCTTTAAAGATCTTTTGTAGTTGGACTGACCAAGGAGGTGAGGACAAGAATATAGGGGGAGGACATGGTGTTTTTGTCATAAAACAGCAAGAACCACATGGGGAGGTCTAACTTAAGCATAGGGAAAAAAAATGAGGTTTTGGGTTTGATGCAGAAGCTTCAGCAGTGGTATGCACACACACACACACACACACACACACACACACACACACACACACACGTTGCCTTCTGGGAGGCAGGAAGTGCGACTGAGCTCTTTGCCACATCCCTCCCAGTCATTTGCAGGGTCTCACAGCCCCGCTGCGAGGGACCAACAGGGTGGCAACGGTGTGGACGGGGCGGCCAAACACAGAACAGACGCCGAGACATCATGGACAGGAATGTCCGCAAGGAGGGCCAGCTGTACGTGCAGAAGGTCTTCCCCAAGGTAGGCTGTGCTATCTCCCCTCCTCTACAGGAATCCAGGGATGGGCTAGAAGACAGGGGGGGGGGGTTTAACCTGGTAACCAGCTGCTGGAATTCCCAGTCTAAACTTTCCACTTTTTACCAATGTGAGGGATTCTGCATACCTGTTTGTATAACAAGACGCACATTACAGCTTCCCAAGCCCTGCGGGGGCAAGACGACAGCTGCAATGTTGGTTTCCACGTTTGAACCTCCATGTGAAACACGCTGAGTACAAAAGTGGCGGTGAAAGTTGCAATAAATCTCAGTTAAAAAAAAAAAAACTATAAAACAAGCAAGTTGGGACTAAATTTGTCAGTAATCCCTGTGCTGAACCAGGCAGAACGTTCAGACACATATGCAATAAATTGAATTAGTTTATTAAATTTTGACTCTTAGGTCAAACAGTAATAAATGGGGTATGTTCAGCGATGCAAAAAGGATGAGTAAAGCTGCTGGAAACTCGTAGTTCTCATGACAGCCAGTGTTTTACGTCCAGGTCATTAGTTTGAATTGTGCTTCGTGTTCCTTCTTGCTCAGTTTTCAATTGGTTTCTTATTGCTGGGGAACGAAGGTCCAACAGACTGTAACCCTCACCGCCCAGCAATGGACTATGGTGCCCATGCTGGTTGCCGTGGACTTGGCAAAGATGGGAAAAATGGGCCCTACATCATGACGCTGCCACCACCACCACCACCACAACGGCACAGGCACAACTCGAGCTCTGATTTCTACTGTCTCACAAACACTCAGCTTTTTTGCTCTTCCACTCCTTAAATGGCCCATTGTTCTGCTTCCTGGCCCAGTAAAATCTGGTTCCAAGCAGGAGTATTAAAGCAACGTGTTAAAATACAGCAGAATATTGCTCGGTCTACTAAGTTCACGCAGAGATTTATACTAAAGAAAATGTTAACGGGGAAGACTGAACCAAACCAGATACAGGACGTAAGAATCTGCTCTTATTTTCTCCTACAGCCCTGAACTTGCTGCAGAAGCGTGGACTAAATTGTTTAACCATGTTCACACCAAACACACCCTTGGTGGTGAGCAGACAGGGAGAAGCTGCGCAAGGAGGCGCTTCATCTGCCAAAAGGAGGCCCACTCACTCCTCCCTGCCCTCCTTTCCATTCAGCGGTGCAGCTGAGAAGCTCATAAGAGCGTTTTTGAACCAGCCAGGAAAACACCATCTCCTGAGGACTTAACCGGAGAGCGACGAGCCGCCGCGTCTTTCTCACGAGTGGAAAATTAGGGCACAGGATGTCAACATTGCCGCAGACCCGCGCTAAACTAAGTTAGGCTTTTTTCTAAAAAAAAAAGCACCCTCTTGCTAGCTGAACGCAGTGCCAAACCGCGGTGCAGAACCGCAGGGGCAGCCACCGCTGGCCCCCCTTTACCGCGGCGCTCGCTACGTTCTGTTCATCCGGCCTTTTCAGCCACAGATGTGCTTCTCATGCTTATAAATATATGTTGGTTTTAACTAGGATTTTATAAACTTATTTTTTACGTGACGGTTTTAAATATATTTATTTTAGTGGTTTATTAGTAGTTTTTAATAAAGTTGGAGATGATGAATGGAGTGATTATAACTGTCAAGGGGGACAGTTTGGTGATGCTTGACTGTCAATGCAGGTCCATTCTGATCTGGGAAAAAAAAACCTTCTCGTAGGAAGTTTTTCTCCAACTTTTAAACTACGTCTCAGCTGTTTATTGTTTCCAATCCTGTCTTGTGTGCTGTAAGCGTAATTCTGGCTGTAGGTAACCCTGCGTGAACATGTGAGACTGCTGCTGCGGGAAATGGCGATACTCTTCAAAAGACATTCGTGTAAAAACAAACGCGTCGTGTGTTTACGATCACTCTGTCTATCAAGTTTTATGTCGCGAGCGGTTTTGCAGATGGATATTTTTTGGGGGGGGGGTTTGCTGAGTCATGAGATGTATTTATTTTCTTTATTGATTTTTCTGCACAGTGATGTGTTTTTTTTCCTTTCCTTTTCTCGCATTTGCTTTAATAATGCAATAAATAGAAAACAATGACGAGTAGGGAAGAGTAGAATGTCGATGTACTTCCAAAGTTACAGCCTTTTCAGGCAAAGTCCATCCCAACGACTCATCGGTCCTTAATCACCGATGGTACATCACATACGGCCGTCTGGGACTGGACACAATACCTGTACGGAAGACCTGCTGGACCCGGAAGCATCCAGAACCACCCGAAGCTGCACGTGTTTGCCTTGAGCCACCTTGAAGCTACCTGTGGTCGCCGAGAAGCGCTTTTGCACCACCCAGGACGACGGCGAGCCGCCGTCACTCCCTGGCACCTCCTAGCGCCAGAGGAACGAGCTTTCCTGACCCGTGACTCCTTCCTTCCTCCTTGCAGAAATGGAAGTGGATCTGGTCCGTCGTCTACGGCGGCAGCGGCTCCTCCTCGGCTCGGATGGAGTACAGCTACAAGGTGGGCACGGCCGGCGGCTGCCTGGAGCAGAAGACTGTGCTCAGGCTGAGGAACTGCATCCGGGTCAGGAAGGCCAACGTGACGAGCTGCCCTGAAGGCTGGGCGCCATTTCTGGTGGAAACGGACGAGAAGCTCTTCGTTTTCGCTGCCTGGGTTTCCGAGCTGGAGGACTGGATCCGGACACTGTGTGAGACAGCCTTCCCTGTGCGTGTGCTTTTCTGCCACCTTCGCCTCGCTCTTACACATTCACAGCTCACGGGTTTCACACTCGTAATGTTTTCACATGGTTTCTCGAGCCCTCGATCGGTGACAAATCATTATTCGCGTGACAGAACACGTCCCCTGCGATGACGAGACCTGCCGCTCTCAAGTTTGGATCCTAACAGGCACTGTTTTCAATAGATGCAGTGGGTGGGGGCACAGTGTGGCGGTGGCCCCTCCCAGGCCCCTGGCGGGATCCTGCTCAAGTCCCCGAACCCCATTTACGATCCGTGGATGGACGGTAGGGATAGTTCGTTCGCCTGAAAAACGGAACACTTGGTCTCCCTGTTTATCATTTCTACATAATTCATCGACTCGGCAGGTGTGTTCCTCCAAAGAGGCTCACAATGCTTAGACACACACTCCCCGAAACACCCTGCCACACACGTAACCTGTGGTCACATCTTCACCCCCCCCCAGAGTGCAGCTTCAGAGTGACGGCGAAGGACACGGAGGCGAGCAAGCGCTGCGGCCTGCGAGGGACCTACATTATCACTTTGGGGGGTCAGGGCCTCGAGCTCAGGCAGTCCAAGGCTGCGAAGGTGGTCTTCATGTGGCCCTACCACTTCCTGCGCAACTTTGGACTGAAAAGGGTACCAGGAGTGTGTCTGTGTGTGTGCGTGTGCATGGAATCTTCCGGACGTCATTCACAGTAACGTATATAGTTTTGTTGTTCTAATCGTGTCCTTAATGTTCAGTCGACCACCACATAAAGACGAGAACATAAATATTCCTTGTGGTCGTGTCAGATATCAAAATTCCCGCGACAAGCAGAAGGTGACGACAGAACGTGTCGCTTTTGGTTTTATGGTGAAACATTTTGAACATTTGAGTCTCTAATAATAAGACCGTCCTTAAATATTAAAAATATTAATTTGTGATCAGGCCTTTTTTTGCCCAAACGTCCCACGTAGGCTGAAATGTACCCCTGAGAAGATCCCCGCTTGGTTTCCCCCCACAGTCCCAATGTATGTGTTTGAGATGATCTGTGTGCATGTGTGTGAGTTGGGATGGACTAATGTCCCCATCCAGAGCGTCCTGAATCACCTCGGACAGTACCGTAGTGATATCGCGGTCATTCATGGGGTGGCTTCCTGGGTGTCAGAAGTTCCGTGCGTGTGTGTTTAACCCCTCCCCCCGCCTCTCTCTCTCTCTCTCTCTCTCTCTCTCTCTCTCACGCCCCCTGCAGTCCACGTTCCAGTTTGAGGCGGGGCGCCGGTGCGACTCCGGCGAGGGAGTGTTTAAGTTTGAGTGCAATCGAAGCCGCAGCCTGTTTGAGGCGCTCCACGGCGCCATCATGAAGAGGAAGAACTCAGCATGCAACCAGAGCGACGCAGAAGGCGGCGAGTGGTGCGGCGGGGCCAGGCGGGCCTCCATGGACCTCGTTCGCAGGCCGGAAGCAGAGTCTCCCCTGCTTGGAAATCTCAAGAGACTGTCACTGGATGGAGCACTGCTGCTAGGCAGCAAACTGGAAGATGCCTCCTCCGAGCCCAGGGCAATGAGCTTGCCGGGGGTCGTGGCCTCGGAGATCTACACCAATCCCAAGCCAAAGGGAATCCCTTGGAGAACCATGGCCAATTGGAATTCTGGTGTAGAGTCGGACGGCTCCTTGCCGCCTCCGCCGACTCCAGACTGCATTTACGCCACGGTCAAGAAGGAGCTGTTGAAGAAAAAGCTGCCGCGTAGGAACTGCGGTGCTGGCGGCCAAGCAGAGGACCCCCTGCCCTCCCATGCCGTCCCCCAGGAGCTCAGAGATGGTGACCTGAACCTTCAGGCCATGCGGGGAAGCCCTAAACATCAGCGTACCCAACCTCAAGTCGACGACCCCAAGGTTCTCTGCTCAGCAGCACCGCCTACAGGCCACGAGGAGGACAGCAGCGCCCGCTTCGCAGAGGAAACCATTTACGGCAACGTTTACTAAAGACACAAAGGACCCGCGATGGGTTTGGAGCACAGAAGGCAAATGGTGACCTTCAGGAAGCTTGGCGGCAGGCCTGGGAGCGTAATCGAGCACAGCCCGGTGTCTGTGAAAAAACACGCTCGTCTTTCCCCGTCCCGGGTTTTGATAAGAAACATCCGAGGCAGGCGGTCAATAAAAGCAATTAAAATAGCAGGCAGAAAAATGTGACGGCCCCTTGACCTTGACTCCATCCGGAAGCCTGGCGGTTCGATTTAGACGGTTGCTCTGGAAGTGGATTTCCGCTCCTGCCCGAGTGATCCGAAAGACGTAGACGATAAGAAGGGGAGATTAGCGACGCGCCGGCATCTCTTAAACCAGCTCTAACAATTAGACAAAATCTCTCGATTCACAAGTCGCTGTTTAAAAAAAAGGGAGCGAGAGCCGCAGAAGTATTAAATCTGATTATCTGGTCCGCGCAGTCTGTCGGCTTTTATCGCAGCCGCCTCGATAGACGCTAGATACATAATTCAAACCGATCACGAGTCGTACGGCAAAGTCGGGGCGGGTTGCCAGGTTGGCTGAGTCGTTCCATATCCGCATCATTTGTACTTATATAATCAGTTCTACTTGAGTTAAATAATCCGGTTAAACACCTCGGTTAGCGCTGCCCCGCTTTCTCAACAGCGCTCTTGTATTCTAGCCCTTTTTACCCCTTTGGGTAGTTTATCATCAAAGAAAAAAAGTTGGAATTTTGCATGTTAGACTCTTTGTTCGCTGCTGTCGAAGGTACAGCCGATGTATTCCGGATTAATAACCTCTCGCGGCGCGGTTTCTTTAGGTGTCTGGAGCCAGGTATTATTGCAGTTCCTCCAGGTGATTTTTCCTGTAGGTTTTGGGGTCGGCTTCCATCTGCTTCCACCCCGCCATGCTCATTACGTCATAGAGATGTTTCCAGAAGCACGGGAAACTTTGTGAACGTGCAGCTGGTAGGATGTCAGGGGGAGGGGCACATTTCTGCACTTTTTCGCTTTCCTTGTGAAGTTTTCCAGCCTTTGGATTTAACTCGCAGGCTGACCCGGCGACCCCAGAGGCCCCCGGCGGGACGCCGTAGCCCTGACTTGGCAGACGCCGCTTTGCGGATCTGCAGCGCTCGCCGGGTCAGCGTACCTCACGGCAAGACTGTGTCAGCGCAAAGCCGGGTCTCCCGAGAGGCCCGTGGAAACCGCCCCGTCACCTCTTTGCGTCGACGCCGCCATTTTTTTCCCGGCACGACCCCCGAAACAGAACGCCTTCGCTGAGCTCAAGCTTTTGCTCCCCGGAGGCCACGAAGGATGAGGGAAAAATTGGCCACCAAACGTGCAAATGAACTCCATCTCCTCCGTGGACGAATCGAACAGGAGCGCGGACAGGAGGGCGGAGGATTTGCACCGTCGGCCGCCTGGTCTTTATGAGCTCCGATTGGCTACCTGGTTAATTGGTTAATTGGATAACAAATTAACCAGTTATTGTTATTATTGTTGTATAGCTGATGCCTTTGTCCAAGGTGACTTGCAAAAAATTTGAATGTAAGTGTGTAAGTTGTGTGTAGCGTGTATAGAAAAGTGTGTGTCCTTCAACTTTTGTGCGGAATATGATGAATATGTATCTTGCATAAGAGCTTTCGCATGAATTGTTAACGGCCCAGCAGGTACGTGTCAAACCCACAATACACCTGGACCGCTTTTCCGGGGTCCAGTAGCGTGCAGTAGGAGCTAGGGGGCAGTGCGTACCTTTGAAAAGGGGTCTCCCGGCCTCTGGAAAGGGCCGTGCAGCAGCAGGGGGTGTGGTTACCGCTCCGGCATCTGGGGATGAATGTCAGATTCATTATGAAACCATTTCCCGGTCGCTATCTGCTTTCCAAGTCGCTGCATGGCCAGATGCATTGTGGGTCATTGGTATCATACCCTTGTGTGTACTTCTCAGACAAACATTATAAAATCTAATAGGAACCCTGCCATGGCTGGAGCACACACATTTTACCACAAAGTGTGTAAGGACTGAGAATGTCAAGGTTTCCTCGGATTCAGTAAAAACGCTGTGGTTTATCGTTCTTGTGGAGAGAAATAAAAGCTTGTTTTGAGAAGAAGGGCTCTTGGTGTGTCTGAGCAGAGTGTGTGTCTGAGCAGTGTGTATTTCTGAGTACAGTGTGTGTCTGAGCAGAGTGTGTTTCTGCGCAGTGTGTGTGTGTCTGAGCAGAGTGTGTTTCTGTGCAGTGTGTGTGTCTGAGCAGTGTGTGTTTCTGCGCAGTGTGTGTCTGAGCAGAGTGTGTTTCTGCGCAGTGTGTGTGTCTGAGCAGTGTGTGTTTCTGCGCAGTGTGTGTCTGAGCAGAGTGTGTATCTGAGCAGAGTGTGTGTCTGAGCGGTGTGTCTTTATGTGCAGTGTGTGTATCTGAGCAGAGTGTGTTTCTGCGCAGAGGCTGTTTNGTGTGTGTCTGAGCAGAGTGTGTTTCTGCGCAGTGTGTGTGTGTCTGAGCAGAGTGTGTTTCTGTGCAGTGTGTGTGTCTGAGCAGTGTGTGTTTCTGCGCAGTGTGTGTCTGAGCAGAGTGTGTTTCTGCGCAGTGTGTGTGTCTGAGCAGTGTGTGTTTCTGCGCAGTGTGTGTCTGAGCANGGGGGGGGGGGGGGGGGGGGGGGGGGGGGGGGGGGGGGGGGGGGGGCGGCTGAGCATGTTGGGTAAAAAGGTCATAGTGACATCATCACTGCCCTGAATTACATCACTCGGGCTGAGCTACAGGCTGGGCTGTGAGCAGTTTGTCCAGTACACACTTCACACGTGTCCTCCTTACACTGTGAGCGTGACATCACAAGAGGCGTGTCTGTGGGTGTGACATCACGAGGGAGCGACATGATGTGTCTGTAATAAACATTTGATAGTGACCATGGGGAGCTGACAGCTGTAGCAGTATGACGATGACCATGGACGTTTCATGGTGACTACAGTGATCAGACCACAGTGATTTGATGCTGAACGTGAAGATTTGATGGTGACTATAGCGATGGGACAGTGACTATGGTGATGGGACAATGAATGTGGACAATTGTCCAAACTACAGTGTAGTTTGGCAGACAGATAGATGGATGGAGAGATGGATGGATGGATGGACAGATGGATGAATGGATTATTTGGTGGATGGATGATGGATGGATAAACAGATGATGAATGGATGGGCAGATGGGTGGGTGGATGGATGGATGGATCTGCAGATGGACAGATAATGGATGATTGATGGATGGGTAGATGGACAGATGATGGACGGACAGATGGATGGTTGGTTAGATGAACAGATGGATGGATCCATTTTTTATTAACAGTTGATACAACAAGCAAACAAACGCGACTCTGCCAAAGACCCACTCAGGCCTGGTTTGGAGATTTAATTTGAATCCCTGCCTGTGACCTCAGCACACAGTGATCATCTGATCCTCAATTTTACCCCGTTTTTCTACACTGAACATTCAGAAACTCAGAAACTCAGAAACTACTGATCTCTGCTGGACTGGTGTCCCATGCAGGGTGTAGTTTCATAGCCCGACGCCCAGTGATTCCAAGGAAGCTTCCATCCCACCACAACCCTGACCAGGATCAAGCAGTTCATGATAACTGATGGCTGGATGTATGTTTACTGCGGTATAAATGCAGCAGTTTACTGCTGAACAGTGTAACACAGCAGAACATCCTCCTGGGCCTTGAACCCGTAACCTGCTGAGCCAAGACAACTGCTGCTCATCCTCTCACCTGCGGGTGTCCAACTTTGTCCTGCTGAGGTGGAAGACGCAGGTCAGCTACACTGAATAAACCAACCAGGATCTCTTTCACACACACACACACACACACACACACACACACACACACACACACACACGTCGCCTTGTGGTCATGTCAACAGCCCCACTCGCCCTCTCCTCCCTGGGGGGTCTGTCAGAGACCGTCTCCCCTCTGCTGACGGTGGGTGTCTCGCTGGTCGCACCTGTCAGCAGGTGATGCCTCTTCTGAGCCCCCCCAGGGCCACGGCAGTTACTATGGTGACGCTCTAAACAGCCTCATCGTGCGGGAAGACAGTTTCAAAAGAGCAGCGTGTGTATGAACACACAAAGGGCTTGTTAGTTCAGCTGCACACCGCAGGCGAGGCGCCAGGATGCTACAGGTTCCGGTCCTAATTCTTTCTGCTCCATTTACTCTTCCAATGAACCTCCTTACGTTAAGTGGCTGAGAGTCCCCCGTGTCCGTGCTTCTCCGAAGCCCTCTGTCCGCTGTGTCCAACCCCACGCAGCTCTGGCAGCCAGCGGGAGCAGATCGAGAGATGCTCCCCAGTAGGAACACGGTTCAGGCCTCTGCTGGGTGCATTCGTTTGACTCGTGTTCTGTCTGCCTGTTGCCTCCATGCAAGTTCAAGACTCAAGAGATCCAAAGTGTGATGCTTCTCAGGTGATGCCTTTGCTGCGGTGGAATGAGCTCCTTCTGTCCCTCAGAGCTGCTGAATCCCTCCCAGCCTTCGATCCCATCTCCTTCAGAGTCATTTCTCTGCTGATCTCCCGACAACCACATACATGAGTCCGACAGCATCTGCTGTGGTTATCTACGTATTTGCTGTTCGAATCTCCCTGAGGGATGTGAACCAGCAGCGTGGTGGTATCAGAACAACAAACTGTGCTTTGATGTTCCCGTGTCCAGATCTCTTCATCCCATACTATAAAATCCTAAATGTAGATGTATATAAAATAACAAGGGCAGTTACAACACAGCTGGAACATCATGGGGGTCAGCGTGGATGAGTGTGTCTGGAAAGCCGATTAGAGAGGTTACACACGATGACTCTCTTTTCTCTCACACATTTTCAGAGGAAAGCTCTCCGTGAGTCACGGTGACCACCTCCCCACCCACACCCCCAGTGCCCCCACACACCTAACCATCTGAAAATAATAATAATTAAACAAAAAAAAGCACATTTCCAAGTGAACTCTGGGAAGGACTGTCATTGTGTGTGGGGCTGAGTGGGGTCCTCGTCCTCGCCGGCATTTTGGGGACCATCACAATTTGTTTCCTCCGCTTTCTGTCTCTGTCTGGCCATGGACACACACACACACACCCACACACACACATACACACACACAAGAAAAATACGTGGACGATGACAGGTCAGCGTGTCCTAAATCGCATTAAGCAGCCAAGAAAAACGTTCAAGAGTTTCCTCAAACATCTAAAAAGGTGGTTTGAGAAGATAGGGGGTGTAGGACCTGGATCTCTTGGGTTATCAACACCGGCTGAAAGGCTGAGGAGGAAGTTCCAGCTGTTTTTGCGGTGTTATGTTTATACTATGTCACGCAGTTTTAGTTACAATGTTTGTCCTTCTTCTACTGCTGTGGTTTTTATGGAAGGACCTCAGATCAAACACCTAGATGTAAATTATTTTAGACCAAAGCACAAAACCTGGGTGCTTCAGGTTTCATATTTTAATGACTTTGCCAAAGCGGACAAACAAACAAAAGAAAAGGGTAAACACACCGGAGTATCTGAGCGTAATCGGTTCCCGGAAATCGCCGACACCGCAGATCGGGAAGATGGAAACCTCATTTCTTATGAGGAACGTTCTAAATCGTTCATCTGACGCTCTGAATCAGCCACTTTGGTGCGATAAAGAAGAGTGTAAACAGCCGTTTCCTTATTTCCAGGCAGATAATGAGGTCATTAATATGCATTTGTGGTTTATATCCAGTTCCTTTTTCACTTAGTTTCATATGTCACGTTTCCTTCCCTATTATGAGCCGCAACGGCGACAAACATCTAGCGGTCAGATTCCTGTGAAGATGAAGGAACAAGAAGCTGGTGTTACTGTAGTGACCTGTTACAGGGCGACTGACCCCCTCCCCCTGTCCGAACAGAAGCGGCCGTGTTTGAACCCAGCCCACACGGGGCAAAGACCGACAAACAGTGTCGCACTCGTCCTCGGCTCGTCGTGGTGGGATTCTCCCTCGGATCCCGACCCAGGGATCAAGACGCCGGGAGCTGGAGCGGCGCAGGCGCAACCGAAATATAATTCCTCAACGGTTCTAGTTGATTCCTGCAAACCTCAGATGAAAATGCCACCCGCAGCTTACAGTTGAGCGATTTTTGTCGATGCTCCTCAGCTGACATTGGTTTGACTCGTTGAGGAACATCTGTGAGGTTCTCTCAGCCTGGGGGCCAAGAAAATCTGCAGCTCGCCTGTTGCCTCAGCTTCACTTCCTCGCCCGGCGCCTGTGGAGACGCGGGAAACTTCTGAACGTTTCCGCTGGTCAGAGGGACGCCTGGCGCCATCTGCTCCCCCGTGGCCATCCCCATCGTGGGGACCCCGCGCCGCTGAGGTTGATCTCTGCAGTCTGTAATTTACGGCGCCTAATGAACTAGGAGATGAAACCGCAGCGCATCAGTTGCACACAAATAACCTCCGATGGTTTTTTCAGACATTAATTTCAGTAATTTGCCCATTGAATCAATCTGTATCCCTCCTGTTGCGATTTATGTGCGATGAGCAATGCGCCGAATGACATTATGATTCAACTGCCGTTTGCGTGCAGCTGCACTGGATCCGCATCCCACCCACCCTCTTCCGGCTGCGGCCTGTTACCCCAGAGATCGTCCCTCCCGGAGCACGGCTGCGAAGTCCGAGGGGGGCGGCAGGCTTCGGTTTTACCGTGTCCACGCTAAGGGACGACGACGTCAGCGGGACAAGCGGGACCGGATTCCCCTCGCAGCTGCTGAATCCCTTCCAGCACGCAGGAGGGGTCTCTGAGTGAGTCCTTTTTTGGATCCGTGCCTCCGTCATCGGTAGCTCCTCGGAACCGGACAAACCGACCGCGTTCCGCTGGCCGGCCCTCAGAGCAGACAGATGTTACGTAAGAAGTCGGTGAGAAGACGAGACCAAACGCCAGTGCAAGAAAGTAAACAAAATCAGCGCCATGCTAATATAGTTTTACAAAACAAGCCAACTGGAGAACCTCCCAAAATTCTTGCACTTTTTTTCTATTATTAGAGGTAAAAAAAACTTTTTTAGATTTGAGGCTTAAATGTTTTGAATCACAATAGCGAAGCGAAAAGGGATCGTGTTTTTCGGTTTCCGCACCGGGTGTGAAATGGAAGCGGGAGATTAGCGCGCAAGCGTTGCAGAAAAATTGAATATAATTCCTTGGCTCCGAGAGGTGGGGCCGCATCTTAAGGGAGGCAGGCAGAAAGAAGCGTGTCGTTTGAGTGGCGCCGCAGGCCGTCCGCGCCGGTCAGCCGAGGGCAATGGGGGGTCGGCCGGCTTCATACGGGGAGAAAGGAGAGCATTTCCCACCACGGAGACGCGCCGAGGGGCGGATCCGGCCCTCCGAGCTGCACAAGGAGAATCCGAGTCACGTTCCAAGAGGTCTTTGGTCTGACTTTCGTTTTTCCTAAAGCCGCCTCTGTCGGCTGGAGCTCAACCCCACAGCACCTCCAGGTGTGGCTTCCCATCAGGCTACTCCCCCTGAACCGATAGGGTAAAAATCACCGCGCTGTACCGCGCTGTCCCCTTATTCCAGCTTAATACAGAGAAATAATTTGAAACCTGGCGAAATGTCACCGAGCAGCATGTTTAAAGCCACCCGATATGCTCAGTTCTTCTCTGGTTGCGTGGAGGTGAAATGCCGCATATATGTGATATATGTGGACAGCAGGGCTGTGAGATTTATGGGGGGGGGGGTGAATCTGGCAGGGCGGACCAGGGCTGCGATACAAACGGTAATATTCCGACGTCGCTGTGACTAATTCTCGGGCCAGTTTTTCTGGACAAATGGCGGCGGACGGGAGGAAGCGGAACGAACGTCACCGCCTTGTTGCTGCTGCAATGTCCCGTTGGTTGTGATGGATGCGGCCAGGGTTTCGTACGCCTCTTTCCCTCTCCCAGAAATCTCACAGAAACCGAAGGGAAAAACAGCGCAAGCTGGAAATTACTTTCCGGGCCAAAGGTGGGGAAAACAATACCAAATGGATCATTACCGGATGGCCATTTAGATCAGAACATAAAAAAGAGTTATTAAAGGATTATAAATCTGTGCTTAGCTTTTTGCGTTGTAGAAGACAACAGCAATAATAATAATAATAATAATAATAATAATAATAATAATGATGCCATCGTGACTAGGAGCGCTGCAATGAGGAGGGGGGACTTCATTCCAGGGCGTTCAGAGTGTTCTGTCTCCTTGTGTTACGTTTCGGAGGAAAACTGAAATCCAAATGATGAGGATGCGATAGCAGACAATGAATAAAAAATGTGGTTTTATTTATTGCGCAGAGTTTATTGTTCGAGTCCTCGGGATTATTCTTCAAAGCTGCATCGTGCCCGCCCAGTCCGTTGCCCCACCTCGAGCTGCGGATCCATGCCGGGCCGCTCGTGGCGGATGGAGTGTGTGCGATGCCAATATACGGGCGGGATCCCTCTGAACCGGTCGAGCCACTGAATTTGCGCTATTCAGGGAACGCCGGTCTTGTTTAGTCTTTATAATGTGGCCATCACGGGTGATTTGGATCATTCCGAATCACTCTGCTGTAACTCTGGCCATTTCGTGGCGGCATTTCCATAATCCACCCATAAGTTTGCTTTGATAACTTAATAAATCCTGGAGCAAAGGCACTGGGCTCAACACAAGGCATCTCCTATTTACCTGCTCCCTGTCGTTTCACCTGTGAGGAGCTTAGATACTGTGAAGGCTGGGAGATGCCCAGTAACCCTCTGGAGGTGCAAAATAATACGAAAGCGTTTCCTAGACGTCACGTGGATGGCTGGCAAGACAGCACACGCTTCTGTCGCTTGGGAGGTGGTGCGAGGCCGTCCCAGACCACGGGGGGAGCAATCTTACCAGCCTACAAGGGTAGTCTCCTCTCTCTCCGGTTAAATAAACTTTTGTTTTACAGCATCGACGGCGCTTTTCTCCCCTCACAGTGCATTCGCTGTCAGACTTCACTGCCAAAGTGGCCGGTAAGAATCCGGAACCATCTACTACTCTGACTCCACCGTGCTTAAACCGCGTGCTGAATTCATCTGACATGAGTCCCTTAACGCGTGACATTTTCGCCGCCTTCGATCGAACCGCAGGGTGACGCACTTCAGTTCTGCGGGCCTCGTGTCGAAGGAGCCGCGAAACCTCGACTCGCCACAAATATTTGACATGAGCACCGATGAACGTCCTGTAAGCAAACGGGCATGGTTGCTGATAGCAGCAGTTGCGGCGGAAGTTGTTCAAAGGCTTGCTAAGTTCTGCAAAGAGCTGCGGCGATAGCGAGCAGGTTTGATGCTGACATCGCGGTGCCCATCAGGAGCGCTAAGCCTTGATGGGAAACGCCTGCTTCCCCGTGTAGATATCAAAGGGTCTGTCTTCGTCATGACAGCTGATGCCTTCTCATCCTGTAGATCCAGGCTCGATTTTTCTGAATGTTGCGCCTGGCTGCCTGACTCGTGATAAGATCTGATGCTCTCTGCCGGTACAGTAAACGGCGAGAAAATGATCGGCGATCCTTTTGGGTGCTAAGGCCGCACGTCGACTTGCGGTAACACAGGCTTCCGGACGCACCCCGGGGGCGGGCCGGTGGCTCTGGGGCAATCTTGTGCGACTTTGTCGAAGGCCTGGCCGTGGCGGACAAACGCCGTCGCCATTTTCCAAAGGAGAGGAGTGCGAGGAAACATTCGGTGCTCCTTCACCCCCTAAAGCCTGGATCTCATGTCTTGGGCCAAATGTCCCCCTTGGATCTGCATCGCTTACAGGCACTGATGGGTAACCATCATTATTCGCCACAACCGAAGCAATTATTCACTATAACAACTATATATTTCCCAAATATTGAACTCAAATAGTGCCAGTCACCAGGCCTCATGCGGCTGGATACCTGCAGCCAGTAGGAGAGTAAACCATTTAAGTCCCTAACCATGACCTTAACCGACCTGACTGTATTCCTACATTCTGCCCCTTAGAACATCTCACATCTCACCAAAAGCGAGGGCATCCTGCCTAAATGCGTAGCCAGTGGGGGCAGATGTTCAGCACCAGGGCCTTGGTCTTTTTCTGCTACCTCCTGTTGTAAAATCAGCAGGAGGACATGTCAGGTTGGTGAAACACCTCAAGGAGCAGCAGCATCTCCAAGCCATGGTTTGTGGACCTCGAAAACCACGATTGCTACCCTGTCCATTGCTCCTCTTTCTGCCCTTCCTCCATCTTGGCTGCGTTGGCGGACCTTGAGCTCAAGGTTGGTGACTTTTTGAGGCCCGTTTTAATGATTGGAATTTAATACCAAGTAATTTCACGTTTGTTTGGCTCTTACATTTACAGTATGCAAACCTGACTCCTACACACAATGCCAGTTTGCTGGTAAAGGCCATTTAAATGACATGGTGGTCAGATGTGCGCTTACGGGTCTGCAAGTGACTCAGAAGAGGAGCACAGGCCACTTCCACAAGGCTGCGAAACAGAGTCGGTGGTGGTGAGCAGGTCTGAAGTTATAGCTAAGAGATGAGCTGAAGACGCTGACATCGTGGGCCGATTAGACTCTGTCTGAAGGGCCCCGAGGGGACAGGAAGCTGATGACAAACTCCACCACCGGTGAGTAAACCCAGCGTTGAAGCTCAGCCGCATGGCTAATTGGATTCATCCCCCCCCACCTGTAAGCACATCTCAAGCCTCTATTATCTGGCCCGTGTCATCGCCCCTGCAGATTGCCGAGACACAGTCGTGCTTCTCCTTATTCCAATATCCTGCCATCCTACATGCTTTCCTTACACTTTCGTGTCATATTGTTCACCATCTTGTACCTCAATGTCAAAGTGCTCACCGGGGCATCCTGCTCGTTCTTCCAGGGCAAAGTGGTCACTCGCTTCTACACCCGAGTCAAAACTGGTATCAGCACGCAGTTCCTGGTCAAAGCCGTCCCTTGGTTACTTCCAGGTCAGCGTGGTCACCAGGTTTATTTCTAGATTAAAAAGATCACCGACACCAACTTATCGGCTTGTATTTCCAGGTCATGATGGGCACCGGCTTGTATTTGCAAGCCAAAACGCCCACAAGGTCAAAGGTCGAGGTCAAGTGGTCACTTGAGTCTTACTTTCATGTTAACGTGGTCACCAGCTTATACTTCCAGGTCAAAATGGTCACCAACACCAACTTACCCATCAAACTTGCCATCGGCTGGTATTTCCAGGTCACGATGGTGACCGGCTTATATTTGCAGGTCAGAGTGGTTGCCAGATTGAAGCTCTAGGTTAAGTGGTGGATGAGTCTTACTTCTTTGTGAAAATGGTCACCCACTGGTACCTCTAAATTAAAATGGTTATTTGCTTATACTTAAAGGTCAAAATGGTCCCCGACTCAAAGATCTCTGTCCATCTTGTCTTCATCCCGTGATTTCCAGGTCCCGGTGAGCACCGACCAGAACTTCAAGGTCAAAGGTGTTAGCAACTTGTACTTCCAGACCAAAGTGGTCACCTGCCTCTACACCTAAATCAAAACTGTCATCTGGTCAAATGTACAGGTCAAAGTGTTTACATGTCTTTACTTCCAAGTCAAAGTATTAACCCACTCGCCTTTCCAATCCAAGCAAGTTAGTTCCATAACAAAGCGGTGACCTACTGTTTCTTCCAAGTTGTGAAAGTCACCTCTTCACATGCCCCAGCCAACATGGTCGCCCACTACAGCAAAATATTTCCATTCCACCTTCTAATAGCTCTGTGTTCTTCTACCACAAATATTCTTTTATAAGTGTGTGCGTTTGTTTTGCTCAGTACTGTGTTACTCATAAAGATTTTTAATTCCATCCTCCAGGGACGCCTTTTGTTTGAAAAAGTTGAAAATGACTGATTCCGGAGATAATAGAGATCTGGGGATGATGGATTGTTGATAGTAAATATGACAACAGTCATCAAAGTACAGACTAATTAAAGTTATTTATCTCTTTCTGCTCTTTTGCCTTCATCTGTTTGTTTCAAAAAACGGAATAAAACTTTTTTATTAAATGGAAGAACAGTCAGATATATTGCGGGGTGAAATTATGATGGAATGGAAATGAGGAGCCCCAGCGTCCCAGAATGCCCTCGTCGGGGGCAGGTCTCTCCTCGGCCCACGAACGTGGCCTCGGCACTGCAGAAGTAAGATGTTCGAGTGAAAACGCGTAGCCGTGTTCGCCCTGCCGAGCTTATCGTCGATGAGGAACCAGGCGGTGGAACAGCCGGTGGAGGAGTGTGAAACAAGGGAGCGAGATGAAGCGTGAAGAGAGAACAGGTTTCACAGGGAATGATGGCATACGGGAATGGGGGGATGTCTTTAGTTTCTCCTCCCCGCCGTGCAGCCGCTCTCCTCACACGCCTGGATACCTGCGTTCGCTTAGGACAAATCTGCTGACTAAAAACTTTCATCATTCTGCTGAACCCCACTGCTCTTCTCAGGAGGTCTCCTGGTTTTTGAATCTGCAGCCTCATGGTGAAAAGGAGAGTCCTTTTGGCACCTCAGCTGTAACCTCACTGATTCATGGGCGTGGAAGAAAAAGAAGGGAGAAGAAAATGAAGAAAAAGTTCCATGAGAAACACGAGCAGGTGACATAATCCACCGAGTTGCTCAGATTAGCCCTTGGAGTAAGCAGTGGCCTCAAATGTAGAGATGTTGACGGAAGATGTTCAGGCGGACTTTCAAGACTTTGATTTCATATGTGTGCTGGCACTCCTCCGACCATTTCAGCTCTTAGACTTGACTTCTCTCTGGATGTTGAACAGAAGTGAGATGTTCACAGCCAGCTCAAATCACACAGATTTTACGGACACCAGGAATGAAGGTGGCAGTTAGTTCCACGGCAGGAAAGCTGGTTAATGCGTCGCTTTCATTTGATGGCTATGTTTACAGTAAGCGGATTAGTTAAGTTACGAGGACCATTAATGGAGGTGGACCTTTAATGGAGCAAAGTAGATGAAGACCTTGTTCAGGGATGCTGCAGTAGAGCTCCTGGGATTTCAACACGCAGCCAAACAGTAACTCGTCCGGTTCGTTTTCCGCAAGATCTGAGCCTGTGTCAATAAGCATGGAATATTAATGTGGCCGGAGATGGAATAACAGCAGCGAGTGCTGTTGACTCGGAGACACCAGCTCAGAATAGCAATCCCCCACAGGTAGCAGTTGGAGGCCAAGTGAGGGCATCTTCTTTCAAGACTGTGACCTCGGAAGGCGAGAGCTTGAGCCGTGCACCTTACGCCAAATTTAAGCATCTCACGTGAGAGCTGAGCTGCGTGTATAAGCAGCACCGTGGTGATGCCCACACACCGGGATCTACAAGTTGTTCTTCAGGTCCATGGAAGTGTGGACCTGGGAGGATCTGAGGAAACAAACAAGCATGTCATTTTGGTTGATTGAGGCAACATCCCACACATGCTTAGTTTTCATCTGTGCGTCCGGCTCCTTCACTTGAAGCCGCGTCGAAATCAGTTTCTCGGAGAAGAAACTGAACTTTTGAAGATTTGTAGCTCAGCATCCATCTACAGGGTCAGGGGGCCTGGGATCGCTAGGCACCAAGCTGTGACACTATTTCATCCCTGTTTGCCGCAGGGCGGCACGTCGAGCCTCTGGAGACACAGAAGGGAGCATCGCTGTAGATTTAGAGCTGAAACTTTTTTACTACATGAAAATGCACTCAGTCTCTGTACTTCGCTGACATTTACTGAATGTGTGTTTTCAAGGCCTTCATTTAGAGGCTCATAAAAAGGGCTTTAAATCCGTGTCTGTTGTTTACACACAGGAGGCAAGGAGGGAAGAGAGCTGTCCTGGTCTGGGAACAGAGATTAGTTGTTTACTTTCTTATCATTTATCAGTGACTCCTCCGTACTTTACTTCTCGCTGGCTTTAGCTCAGGCCTGAATGAGAAGAAAGCTGCCCCCCCCTTCACCCAGCCTCATCCCTCATCATGACTTGCACAGGCCTCCCGCGGGACAATTTCTGGGGGCCTCCCAGGTGTAAACCGAACAACGGGAAATGATCACTCATTTCCAGTGGCAATGATAGAAGCTAGAAAAACGCAGCCCAGAAAGTCTCTGAGCACAGGGCTTGTTCTGCTTTCCCAAACACCTGCATCAAGATTCAGTCTACACTTGTGTGCAGATGTATAACATCTGGCTGGAGTTGTTTTTACCTGCCGCCTAATTTTGAGAGAAAATTAAGAGAAAGGTCAACATCTTGTCGGGTTCATCACTTGCAGTGGGTTTGTGATCTCGCTGCCACTACCATCTGCTCTCAGCAGGATGATGTCCACCATAGTGAGGGACCTACAGGACATGCAGTGGTACCTAGAGGGTGTCATTGTCTCAGGGGTGAGAGGAGAGCAGCATGAGACATATCTCCTTTTGGCAGATGATGCCCCCAGTGAACCGTTGGCTGGGTCACGTGGTCTTGGCCAAGGTCCTGTGGGCGGATTGCTCACATGTGACCACTGTGTCACGGGCTCCACTGCACACTGACATTTCCACTCTGGCTGCTTTCTTCGACCTTCTGACTCAGTGAACCACATTTTCTATGTTTACCCCAAAGAAGTGGTAGACCCACTAAGCATGAAGATCAATAGAGTTTCCGTGGAACTCTGAGCTGCAGCAGTTTTGATCCTGTCAACTGCACATTTGTGTACTCTGATTCAGACCCACCCACTACAATTGCCAAAGAAGGTTCATTCTGCAGACCAGGAGTTCTGCCAACACAAGTCTGACAGAGGGTAAGATGGTCTCCATGTTGGTTGAACTTCAACCAGGGTGAGAGAGAATCATGACTGACCGACTATTTCACTACACTTGGCACTGAAGGTCACCAGGAGGTCAAGACTGTGTTCTGGTCCATATGACAGTGCAACACCTTGGAATGTCCTAAACAGTTGATATACCAGGACTGTGTTACTAAGATGTATCGGGCTGTGGGAAAAATTTTTTTGGAGAAGAATGAATATGGACTTAGAGGAACAGATGAGCTGTCAGTCCATGAACCTTGGGGCTCTCAAATGGGAACTTGGTACATGACAAACCAGGACACTGACTGCAAAAAGCAGATGTGAGGAATTATAATGGTAGCTAGATGTCTTCTGGCAGGTTGAAGTAAAGACTGTATGTTGTCTTCCGGATTGATTCACTGGCCAGATTTAGTCTTATGGGTTGAGTTGCTGCCCAGATACGGTCTCACAGCTTGGTCTAAAGTTAGTGTGAGGTGTCCCAGGTTGGTCTAATGGCCAGATATTTTCTTGAAGGTTGATACCGTGACCAGATGTGGTCTCATAGGTTGAATAATGGCCAGAGTATTTCAGATTGCTCTGACGTCCAAGCGTGGTTTTCCTAATGTGGTCTCACAAGTTTACTGCCAGGTTTTGCATTACAGGTGAGCAGGTCATGCCTTTATAGAAACTACACATTGTGAGTGCAACCAGACCCACTGCCACTGAATGCTCGCTGCAGGATGGAGCAAATGGTGAGAAATGGCTTCCGTGTATCAGGCGATCATCTCTACTTTTGTACAAAGTTGAGAAGGTCACCTGAGAGGATGTGTTTCAGATCAGCGCGTTCAACTCACCTCACACATCTCACAGAATGCGTAAAAGATCTGAATAATCTGTGCACAGCGTCTTCAGTGCTCTACCCCCAGGGTGACGGCGGGAACAGGCAGTTCAATTGGTGTTTGAAAGAAAGCCTAATGACTGGAAAAGCTGCAGGGCAAAGCCTGAGAAGAACTCACAAAGGAGTTCCTTCAGAATTGCAGGGCAGCACCTCACACCACAACACAATGCTTTGCCTGCAGAATCTGCAGGCTGATAGCTGCTGAATTACACATGCCAGCGCTCCACCACCATCAGTTATTCACAGCTTCGTTTCGCACCAATGTTGCAACCACCTGTCAAGGCCAAGCAGCAGAAAAAACGAGAGCGAAGGCCACAACTGTTGGTCTTTAGGCGGAAGTAAGAAACCAGGCTTCCTGGGGTGAGACGGAGAGTGCCCGTATTGGGGTTCAACAATGTAGGGTTGAACACCTGGGCGGTACTGCGGTGTGGGAGCTCACCTGAAGGTCCCAGCTTTCAACCCCACTCCTGCTGTGGAAGTAAAGTACTTACCGAGAAACGCTACAGTGAGGATGTTCTCCTGTATAAATCATTGCAGAGTTGATTCCATAACTCTGTACGCCACTTTGTTCAGAGGTATCAAATAAATAAATACAGCCATCCCTGGAGATATAAGCATTTGGTTTATGAGAAATTGAAGTTACGAACAGTTTAATTTAATGCCACTACTTCAGTGGCACTTCTTTAAATTTATGAGGATCGAGTTTCCCAGCAGCTCGGCGGTACGCGACTGGACCCATTGTGCAGATTTCTTGGCAGTTGTAGCTTGGGTTGAGCTTCGTTCAGTTCTTAACCTCCATTGCCCCTTGTTTGCTAGTTTCACCTGTTATAAGCTGAGTGACGGCGGCCCCCGTGTGGACTATCCATATGGTGTCAGCTTGTCGGTTTATTTGTCTCCTGTTTTTGGGCGGCACGGTGCTGCAGGGAGGAAGTTCTCTGGTTAAGGTCTGAGGAGGGGGTCTGAGGAGTCATCGTCTTCCGTATTAGCTTATCCATCCCGTGTGTCATCTTAGAGGAACAGTATTGCTTCAGCTCGTTGATGTTTAAGGGTATTTGTTAATGCAAAGCTCTGTTAATGTCCCGCCAAAAAATTCCTGCATGGCTGAGGTCTAAACTTTCACTTGGCCACTCCAGCACCTTGAGTCTTTTGTTTTTCAGCAGTTCAGCTGTAGATTCCTTGGTGTGTTTGGGATCATTGTCCTGTTGCACTGCAAAGTTTCAGCCAAGCTTTCGCTGTCGGACAGACGGCCTCACAATGCCTTAGAGAGAGGAGGGGACTCGATGGCCCAGGTCCTTGATGGATGGTATGAGGTGTTTGAGGTGACAAGGCTGTGTTTGGTTTTGCATTATGAGCAAACATTTCCGCTCTGGTCCTGTCTGTCCAAAGCACATTGCACCATAAATCTTGTGGGTTGGTCAGGTGCGACTTCCTAAATGCTTCTTTTGGATGAGGAGGGGATTTCTCCTGGCTGCCCTTCCATGAAAGCTGTACTCGATTGGTTTTTTGTGGAGTCAGCTAAACTTAACATTTAACATTTACTGTGTTGACCGAGCCCTAGATACAGCTTTCGGGTTTTGTCCGATTAAAGGGAGTGACCTCGGTGTGAATTTGCCAGGACCCCTCCTTCTTGAACGTTCTCCATTTGTAAACAATCCTTCTCGATGGATTTCAGATTGTTTGGAAGTGGCTTTGAGTGGCAACAGTTGCTCCTCTGAGTTCATTTCTGAGGTCTTTTCTCTGCTGCATGGAGTTAACACACACCTGAATGCTCAAGACCCCCAGACAGTACAGAGGTGCTCACCCTATCTGATGACCAACTAACTAAGTGTACTTGTTCAGCAGCAGGAGGCTGCCATGTCCGTCCTCTTTCCTATGGAAGCAGTAAGTGCCTAACCCCCCTCCCTGTGGTTTCTGAATTTTGCCTTACTTTTAGTTAAATGACTATCATGAAGTCAGTTATCTGAGGCTAGATTTATCAATTTGGAGAAGCCAGTGAGGACCAGGCGATTGACGTCAGTACCCTAGCTTGTAAAACCACTGATTTATTAGAGGGTGTACTTTCTTTTTCCACATCGCTGCGTGGAGAAGGTAGTGGGTCGATCTGCAGCTTCCATCCACCTACTGCCTGAACACTCCTCAAGCTTCAGCTCAGGTGCCTTGTAAGCCTCAGCAGGAGCAACAGGCCGACGTGGTCAATGAGGCTGCAGCTGCTCCAGGTTGGACTCGTGTTATTTGCTACCAGTGAGGCCCGTTTAGCTCAGCAATGTGAACCGTGAAGAAACACCTTGACTGTGAGATGCTTCTCCTTACTCAGAGACTCCTGGGGGGGGTGGATGCCCTTCACTTGACAAACACCAGCCGTGTTGCTTCTACTTGCAAAGACTTGATCCGACCTGCTCAATATTTCATCATTATTTTTACTTAGTTGATACTTCCACCCAAAGACTGTTAAGGGTGATTTACACAGCGGGGTAATTTTTACTTTGGTCAATAAGTACCTTGTCCAGAGATACTACAGCAGGAGTGAGGTCCAAACCTCTAGCTGCTACATCCTCTGCCAAAGACTGGAGTTTCAACCCGAGCTTCATGGAGCTTTAAGAAGGTGCTCTCAGAGGAATAGGATATGGCAAGGAAGGAGAAGATTCATGTGCGGCAGAAGCCGCGTTGAAAGTTATTAGGCATGAAAATGCGTCTCTCCAAATTTCCAACAGTTTAGAGCATCTTTACCCCAGCTAGCACTGCCAGTCTCGTCGCACTGCAACATGCTTCCGTTCCTTGCTGGGGGAATAAAACTAATAAACAGGTGTAGTTCGTGTGTTACTGTGTGGGGTTTGTTGCCGGGAATTTGCTTCCCGGGGGCTTCAGAGCCGCTTGGCGTTGAGCTCTTCGAAATGTCACCCCTGGTAAAAGCAGACAGGGTGAGGATGAACTCACACACAACGGGTGGGATCCAAACCATTTCTCAGACAGGCGGTTGTGCAGTTGCGGCAGGGTGGTGCAACTGTCCCAACCACCTACAGTAACTTCAACCTTCTGTACCAGAAGATCCGGAAGGCTGAGGACCCCTCTGGTGGTGGATGGGGGGGGGGTGTTAATTTAAAGGACCCCTCCCACCCGTCTCTGCCCGGTTTGACGTTGTCCAAAGTTCTCCCAGAGAACATTAGGAATTCACGACAGATGGCTGTAATGAGGAGGTGGCCTCTGGCGGCGGGGTAGGGTGGGACTGTGGGGGGGGGTGCGCGCTGAGAATGTCACCGTGGTTACTGGTGTAATGAGGTTCCTTTCGGCCGAGCCGGAGCCTGCGGTGTTACGGAGCGGCACTCTCCCGGGGGACGGGGGGACTTGCGGCGTCGAGCATTGGAAGGCAGCCAGTCTTCGCTGGTCGACAGACCCTCGCGGTTCTGTGGTTCTTCCAGAGCTTCTGAACATATTCAAATGAAAATCTAAACCGAGTTTCCAGTGTAATGAGAGGTGCTGTGGAAGGATGAAGAAGGATTATAAATTGTCCTACAAGCGGAGGACTTTGGCTGGACGGGGCTGGACCTTAGTAACCTCCAATGAGCAGTTAAATGAAAAAAAAATAAACAGATAAAACGATACGAGCAGCAATAAATCAAAGAAGATAAAAACAGCACGGAATATATTTCCCATTTGGTTTGACCACCATGCCATCTGCTGCCGCTCAGCTGCGCAGAGGTTCACCAGGACCCTCTTCCAGGTCCCACCAAGCGGAATAACTTTTTCCCAGCTCAGAAGTGTGTCTTACACACAGGGTGGGGAAGTAGGTTACTTTATAGAGCAACAAAGAAAAGGAGGCAAATTCACTCCAACGATTACTGTTCGTATTATTTATGGTGTGAGATGTAGCTCTTTCTCCCTCTATTTCCCTTTTGCCTGCAGATATATTGAATTATTTTAACATTATGTAACATCCTTTTTTAGAAGCACTAATGAGATCGGGGGAATTATTGTTCTGTTTAATCTTTTTTATTGCTTTTGCACAAACACGACACCCCCTTGCTGTTGACGCCGTCATCAGAGAGGAGGACTGACCATCACCTTCTCCAGCTGGACCTCGCAGAACGTCCGTCTCCGTACCCATGTTTTCCCGATGGCTTGCGGCGTCCAGCCACAAGATATCCGAGGGAGGGCCATCATGCAATGCTACCCAGAGCATCACAACGTCACAGTCAACCGGGAGGGGGGGAGGGGGTTGAAAGTCCAGGGTTTGAATCTCCACTCTTTGTCTGAATGTCTCCGGCGTGTTGTGTGACATGTCCTTCTCCCATCTGGGCAGAAGATGGATTCTGGTTCAAGCCGATGCTTTGACGCATGTTTGCGATTCGCCCCAGGGAGGCAACGCTCCCGTTTAGCCAGACTGCTGGCAAACACGAGGCACAACTTACTGCTGTCTGGAAGTTCCAGCTGGTCGACTTTCAGCCATTTTGAAGTCACTTATCTGCTTCTGGTGGAGCCGATATCCTGGCCTATTTATGTAGAGCGCACTTGTGTGTTTTCCCCGCTTGAAGTTTCCTGAGCCAGTTCAGCCTGAGCTCACAGCATGCTGCTTCCTCATGGGGTTTGAGCTTGCGACCTTCTGTTTGGAAATCGCAGCCCTCGTGTCTAGTATCGTGCAATGTTTTCCATTGCCTGACGCTCCACTTGGCGCAGCCTGGCTTCTCGTTCCAGTCGTGCCATCGTGAGGTGAGTTAAAGCCTGAAATAAACATCATGACCAAGGAAAGGCAGAAAATGATGGACCCTCGTGTCGTGTTCCTGAGAAAAAGGTTTGTCACCCTGGACAAAAGCAGGAAGAAATGACCAGTGGCCCGGCAAAAGGAATACGAAAATGTCAGCGGTTTTGTGGAAGTCCATCACAGCTGGCAAGAACCTGGCTTCTGGTCCACCGCCGGAGCAGAAGAGGTTAAAGTGTTATATGCTGTGGTAATACCTGGATTTGTGCTGCACAAAGCGAGTGTTTAATGGCACCGCAATAATATAGTAAATCACAGTATATAAACTGACAAGTGTGAATGTGCACTTAATGCAAAGTACACTGGTTAGACCTTCAGCTACAGTGAATAAACACAGTGAACAGCCCATTTTCGGAATAGCAAATGTAAAATTGCCAAAAATATTTGTGTTTGTTTTTAAAATTTTTGATGGATGGCTGGATTAAGATAAATGAGCTGAAGGACTAAGATAAAAGAGCACGATCCCCAAAGGGGAGGTATTAGTGCGCAAACTGAACATTCACTGTATTGTTTATCGGTGGATCTGACACTGTTCTCCAAAACAACTTGGAGGGTTGGACAGTGAGCTCCATGGGGGTCAGTCCAGAGTGAGGACCTTCGTGAAGGATGAGGCCGAAGGAGAGAGCCGCTCTCCGGGCCAGGAAACGTGGATCGAAACGGTCCCCACAGATTCCTGCCATGGGTCAGTGTAGGAGATCTCAGCACCTGAGCTTCACCGCTACCGTTTGTTTGAACGTGGCAGCAGCATTATGCCTGCAAGGAGCAATTAAAGTTCGGAAGAAGTAGCCAAAAAACATCTGTTGAAGTCGTCGGCGTGGTGCCTTGCAGGAAACAGTCAGCGGTTTTCGTGCACGGTTGTACTCCCGTCCTGCACCTCTCCTTGGCAACACGCTAAGCGCTGCTCAGCGCTCCCGCTTCAGGCGACACGCTGCATTTATCCCTTGTTTCTTGCTCAAAGTGCTGTGCGGGTTGTTTCGCAAACGTACCCGTGCGAGCAAACGTGCCCCGACAGAAACGGCCATCGCTGTTCTGAAACCGGCCCGTTCTTGGGCCCCGTTCTTACCCGTGTTCACGTCTGCAGCCAAGGTAACGTTCTGATGGAGATACAATGAATGAATGAATGAATAAACATGATGGATTATTTCCAAATGAGAAATAAGTCCAAAAACTTACACTGCAATGAAAGTGTTAAATGTGCTGCTCTGCTTGTGAGGTTCTGAATAAGACCTCGAGCTTCTGTGATGCCAGGAAGGGTTAACAACATCGGGGTCGCAGCAGTGTCAGCCAACAAGCACGGCGGCGTAATCGCAGAGCCCATTTCGCCCGTATGAGATCACTTGTCGATAGTTTTGTTCTCCGCCAACAATGTTGACTCTCATCTATTGTTCAAAGCTCATAAGACAGCGGAGAAACGTTGCCCTCAAAATCCCTCTGTGGGAAGAGCCGTATTTGTACACAGAAGATCTGGACGGTTCGACCAGAGCGCCTGTCTGATGATGAAGTCGACCTCCCTCGGGGGGGCTTTTACTACATCGCCGTCAGGACCCCTGCGTGCCGTCAGCGGGACGCTCGGACCACGCCGTCAGGAGCGGGAGCGCGAAGAGGACGAGTTCAGTCCAAAAACAGGTTCCTCCTCATGATCCTCAACCATGTTTGCGTACCTGGTGACAGACACACATCCTTTCACTTACAGATACTCCCTTCAGGACCGAGATGCTCGGAAAAAAAAAACAAAAGAAGACATCAAAATTCTTCTCCTCTTTAACCGGGACAGAAGATGGACTCAACTTAAACCCTCACCATGACCCTGCTTAGATGAGATGAGAATATAAGTGGCCTTTGGCCCCTTATAATGGGATGTCAGCCTCACGTGGCCCATTTTTACTGACACACATGCAGGATGTGAACCCGCCGCAGTTCAGCTGGACGCGTCCCTCGGCACTTCCACCTGAACGGACGATGCTTGTTAATGCGCCGCGTGTGACGCTTTACGACAGCATTGAATAAGTGCAAAGACGTTTGCATATTTATTACATTTCACCACAGGACAGCAGCTGGCTGTGTTGGGGGTCCCAGGTGACAATTATTCACCAAACCTGGGAAACTGCGCTCATCGTTTCACTGTTTTCTTTCTGTTTTGGTGGTTTGAAAGTGTTGTTTTAACTGTAAGCAAAGACAATGAAAACGGGCTGATTTCACAATACAGACGTGGACTGTTAAAGCTATAGTTATAGATGTTTAGGGAACTTGAAATCGGGCCCCGTGGGGCAGCAGGGGTGGGGGGATTAGGCCCAGGTGAGTGCTGCAGAGGGGTGTAAAGAACTCGGCTCCCTCGCCACCCCCCTGTACATCCGTGTTCCTGCGCTGCGCGAGCTGGTGTTACACGGACCCCCCGCGGAAGTCGGTTTCTCTAACGATGCCAGGGCAGCTCTAAAGGGCCGATCAGTTGCAGGGCGGCTGGGGGTCCGGCGGCGAGGAGCCGGGGGGATGAAGGACACAGCAAATAGAGACAGACACAAATAGAAGCTCGCGACCTGACAGCAAACGTCCCGATCAGACTTCTGCTCCCGTCCTCTTTCGGGCCTTGGTGCTCAGTGTGGCTTTGAGTTACAGCGTCGCAGGTTGTCAATAAACACCGCAGCTGCAGTGTGTGCTGCTCCTGCCCCCCACAAAGATTACACACTTCGACACGCGGACAGACTGATAGACCAATAGATAGATAGATAGAAACAGACTAGATAGACAGACAGAAACAGACAGACAAACAGACAGATAGATAGATAGATAGATAGATAGATAGATAGATAGATAAATAGATAGATAGATCGAAACAGACTAGATAGACAGACAGACAGACAGACAAATAGATAGATAGATAGAAACAGACTAGATAGACAGACAGACAGACAGACAGACAAATAGATAGATAGATAGATAGATAGATAGATAGATAGATAGATAGATAGATAGATAGAAACAGACTAGATAGACAGACAGACAGACAGACAGGCAGACAGATAGATAGATAGATAGATGGACAGATTAGTCTGAAAGTTACTTATCTTGTCTGATTTGACAATGAGAAGATGTGTCCAAGGTCTTTCAGCCTCCATTAAGTTCTAGGGGAAGAACTCTGTGTTCCAGAACTTTGAAGGTGGAGCGCCGCAGTAAGACGTACAAGCATGAAAAGAATACAAAAGACATCGATGAATAATATAACGCAGACTATTTCAGAGGTAAATAAGAGTAAAAAACTAAATAAATAAATAATGAAAAAAATGAGTACAATCCGTCGAGAGATGAAGGACAAATTCCACACGGCTGCGGCATCACACACAAACCGGGGCGGCGACTCTGGGAAGATGTGAAAACCTGGACTGAGAAACACGGGAGCCAGCAGGAGGTCAACGGAGGGATAGACGAGAAGCAGCACTGGCAGCTCACCTGCACCGGTCCATCTGTTAAAAGAGTCTCCAAGGTCCACAGTGAGACATTTCAAACATCCAGACATCCAACAAATATCTGAGAAATACAAACAAGGGCAAAATAATAATGCACTGGCGCCTAAATTAAATTACAGAGGTGAGATGCGATAAGAGCCGACAGCAGCAGCATATTTCCGGAACCCTGAAACCCAATTTGCAGCTCATAAAAGACAGAGAAGCTGTGCTGAGAAGGTCACCAGATGTTTTCCCTAATCCAAACCGTTGTCTAGGCGTGCATTCAGGTGGGCTCAGCAGGTGGCACACGGTGGCCTTTCTTCAGGACCGAACACCTCGGCAGCAGGTAGCACAGTGGCTACAGCTACTTCCTTCTGGAAGTACACGAGTTTGAATCCCACCTACCGCTGTAGTTTCCGAGGTCCAAGCACTGTACTCTCCCTCAACCGCTGCGGTAAAAATTACCCAGCGGGATTAATCGGTGTTAAAGCAGCTTACGATCGTAAGCTAGTTGGGAGGAAAGCCTCACGTAACTGAACAAATGTGACTGTAATAGTGAAGAATGAGGATTCCCCGCTGTAAGGTTGGCAGCTCCAGCCCCTGAAGCACCTTGCTGGGAAAAAAAAAAAACGGTGCAAATGAACAAAGTGGAGAAATGGTGTGTGTAACTAGCTGTGAAATCAATAAAGATCCACGGGGGGTAGATCCACGGGGGGGGTGTTCCTCATTGGGAGAGGACTGATTTGTTCGCGAGCCTGATGCCACGGGGCTCGAGCACCTCCCGCTTGATCCGCTCCGCAGGCCATAAGCGAAGAGGGATGGACGGGGTCGCGGCATGTGGGCCGGCCTCATAAATACAGCACGTTGGTCATTAAAGCAACGGGAGAGGCTTCTGGGAGGAATATATTTGTCCAACCACTGTTAAAAAGGCACAAAGCAGCTGGGGAGGAACTCGTGGAGCAGTCTGGAGGAACAGGCCAGGAGTCTCAAGGTGCCCAACTGACTCGGTCGCTCGCGATTTTGATGAAAAACCCAGAGCGCCTGGGAATGATCAGCAGGTCTTTGATCGCTTTTTTTTTTTTAACCCATTTTATTTTTTAAATCTGTTTCTGGGTGGTATTTCAGATCACGTGCCCATGTCTGTGGTGCAGCGGCAGCGTCGTATCTGGGATGGAGACCTGCTGGCAAGGTGTCACCTGGGATTGGACCATGTCTGGTTGGTGGTGCTGGACACCCAAGTGGGTGTTTTGTTGCGTGCGCGGGGGGGGTATCTGTTGGTGCCACTGGAGCACATGAGCTTTTATTATAGCCATTTAGTGTAGAACACAGGATTTCGTCCATCTCGGATTGCGATCGATTCCCGTCGCCCTCCTCCCCTCGTTTGCCCGTTTCTGTTTCTGCCTCAGAAAATTGAGATGGGGTGCAGACCAACCCCCCCTTCCACAGGGTAAGTTATCAGAGGGAAAAGAAATCGATGTGCATGTTTTTTTCGGACTTGTAGAATCTGAGGCCTTGATAGCCTGTGGAAGCAGGCATGAATACCGGGGGCTAGGAATACCGAGGATCACGAAGCGCAGCTTCTCGGACCGCCGGGCGGTCCCTTTGAAAACAACAAGATGCTCGCAAGAGGGGCGATTTGGGGGCGAGCCCGCACGTGCTCTGGGAGCCGGGGGTAGACTCCTCTGTGTTCCCCACCGCCACCCCGTCACACGCACTCTCATGTGCTCATTTACGTCCTGCAAAATGAAGCGCGGCAACATTTTCGGGAACTATAACAAAAGGAATTAAACGGAAAAGGTCACATCTGGAAACACTGACTACAAGTTCATTTCAACGTAAAGGTTGTTCCAGCTCCCCGTGTAAAACCGCCGCGTTATTATGAATGTGTCACTCAGGACAAGGTTCTATTTTTTTTTTTTTTTGTTTTCGCCTCCGGCCGACCGTCTCGCAGAGGAGCAGCCGTCATCCCGGTGACCGCGCTTTACCCTATGACCAGGGTTCCTTCGCCACGCTCGGACTCTTCAGCCTGGCCTTCTTAAAGCGAACGCGAGTGTGACGACAGCAGCCACTTCTCGTCTGAGACGTTTTTGACAAGTTCTTTGCTTGCACTTCTGCCGCGGCTAAATAAATTATTGTTTACCTTTTAAATTTTAACTTTGCTGTCACTAACTGTACGCCGGTAACTAACTTTGCCCCGCTTGTACATTTCCAGCTAGTGAGTCACCTGCTGTCCCAGCTCTCCCGCACGATCAAGCGAACAGTAAGGGAGGCGTCATTGTGCGACAGCGTGCCGGGGTAGATGAAGTCGTCTGTCCCTCGTAGGGACCCCCGCCTGTTCTCGTCCCACTAGTGCTGTTTATTTGTGTTTATTTAGGGCGGGTATTCTTAACCTGGGGTCCACGGAGCCATCGGGGTCTGTGCATGGGCTGGGGGGGGTCCTCCACGTGCAGGCTGTCACACTGAATAGTAGCTCAGAACGAAAGTAAACGATAATATATGTATATGTGAAGGTTGCATTTATTTACTTCCATTTTTCCAAGAGGCTCCTTGACTCCTCATGGGAGTCGGAATTAAGAAGCTCCGGTTGAGACGGGAAACGTCAATCAACGAAAAAGTGCATTATGGAGGAAAACTGGAGGAGTCGACGGGTGAAATTTTTATTAATGGAAGCAAAGTAGACAGTAGGCACATTTTCCGGAAAGTCTAAATAAGAAAAGGGCCGTCCTGAGAGTAAAAAAGCACTTACTGCGGCATCAGATTTGCTGGAATTAGCAGGTCCAGGTTCACGTTCTTCATGTAGTCTTTGGACTTAAGTCAATATTTAGATCTTTCTGTGTCGGCTCCGCTCCCCCCTCGAGCGAGGTGCTTACCCCGAATTACTCCTGTGAAAATACCCCTGTCGATAAGCGCTGCAAGCCACTCCGACTGAAAGTTTTAAGACCTCAGCCACTTAATAATAAATAACAAAAGCGTTTTGCTCTCATCCCTCGTCGAGCCGCGGTGTCAGGCTGACGTCACCCCAGGGTGGCAGGTAGCCGTAACACCGTCCCAGACGGTTAAAGCTTTCGGTGGAAGAAGCCGGAAACGACGCTCCCCAGAGACTCAGCCCCCGTGTTTTCCCTCTGGCCCGCTGTAAAGGAGAGAAGCGAGGGGAGTGAACAGCAGCGCCCGGCTGATGGACGAGGAGCGTGAGGGGAGCTCAGGCAGAGCGTTGGCAAACTCCGGGGGTCACGCCCTTGTTTTACCCGCTTTTATCTCCGCTGCTTCCGCGCTAAATTACGGATGAGGCCTAAAACGACGGCGGCAAAAGACACCATTAGTTGAAAACCCATATTTGTGAGCTGGGGGGCACCACGGGTTCACGTCCGCTGTTACTGCTGAACATGCGTCCTCCTGCGGGCTGCGAGATGCAGCCCTCGCACAAAACCCCGCGCGTCGGCGTTGTAGACACACCTCGATGTAAAACGAGCGACTTTACAACACGACACCACTCCTGCTGATCGGACGCTGTGGGAAGGCAAAATATCGAGCGACTACCTACCGGGGCTTGTGACGCGGCGCAGGATCCACAGACAGCCGCCGGGGTGTTATTGATAGCTGCTTTCCGCAGGAGCGATGGCCCGCGGTTCGATTGCACTTGAAAGGCCCGACTCAGTATATACCCCCAGCGGAGAACACCCCATAAAGGAAGGTATACATTATTCAACTGACCCTTCTGTACCCGGTGTCACCTGGTGTTCAGGTGTTCATGATGATTTACCCATTTATGCAGCAGGGCAATTTTTACTCTGCCACTTCCAGGTATCGTGTGTGGGGGGTCTAGATCTTTTAACCCCAGGGAAGCTGGGCGAATGCAGTCCTACCTGCTTGAATAAGGACAGTCACCACGTGTCGCCAGTTACACCTGATCGTGTCCCAACCTGAATATGTTGACACACAGCCCTGCAGACCCCTGCGAGTAGCTCTACGGCTTCTGCGGTATTTATTGTGTTCCCGCCAAACTCGGTCGCTCCATTTTGCTGTATTACTTTGGGGGGCGTAACTGTAGCCCGGGTCACAATGAGGACAGTGACACACGGTGACAGTGGCAAATTTTTTCTAAAAGACAGCAGTGTTCCTCCGGCAGTCGTCTGCGGCCTCTCAAAACAGCGCGAAAGGTTCTTTTCACCTTATGGTGAAGGACGGTCTTCTGCAGAGAAAACAAAAACACACGCCGCACAATTCAAGTGGGTTGATGGAGTCCCCGTCCGTTTCTTCTCGCGAAGGTGGCTGAAGGAGCCGATGCCGCCGTATCCGAGTGTAACTGGTTCCCAGGAACGGCTGAAATACCGGATATCAAGAAGCTCTTTATTTCACCGCTTACGAGGAACGTTGTGATTCGTTCATCTGAGAAACGCCGATTCATTTCCCCCAAATACCCCCGACGCTCTGAATCAGCCACTTCGGTGCAATAAAGAAGAGTGTAAACAGCCGTTTCCTCATTTCCAGGCGGATAATGAGGTCATTAATATGCATTTGTGGTTTATATCCAGTTCCTTTTTCACTTAGTTTCATACGTCACGTTTCCTTCCCTATTATGAGCAGCAACGGCGACAAACATCTAGCGGTCAGATTCCTGTGAAGATGAAGGAACGAGAAGCTGGTGTTACTGTAGTGACCTGTTACAGGGCGACCGACCCCCTCCCCCCGTCCAAACAGAAGCGGCCGTGTTTGAACCCGGGCCACGCGGGGCAAAGACCGACAAACAGCGTCGCACTCGTCCTCAGCTTGTTGTGGCGAGATTCTCCCTTGGATCCCGATCTGGGAACCGAGATGCCACTGGTTCTATCCGGAGCTCGAATAGCGGGGTGCAGGTGTGTGCCGTTACCTCGTCCTCGGACAGGGTGTTTGCACCCCCGCTTCTCCCATCCCCACGACAAACAGAGCTTCTCCTCAGCATGCCAGGGGGACGCTGAGAAGGCCTCGCCGAAGCAACTCACATCGGTAAGTCATCGGGGGTGCGTTACCAGTGCACGGCGGCTGGGAAAACACGCCCCTCAGGAGCCCTTAACTTCACTGTGACACAGAGCGACTTTGACATCCAGCACTCGCTCAAGTAAACAAGCAACAGAGGCCGCTGAACGACTCGGGATGGAGGGATCATTTAGCGCCTAATGAACGGCTCACTGTCGCCAACGGAGCGTCCCGACTGTCACCCGCTTCCGTCCTGCAGGGTCCGGCTCGGCTTTCAAGGTTCTGTGTTTCTTCTCATTAGCTGGCTGGACGTTGAGCGGAACCAAGCTTTTTCATTTCCTTTATTTTTTTTTTTAAATTGCCGGGTTTTCAAAAGAGCAGCAACTCCGGGTCCCAGCGAAACAGAACCAGGATTAGCAGCGTGTTACGGATTCCGCCGCATTTATAAAGGGTTTCATTGGGGTCCTCATCTAACAGACGAGACATTTCACACGACACGTCGAGCAATAATACATCAAATTAAATAATTAAATTAAATTCTGATTATAACCACTTTGTCAAAATAGCTGCAGTTTTGTAGCGTAGCTGCCACGGAAATAGAAACAGCAGTTTTGGAGGGTCTGGTCTTCACTCAGACCAAGCTTGGGCTCGTGTGTGTGTGTGTGTGTGTGTGTGTGTGTGTGTGTGTGTGTGTGTGTGTGTGTGTCCTCTGCAGAACCAGCAAGTTCGATCAGCCAGAACCTAACCAGCTTACCAGCAAATGTCCCGGTCGCCTCTGACATTGACAAGGACAGGAATAATTTCTGTATTTCAAAGGTGTAATCAGGCACAATTGTCTCAAAAGGTGTCCTGAATTTCTATGAGTTGCCATACAGATGAAATGTTCTTTTTTTTCTTTCTCTCCAGCAAACAAAAATTCATCACTATTAAAATCAGCAGAAGCAAAGCCGGCGCAGGTCCTTATACATTTTGAATGGCTGAGCGGACCAATTAGTTTAAGAAGGTTTAAACGTATTTTGAAGCTCCGATAAAATGCTGTACGACTTTATTTATTCCGTTTCCTTTAACCACTCGTCTGATCCAAAGCCTGGAGACAACCTGCAGAGACAACAGTCCACTCTGCGACTTCCGTGTTACTGTTCATCCCGCGTTGGCTTGAAATGACGCGTCTGATATTCCTCAGCATCCGGCTGCTTTGCGAGATCATCTGCACGACTGATAGGTGCCATAAGGTGCACGCCGATTTATTTTTCTGTAAAAGTCGTGGATACAGCAAAAAACATCCAACGCAACCTTTTATTAGATTTAGTCTAAATTAAAATCAGTTTAAAAAAGTCTTCTTCACCTCCTATTCAGTGTCAGTTGCTGGCTGGTTTATCTCACAAATGTGCAACATTCCTCACGTGGTTACTAGTCACTGACACGCAAGGTCAGCAGACGGCAAGCCCCGTAAATAAACCAGTGAAACAGCCCTTTTACTGCCATCGACCAGCTCTGGGCGGTAAACGCATCGCAAGCGAACCTTCGCCAGGACCCAGTACTGTGTGGGGTCTGGATCTGTTAGCCCGCTGTTCTCCCGTGTGACATTTCCTCATGTGCACTGACGCTGAGATAAACAGAAAACTGTTTCACTCCTTTCGCCCCCCCTGTCTTTGAGCAGCCGTGTTCAAGACCTGCTGCTCCAGTGCTTCGCGGGATCCCCGATCTTCCTGCCAAGCGCCCGAATCCCTCCGTCCACCCCCCCCTCCCCGGACGAGTGACGCGAAAGGTGACAAAGAGCCCTGGGACCTGTCAGCTGTGCGCGTCTGATAAAACCTATTAAACATTTAACCTTGGTTCTTCCCACTGCTCCCGACCTACAGGACGTGTCCCACGGAGTCCCCATCCTCACCCCCTTGGGCCTCCGGTGGCTGAGCTCTTTGCCTCCACGCACCTCCACGCTCTCTCCCTCAACTTCTCCTCAGCCGCCCTAAACCCGAGGGCGGGCGGAAGGAGGACGGCAGGCGGACGATCCGTGGCTTCGGCTTGAGGCTGTGGGTTTGAATCCCCCCGACGGGTTCTGGCCGTGAAGAAGGTATTATACCGCGCACTCCAGCTGCACACACAGAATGGCATTAGTCACACGGCATTATAACAATCTCACTTTACACTGCAGGCACTTCTTTGTATCACCTGTGCTGAAGGTCATTTGACGCACCTCCAGCAGCATAAATATGTAAAACTGTCGGCTTTTAGCGAAAAACACCTCCAAAGCAAAAACATGATATAATGAAGGCAAATGAACAGAGTGCTCGGCCTCCGAAAGGCTCACGACACGACGGGCGGCGCATAACAATCCGACGGGGAAATGCGGCCGAACCGTGCGGGGGTCTGGGCTGTGTGTGTCCGTCCCCCCGTTGAGTCCAGATGCATGACGGTACACGCAGAAAGCCCGCTTCATCCTTCATTTCCTTCAAATGCCACCTCAAGGACGCTCGACTCGCGCCCGGCCTGCGGAGGCGGGAGCCGCCTGCTAGGCCGTCCTTGAAAGGCTCTTCGGGACGAAGACAGGCGTAGGGGACAGAGCAACACGGCCACCCGGCTGCACGTGGGCCCCGGTCCCTGCACGGAGGGGGGTTATCGGCGCAGTCTGTGAACCTTGAAATACCAGGGAGACGGATTCTGCTTCCGTGAGATATTCGCCCGGCGACGCCACTGACATCTGGGGTTTGTTTTTCGATCAGTGTTTCGCCGTAAACCTCACACCTGCGCTGGTGGGATTCAAACCCGACGTCCACCCGGTGCACCTTCTGGGGTGAGATTTAAACACAGCGCTCCTTGTGCCGCTCGTTCTTCACGGCGAAACAAGAGGCTTCGGGGTCTAAACCTGAGGATGTGGGCTGAAGGTTTTTACAACAAGGTAAACACAACACAACAACCGTAGGTTTTATAGGATAGATGGCAGTAAAGAGCAGCCAAGCAGAAGAGGAGCGCAGGGCCATCTTAGTTCAATTCACTGCCACGGTGTTTACGGCTCAGATCTGGTTCCAGTGCCGGATGAGGAACTCCGTCTGTGTTTATGTGTCAGTTCTAGCTATCCATACCTGACATGTTTACACAATCCGACCCGCATTTGAACCTATGGTGGGCCGCGACCCGGCGGTGGAGGTAAATTGGAGAAGGCGGTGGTCAAGGCACCGTGGCACGAAGCCATAAACACACGCGCCGGACTGTAAACAAAGAGAAAATCACAACCACGACGCCTAAATTTAAAGCAGGTGTGTTTCCCGCCACTGCCTCTCAACAACGACAATTACGAGAGGAAAACGAAAATCGAAAACGATTATTAGGCGATGCGACGCCAACGGGTGTTGTTTATCGCCGCCACGTCCCATCATTTCCAAACGTGTTTTTGTGCACCGGAAAGCAGCATCTCGGGCCTCCTCAACACCCCCCCCCTCCTGGGGGGGGGGGGCTGATCCTGAAAAGTTGGTCAGATGTCGGTTTCCGAAACGCTAATGCAGATGTTCCGCAGTCTAAATACGGGTTTATCAAGATGCACTTTGAATGAAGTGTTTTGCTTTTGATTAGCGACAGGCACCGCCTGGCAGCGCCGATAAGGAGCGCGGAATCGCCGGCGTGTGGAACGCAGGGGAGTGGCGCTGGAATTCTTCTTTTTTTTCCCAAATAAAAAAAGATAGCGGTCCTCAAACGCTTTTTAATGCCTGTCCTTTTCCACCGTGAGATTCAATTCCCCCCCCGGCACCAGGATAGTGCGGGTCCCAGTTGCAGAACGGAATAATTATTGGATGAGTCTGTTTCCGGGGGGGGTGGGGAGACGTGGCATCCGGTGCCGTGATGAGGAGGTGGTGATCTCGGCTGAAGACGCATCTGACCTCGACGTCGCACTTTTAATTCAGACTTGCAGCCGCGTGTGAGCCAGGCGTCCGTGAGCGTTCCTCCGTACGTCCTCACGGGGTGGTGGATGTGTTCTGCTCAGCTGTCGCTCTCTGCGACTGTTGGGTGCTTCTTTTCATGCTACGACAGCTTGGAAACGATGGATGCAATGGTTTGACTCTTACCTGTCAGGTAGGTTTACCCAGGAGGTTTGTCGCACCTTGGTCTCCCACAGGTGTTCTGCAGGGCACAGTACTCGGTCCCTTTTATCCAGTTTCCTTTGGCTGTCTCTGGGGGTCCTGTGTTATAACCCAGTACACCAGGTCTCCTTGACATCTTCACCCGGATGACCAATTGAAGCGAAGTACCTTCTAACACTGAGATCTGCTGAGATGAGCACCCATGACCGACTGAGCCTCGAGTGATACGTGCCAGCAAAATTGAGATATCAGAAATCCCGTCATGGAGAAGCGCTCACACCAACCTCACATTCCCAGAACACGTCAACCCAGGCATCTCGTCTCTGTCAAGATGGGGATTGAGGTCTCTGAGGACAGGTGAGTCGAGGCCACCGAGCCGTTTGCATCTTTTGGCTTCCCGGGACTGAGAAGCTCCTTCTTTGTTCTGTTTTTAATTTCCCCTGAATCGCTCAAGTCAAACGGGATGCGAGACGCTGCTTAAGCGTGATGGACGGCTCTGCGGCGTGTCCTGCCACAACACGTTATGTTGCATTCCCCGTCCAGCGGCACTCCCCAGCAATCTGGGCGAAGGGGATGAACCCTCTCGCAGGTACAGTGCAGAAGAACCGTAATCCCTGGAGCTTCTGCACCCCGTCTCGGTCCCTCTGGGGTCCCATAACAGCGTCTTCAGCACTTCGGGCCAGAGCGGAGAGGAGGACACACAGCAGAGGCACCTGGTGAGAAAAGGGTCTGCAGGAGCATTGAACATGGCGTGTGGATGCAAGGAGAACTGAAAAGCGGGAGAAGCCCCCCCCCCCCCCCCCCCCCCCCCCCCCCCCCCCCCCGGGGGAGGGGCAGGAATGNGAAGCCCCCCCCCCCCCCCCGAAGGCCTATCAATCCGGGGAAGTTGGAGAAAAGCCGGGCGGAGCGTCCCGGGTGTCGTGAACGGTCGGGAATTATATGTAGTGTTTCATAAGCGTTTACAGCAAGTATGAAGATGCGGTGTTAAAATAGAGCCTCTCCTGCAAGACTAATACGTCTTATTACTTATTCATCTCGCCGATGCCTTCAGCCGGGACTCTTATACGATCGGCGTTTATAGACATTTATGCAGCTGGGTTTTACCGCGTCGCTACTCTCACGCCGCCTGAACGGGCTTCAGCGCAGAGAGAAATAAAACGCTTTATGAGAACAATCATCGCACTTTGGCCCACGACGGACCCCTGGCTCCATATGGGGATTTTTCCCCCCGGTTTTCACCAATTTATTACTCTGGAGGTTTTCAACCAGGAGCTTGAGGTCACCCCGGACATTAGCCGGACCATCTGAAATGCAAATGAGCGAGAAATGTGCAATAATTAATAGTCACGAACGCGATGAAATGCTCCAGTGTGAGGAGTTTATTGCGTAAATGTCTTTGTTTGGATGTTTTAGTGCAGCTTTGTGGGTCGCGACCATATTATTCTTGCCCGTAAAGAACTGCAGAAACCTGACCCCTGTGTCACTCCACCAACAATACTGACGAGTGACAGGTCAGAAAAGCTGTGCGTTACTTCTGGAGCTCTAAAGCGAGAGCGGGATTCGAACCCAGTACTTTCAGGTGGGCAGATTTAGGAAGTGCAGTGCATGTCGCGGTTTTGACCGTGTGGCAGTACGACCTACCGGGGGCACTGTCGCCTCCGTGTTTGGTGTCTTTGGCTGCGTTGGAGGCGGGTGTCAGCAGAGGACCACAAAGTCAGTTGGTCAAGGCGGCCCACCCGAACCGGCTCAGGTCCTGACCTCACCGCCCGTCACAAGTCAACTCGGTCACGTTTTGCCCGCTTTTGGTAATTTCTTAACCCACCCAGCCCTCAGGTCTCGAGGAGGATGTCTACCCTTCCGTGTGGTCTGTGCAGCAAACTCTCCAAAGCCCCCTGTTTTGTGGAAAGAGGGGTTAATGAGATGTTCAACGTTAATTTTCTGACTTAACGAATCATTTATCTGCTGGTGACATTTATTCAAGGAAATGGGACACATTTTTAATTTGTTTAACTAAGCGTCCGTGGGGGGGGGGTTACAACAGGACAGCAAGGGCACGACACGGGATCAAGCTCCCTCTCGATGGACCAATCGGGGTTCAATCCTCTTGCAAGGAGTCCATTGGTGATTAAACGGGGACCACGCCGCCTTCGCTGAGTGCAGTAAATGACTGTGTTTGACTGTGTCGTAAACCAAACCACCCAAAGCGCGCATTCCAGCTGTGACACCTTTGTCACCGGCGCGGCAGCGTCGGACCCCCGGTGGGGCCGCGGTCGCTCGGCAAACTCGCCGGGAGCGTGGGGCTGCAGATTAACCGGAGGGGTGTTGGGGGTGGGGGGGTGTTCTGTGGCATACGCGCTTTTCAAAAACACGGATGGGGGTGGAAAACAGCAAAAATATATATAAATGAATAATAGGTGGCGTCTGGCTGCCCGGCTCCCTACTGCTACGACAATATATCACTGCTGCTCTGTAGGCTTCCCAAGAGCTGAGAGGAGGCAACCCCCCTCCCCCAGCTCCCATGGGAGTTGACGGCAGCCGGGTTGAGACCCCGAGCTCTCAAACACGGGCGAGACGGGTCTGTGAGCTGAAAACTGCAGGTAAATATGTGTAAATATGTCATTATGTGCATTAATTATGAAACAGATCAAAAATGTCCCTCTTGGGTCTCGACTGATGACTCATTTAGGAAGCTCTCTTGGGGGCGGCTCCTCGTAAGCCCCCCGATTCTCGGGAGACCCTGGCGCGCTCCCCGCTTGCTGCCGCCGCTTATCATGTACTTCCAGAGACTTCCGAAAGGAAATTGACTGTAGAGCCTTGAGCGTCACACCCCCAGATGCAGCATCTTCGCCGGGACGAGGAAATGCGTGGCATGGTGACGACGGCACTCGGTGTCACTGTCACTGACACCCGTTTCGCCGTCACACGGTTACATCAACGATGACGCGCGTTGCCCTGCTCCGCTTGCGCGTCAAACATTACACACCTACCCTTCTGAGATGCCAAGTGTCCCTTGTTACAAAAACACAATAATAAGGTAAATTGATAAGAGGGTCCAGGCACCGGACTGCATTGTGGGTAAAGGTGTCTCTTTGGACTGTCCCGATGCATTTTTCATGCAAATTTCCGCCTCTGGCCTTTTTTGGTGGGAAACCGTTGGACTTTGATGTGTTTTAAAATAATGTTTCATTATTATTTCATTACTAGGATTCCAGTCTTGACTTGTTGCATCATCTGTGGAACTATCTGAGGAGAGGAGCTCTGCTGAACCACCCGTTTGGGCCTGCAGGTTCTCTCTGCCTTTGCGTCAGTTTCCGTGCAGTCCAAACATGTTTCTGCGGCCCACCGTGATCCTGCGCTGGATGAGTGGTTCCTGAAAGTGTACGGGTGAGTAATGAAACGGCTAAAGGTACTGAAAAGCAGCACAACTCCCTGGCTGGTCTCCTGTAGCAGGTGTTATTTGTTATCTGCTGTTTGTTGGCCCCTGTTTCTCCCCGGGGGTCTGCGGTTCTGGCCGCCGGACACGACGAGCCGCGGCAGCAGGCTTCCGTTCCTGGGTTTTCTCACTGGCAGCCAGGCCAGGCTTGTCTCATGGCGCTTTCCAGCCCGAGGAGCCCGGATTGTCGGCAGGCGCACCGTCGGCCTCGTGCCAGCGACCAGGCGCCGCTCCGCGGGCCGCTCGGTTCCAGCGGCATAATCCGGCAGGCGCTGCGGATTTCAACGCTGCCCGGTATCCGTGGCAACACCTTCATTGAAGTGCACCCGCGTCAGAAGGAGGCCAAAACTGGCAGGGGCGCGGGATAAAAAGGACAGGCGGTGCAGAAGGGAGGGAAACCGAGCGGCACTTACCTGCTTACACCTCTTGTCTTCTCTGTGCCAATAATAAAGCAGACGGGGAGAAGTCATCCACAGAGCTGTGATTTCTGGGAGAAGCAGCTCTCCTCGCATATTAGTAAGTTCCCTTTGAGCGCCAGGCGGAGCGCTCCCTGGTGGCAGCTGTTTGACAGAAACAAACGGTCTTGTCTCCGCAGCGACGCGACAGCGTGTGTCGACGCTGTTTCTTCTCCCCTGTCAGGCTCTGGAATTGGCGGCTGTTTCTCACCACGCTGTCGTTTTCCCTGGGGTGGGGCTCTGATTTTCCCAGTGGACCCCTGGGTGTCGTCGGACAGGTGCGCAGTGGCAAAAACGTGACAAAACCCTGGGGGACATCCGACCATCAAGTCCTACAGGCATGACCCCGCGACCTCAACTCATTAAGAACCTTTACTCAGCTAACAGGGTCACCGTCTATCCAGCCGGGCTGTTTTCGCTCCTCCAATTCAGGGTAAGTATCTCGATCAAGGGAACGACGGCAGAAGCAGGGATTCAAACCCGGGTTTTTTTCTGTTTCAAGGCTGTGGCTCCACCTGATGCCCCCATACAACAGAACCAGCGAGCAGATCCAGCTGAGCAGAAATCACCACTGTGTGTCCTCCTCTGATGGTTCTCTCACTTTGTTATTTTTATCTCGTTTCACTCCGCTGTCCTCCAAGGTGACTTACAGTGTGAGGTTCAAATGCCGAGCTCTTTGCAGGGCGATTTGAACCCAGGCACCTGCCTGCGTTGCAGAACCTCTATGTGCAAATTCCCCCAAATGTTTTGGAGTTGATTATTTACCCTTCAGCGGGGAGCGTTATAAAAACAAAAGCCGGTGATTCGTACCCGGGGATCACCTGAGGAAATTTACAGGGCTTATTAACGTGTCCTAATTTTGCCACAGAGCTGGAGCTTCAACCTTTTAGATGGTCAGTGTGAATATTTACACAGACTGCCCTAATGCGGTGTGAGCGATGTGTGTGTTGTCCACCTCACACAGAAGAGCTGCTCAGGACACAGTGTAAGGATGAAGGCTCGGGTCCACGTCTCCCCACCTGCTGTTGAAGGTATGCACCCTGAAATGCCCGGCTAAAAATGACCCTAACCGGGTAAATCACCGTTAAGAAGCTCGGTGGACGAACCTGCAGACACGGAAACTTCTCGAAAAAGGTCCTTCGTGGAAAATCCCCAAGGACCCACAATCCCTGTAGACGAGTGATTTTTCCCGCTACTTAATATAAATTCACCCCAATCAATTGGTCGGTTTACTTTGAATGGCTCAAATCTCAAAGTTCCTTATCGGTGGCCACAGTCACCGACACGCCTCATCCCATCGTGCTCCGTTCCTGATAAAGCCCAGCAGGGATCTCACGCCACTCCAGGTGTCCCAGAAGAGAGCGATTTGGCGTTTGATTTGTGTTAATTCTGTAAAGGAGATTATTGCCTCCACGTCGGGGTGACTGTGTGTGTATGTGTGTGTGTGTGGGGGTGGGTGGGTTGTATGTTTCCACACTGATAAAGGAGATGATTATCTCATCGTCGCCACGCTGTCTTTTCCGGGCCCTTCGGCATCATTGATCCTCAGAGTCTGCTGGTGAAGAAGACCACCGGCGGCTGGTGTGACAGTCACTTGTTCCAGCACCACAGTCATTAGATGATATTGTTCTTCACCCCCCCCAGAGGGAAATGCTGAGATAGAAGGTCACACGCCAGGCCTCTTCCCAGCAGCCCTGCCAGACAACTACCAACCTAAGTTAAGGTGAAGTTGAAGAGGCACTGCCATCCAAGCAGAAGGTTCTGTGTTCAAATCCATGCTTCCTCTCTTGTACCCTATCTGAGATACTTATCTTGAAATGAGTGTTACTTACCTGCTGTCAGTAGTTAAGAGTCCAAACCCCAAGCTGCCTTTGAGAAACATGTCAGATAAATGAAAGAACGAAATGAAGTAACGATATCAGGCCTTTTGGAATGACCTGTGAGATCTGGAAACCAACCATATTCACAACTGTAAAGTGTTACTCTGCACGGCCAAAAGTGTGTGGACACGTAAACACCACACCTACATGTGCTTGTTGAACTTTTAATTAAAAAACAGGGGCATTAATATGGAGTTGGTGCCACTTTGCTGGTATAACAACCTCCGCTCTTCTGGGGGGACTTTTCACTAGATCTTGGAGCACAGCTGAGAGGTGAGGTGAGGCTGATGTTGGGTCTGGATCGCAGTCGCGGTTCCACAGCTCTCAGTCCTCTGGAAGGTCACTGTATGCTGTAGTGTTAAGATTTTCACTGGGATTGAGAGGCCTGAGCCATGAAAACAGCCCCACAGCATTATTCCTTCACCACCAAACTTCACAGTTGGCACTATACATGTAGGCAGGCAGGTTCTCCTGACATCTGCAAACGCAGATTTGTCCGTCAATCTACCAGGCAGTGATTCTCCAGAGAACTTGACTTCACTGCTCCAGAGTCCAATGGCGGTGCTTCACACCCCTCCGGCTGACACTTTGTGTCACACACGGCAACTTTAGCCTTGCGCTCAGCCATAGAAACCCGGTTCACAAAACTCATGACCAACAGTTCTCCTGTGAGTTTGTGTGGCCTCCCGCTTCACAGCTGAGCTGATGCTGCTCCAACACGTTTCCACTTCACAGTAAGAGAACTGACGGGTGATCGGGGCAGAAACCTGACACATTGATTGGTTGGAAAGGTGACTTCCTGTGACAGCATCATGGTGACAGTCACTTAGCTCTTTAGCACGGCCCATTCTACTGCAGATGTTATCTAAAGAGATTCCGTTTGCCGGGTTTTATCCACCTGCTAGCAACGTGTGTAGCCGAGATACCCAAACATTAATGAGAAGAGATGTCTGCATTCTGTTGGCCGTGTACATCTCACGGTTGCCCTGACCAGCTGGTTTCGTTGCTCAGCAATAAGGAAGAATCATGGCGCTTCAAGTGATGTTTACTCCTGACTTGACTCCTGCGTGGTGCACATGGGGTGAGACACTGCCTTGAGCACTTGCTTCAGGAGACATCTGTTTAAGTTCTGAAGAAGGCGTTTCACTCTCGATACCACATGTGTGCAGCGAGATGCTGTGTGGGATGAGTGAAACAGAGGAGATGCAGGATCACAAGGAGACAAAAAAGGGACCTTCTAACTCTGACTGTGGAGGTCTCTTGGCCCAGTTCTAGGTGGCTACATGGTTCTGTGGACTTTAGCGTTTGGCACTCGGGTTTTAGGAATGTGCATCTCACCCACGGGGGGGGGGGGGGGGTTGAGAGGAGAGCTGGCGATGAAGCAAGTTTCACAGGAGCAAAGCAATGTAGGTGTGTTTGTTATTCAGGTGCTATAACTTAGTGCAGTTGGCAGAGATGTGACTGGTACTTTGTTCTTTTTGGACATGACCACAAGTTACCTTCCAACAGCAATGAATAACAAGTTAATTAGGTACTTATTCCTTCAGCTGAAGCATTTTAATATGTTTCCCTCGCCGGTTTATACATGTGTGCCATTCCACCCTGATCAAGCGGGATACAGTAGGAGGTGGGATTCAAAGGTGGATCTACTGAGGAATCAGAGTTGGTGGCCACACAAGGCAATTCAGCGTAGGGCTTTTCGGCGCGGAGGAGCACGTACGTTTGCAGGACATTGTACACGTGTGCCAAGGTGGGATGATTGAGGGGGTCGATTAGTCTATATCCCTGGGTTGATGGGGGGCATCTTCCACCTGCCCATTGTTTACGCTGAGAACGGTCCTCATAAAAGGATTTCCCAGCTGTACGTGGGGAGGCTGATGTTTCCTACTTGTGCTGTTTTGGCCTGTGAGGGTTGTGCACAGGCAAGAATCTCCTTGGAAGCAAGATGTTGTCAACTGTGACTGCTGTTTGGTCTATCGTGTGTGTTTTTTCTGAATTCCTGTCTCGGGTGTTTATATTAAAACCAGGGTGAGGTACCATCCCTGGGTGGAGACGGTGTAAATCGCTGTCTGTTTTGTGCCGTGTTGCAGGTTTTATTCGGACCGACGGGAGGAAGTCGTCGGATCGGCTGCTCACCCACTCAGGGGATGAACAGCAGACCGAGGAGGGGCTCCGTGGGGCGGCGCGGTACCTCGGTGTTGACGCGGACTGTCCGCTTGGTCCTGGCTTTGAGGTTTAGCTGAGACCATCACTGCTTTTATTCATCCTTGTACATTCATCCATCTCCTGCTCGGCTGCGTGTCCCGGGGTGGCAGTAGTGTGAGGCACCGTTCTGGCCGAGTTGTTTGAGCGATAAACTGGGTGGTAAAGTGTGCTGTGAGTCGCGATTGATTCCCGCACCCTTTGCTGTGCAGCGAGGTCACGTGGAGGGTACCTGCATGTGGTAGAGATCTTCTGCTCAGATAGCCTTTCACCTCTTGCTGAAATTACTGGCCGCGGCAGCCCTGAATGGTTGAACATTGTTTTAAGCGTTGATGTTTAAACTTCTCTTTTACGTTTTGATTTGTTTCTCATTTAACTGGGAATCACATCTCTGACTCTCCACGGAAGGACTGTGGGCTTTATTTCCCAGGGTGGTGCAGTCGACCATGAACCTTTCACATCTATTGTACTTCTAACTGGGCTTCGGTTCCACCCCCCTTGTGCCCACCAGAAGTGTCACACCACACATGCACCTAATTTAAAAGTCTTTGAGATGTTGAAAGCTGTGGTCCAAAGCCCTCCTAGAGCAGAGCATCAGCTCATTAGTTCAAACTTTATTTAGTACAGGGGCTTTGTGGAGCGGGCGCTATGTGACGGCGATGAGATAAACAACACATAAGATGATTAGGTTGTACAAAAGTACGGGGGAGAAGAGGAAAATGAGGAACGGTAGCATCAAAAGGGAAGTCGCACCGACACCGGTGCCGAGAGAGATCGAGTCCTTCCAGAAAGTTCCGTCACTTTTGGTGCCGAATGGGGGGTGTCCACTGTCCCTGCGATCGAGTCCATCTGTCGGGTCGCCGGTCGTCCTCTTCCTTTTCCTTCCTTCCCCTTGCCCAGGCTTCTGTCTTCTTTGGAGAAGAAGATCTCATCGTTCACAGACCTGGTTTGATCCAACATCCGTCTTTTGGTTTTCCTGGATGTCCTTAAAGTTCTTCTCCAGAGTTGCAGTTGAAGAGTGTCCACATTTCTCCTGCACCGTGACCTGCAGCATGTTGACCAGACCGATGGGGGAGGGGAAGGTCTGTCCTCTGAATCGCAATCTTTTCACATCATTTCAACATGCGACTTCATCATATGGAAACGAAACCTTCTATTTAAGAGTTTAAGAGTTTAACTGTTGGTTTTTCACCACTGTCTGGTCATCCCTGCATCTAGTCACACGCAGCGAGGAGCCAAATGGGCGCCATTTCAACAGAGTCCCCCCCAAGAAACTTCAGAATGGCACCCAGCCACTGTGAGTGTACAAATCGGGCCATGAATTTGATATAAACAAGTGCAGAGGGCCGATCCATTACAGCTAAGATAGGACGGATCTGCCTTAGTGCTTTGCGTCCGTTGAAATCATTTTCAAGAAAGCGTGGCTCAGCTCTCTTCTCCACGTCAATCCACCGATCTTCTCGTGGCAGCTCGTCGGCGGCTCCTCTGACTGTTGTTTTGCGGCGTTCTGGCACAATTCTCCCCGCATCCCAATTTTAAAGCAAAGTGACGTTACCCCCGGCTGACATTTTAGCAAACCCCTGAAATGTCCACCGCAGATGAACAGCTCCTCCCGTTTGTTAAACATGTGACACGGGCAACGGCCGAGTAATGCCATCTGCACAAAATAAAGCGGAGGGTAAATGAAGGCCTGCGGTGGCTGTAGAGAGAGAGAGAGTGTGTGTGTGTGTGTGTGTGTGTGTGTGTGTTTTGTGTCAAGAAGTTGCCCACCTCTAACTGGACACGGTGGAAAACAAATGACTCGGCTCAATTAAATCGGGCGGCTGTGTCACCAACTCGGCCTCTGGTGTGCCAAAGGAAGGGCCTGTGGGGGGCAGGGGGTGTTTTTCCCGCCAAAACAGGTGCATTTTAGTGAGTCCGTATTCAGAATGCGGATCAGAGCCAGACTCCCTGCTTCCCGGTGCTCCGGAGCGCCTCCTGCAGTCGTCGTATTTTTATTTCGCGTTCACCCTGCCAGGAAACCTGCGGGTTCTCGGCAGGGAAGGCCATCGATCCCGATGAGCTTCGTCTCTAAAAAGTCGACTTTCGTACCTTCTGCCCTCGGGAATCTCTTGAACCGGCAAATTTCTTTAAACCAATTATATTGATTGAAATGGAATTACATCGGTGTTTGCAGAAAGTTTTATCGCAGGAAACCTGGCTTGCAGATATAATGGTTTAAATCACCGCAAAGTGTTTTGCTGAAAGTGCATAGCGATGCTGCGGTGTTTTAAAAAAAATATATTTAGTGTGAAATCTAATATACTTTGAATAATCTGAAGCACACCGGCAACTCGTGTTACAAATCACTGAGGTATGAATTATGGAACTATGAACATTTTTCCACTTTATTTTTTAACTCTGTTTCCTGCATTTTGTCCCCCTTTTTTAAACGTCTCCCTGCGGTGGCATGTTTGTCAATAGATGGCGGTAAAGAGCACCGGGACACAACAGAAGTGTGGGATCAGCTTAATCCAACTCTCTTCCCTGGTGTTTACAGGGGATTGGTGTGAATCAGTCAGCAATAAGCACTGAAGAGGAACTGATGAACATTTGAAAATGAAAATTCCTAAAGGGTAATTTTATTCGTACAACGATTTCCTGAACGGTGAACAGTCTGCAGCTCACCTGTCTTTTCAAACTTTTCTCAATAGTGGCTGAGTGGTAAATTTGACCTTGGAGATATGAGAGAACAACAGCAATGATTACAAACAGATTTCAGGCCCTGAATTTTGTTAGTTTGAAGAGCTGGGGCGTCCGACTGCCTCCCTCGGTAAATATCGCAACAACGGAGAAACGTCACAAAAGACGTCAGCGTGAAACATCCCCATGGCAACACATTTTGGACTCGTGCTGTTTTCCTGTGAGACGCTGTGGTTCTGATTCCAGGTGCTTCTTGTTCACTGAGCTACATTATGGAAAACCAGCCAAGGGACCTTGGGCGGGTCAGAAGACACATTAAGTAAACATGATCTCCACCAACTGAGGCCAAAACAAAGTTAGCTCTCGGTTGTGGTTTTTGGAGCAGGAGAAAGAGATGGCAGGACCTGCCACCTCCGTCACACTTTGTATAATCTATGCATAACAGGACTCCTCTTCAAGTTGAAGACATGGTGTTGACGCACCCTCCTTCACCTATGTGCTCCTTTTTAGCACAGGTAACCAACGCCTCCTTGTCACATTGTCCCCATCTGGCGGTCCCTACCCAAGTGTCTTACAGGAGGCCATCTGCAGGAGGTGATGGAAATGGAAAGCATGGTAGCCATATTTTTTAACTGTGATGCTGGGAGTCTTCAGGCCAGGCCTCTCGGTGATCCATCCATCCCGTTCAAGCAGTTGTCTCCGCAGCGTTTTCCACATGAATTTACTCGGCTTCTTAGCAAATATTGTGTGATACATTTGCCTCTTTCTCCATACTTAGCAGTTCCCCAAACCCCGCTATGACAATTTAGCTAAAACTACTGCCAGGAATGAGCAACTTCATACTCCTTCGAGATGGAACGTCTTAAACAAAGAGGACCTCCTGGTTTTAACAAGGTGTCACTCTCGCTATTTTCCAGGTTCTCCATTAATACCGGCATCTTTCACGTTAATGAGTTTAAATATTTTGGTGACAAAGGTTAGGGGTTCTTGCACATTTTCTCAAGATGGTTGGCGAGCATCACTGTCTTGTATGGTTATTTTTAAAATGTAAGAGACTAAGAAGAACTTTACAGCTCAGGTCCTCCAGTGCCTTTTAGCTTCTCTAGTCTGAGAAATGACATCTGGATTGACCGTGTTGGATGTAATTTTTATAACTCAAATTTGACTCATCATAATCTTGTATCTGATCACATATTTTTTAACCGACACGTCCTGTTCGGTCTTTAACAGTAGAAAACGATGCCGTTTGGCCCGAGCAAATCCCCACTGGAGACATTTAACAGTTTCTCTGTCCAGATGAGCAGCAATACGACTGAGTTGAGTTTTCCTGGCTCCTGCCCAGATTCCTCAGACGTCCTCAGTCAGACGGCGCCTTATTCCACCTTTCCACGTCCGCACAAACTGCATCTGAGGAGCTAGAAGGGCTCATCTGAGCTGTTCTAACGGCTGCAATATTAAAAATAACATTAACAAGGCCCCTTTATTTAGACTGTATTTCAATATCATTACAGAAATTGCAGCAATTTTTTTGTCATCTTCTTGAATTTCCAGCACTGGGAAACTTTGCGCATTGCTATAATTCTTCATCCCACAGGACTGCAACAGTTCTCTGTGACTAGATGCTTGTAAAAATAAAAGATAAGAAAAAATTATAGGCTACCTTATAGATTCAAAATTGAGCGTGATTCTAGGGAAATGTACTCAATAACCTTCCTTTCAATCCACAAGGCTGTGAATAAGAGCATTACTGTTGATGACAAATTTGTTGTGTTTGTCGGGGGATGACTTTGCTTCCCGCATCAGTCTCCTATTTCCATTACTTAAAATCACTATTAAGTCCTTTGACTACTTTCCAGATTTTAAAAGTTTACCGAGCTTGAATGGAAACTATGTTCTTACTGTCTTCGGAAATACCAAACACATACAAAACAGCCCCGGAAATTTAACACGTTGCTGAAGGATGTCGAGGACAGGCTGTTTTGCACCTGCTGCGGAGGTAAGAGCGAGTGTTTAACGTCTCGGGGCGATGTGTGATTCGTGTTTTACGTAAAGGCAGGAGACGGTGATGGTGAAGGGATCGTAAAGATCCGTGAAGACAGGCAGACCGGTCACACGTAATGGACCTTGCCGACGGACCTTCTGTTTTTGGCGAATGTCAAGATGGACGGCTCAAGGTCACAGGCCCCTGTTTCCTGTGGGAAAGTGGTCATCGACGGGCAGCCCCCTTTATAAGACGCGTCGTGTTTGTTTGACTCGGCCGTAGCGGATGCAAAGCGACATTAAAATCCACCGCCTGGTCCGTGCTCGGGAAAAGGAGTAAGAGCTTTCCTGGTCCTCGGGCGCACGCCGTCTGTTTGTCCCTCCACTTCAAACGGAGGACGTCAACGCCCCGTTGTGACCTTTATCCGCTTTCCGCACGGACGTTATCTCCGACTGCATCTCGGCCGGACGAAAGGACCCCAGCAGAGGGTCCTCATTCTCCCCTTGTCCAGTGTTCTTGTTTTATAATTTTTTCCATTCCCTTCTGTGAAGAAAAGCACATTTTTACCTTCATCTTGGCAAACTCAGGGCTAATTCAATGTCAAGAAAATCCATTATACTTGTTCAGAAGTTGCTTCTCTGACAGGCTTTTTTCCAAGGGTAGTTAATTGCTTCTGAGGCTTTTATCTTTTTTTCCTGCTTTCTCCCCCCCCTTTAACTCCGCATTGCTGCCAACTACAGCAATATGCAGCTGTGCACTTCTCCTTTTCATGTTTCATGACTTAGCTCCCATCTTTCCTCTCGGGAGATTACCAAATATATATTTTGTTATTTTGTTACACACACACACACACACACACACACAAAGGCTTTCTACGGAGGCTCGGAGGGAGGACTTAGGCTGAGTTGGAGCTGTAAGGAAGAAGTGGGAGTTCAGCAGCTTGCAGTTCTTTTCTGTATTGTAAACAGGCCAAAATGATCCAGTTTTCATGTGACCCAATCCTTGAAAATGTGAAGAGAGAAGGAAAAAAAAAAAAACAAAAGTCAAAAGAAACTCTCCAACCAGCCTCACGCAAGTCGAGAACCTCACGGATGGAGCTGTTGCTAGGCAATGCTTGGCTTTGGCAGATGTCGTCATGAACAGAATTCACACCGGTTCTTAATCGGTAATCCCTCAGTGCAGTTTACCGAGCCGAACACAGGTTGTGGGGTCAGACCCTACGAAGAGAGCCATTGCTGGAAGGGCTTCTCTAAAGGGCGCGAAAGCAAACTACTGATGCAAGTCTATGACGCATGTGTTTACTGAGCTGGCATCTTTGTCCAGTGCAGCTTTCAGCGTGAGGCTTGAACTCCGAGCTACTTTGTGATTCATTCGTTTATACAGCGGGGTCGTTTTTACTATCAATTCAGGGTAAGTACCTCGATCGTGGGTACTGCAGCAGGAGCAGTGAGGCAACCCTATGACCTCTATCTAGGACGCCGACCAGAGGGACATTGTCCCTCCGCAACATGGCTATAAATCTGCAGCAGCAATTCCAAAAGGAAACGTGGTAATATTATCGCTGAAAACACCTCTCTGATGATCCTTAATGGCTGTTTCACTGTCACAGACTCTGACAATAAGACGCCTGCAAAGCACATTGGCGGCGGCAACTTGCGGGGTAAATTACCTCGTGTTTGGGGGTCACCTTAAAGGCCCAGCAACAGAACAGAGGCTACAGCCCTGCAGTTGAAAGATGAGGGTTGAAATCCTCCTCCCTGAGCTCTACGCTTTTCTCATTTTCCGTTATGACCCTTTCCTGCAGAAACAAGTCTTTCTTCTGGGATGTACCGGCGTCCCATCCAGGATGGAGTTCTGCAGCTGTTCCGGAACCGGCTCTGGACCACCCTGCCCAAGATGCGGCAGTTAATGATAATAGATGGATGGATGGCTGGATAAATCTTTCTTTGAAAGCAGTAACTTGAAACACAGTGTAGCAGAGTGGTTGGAAACACTGTTTTACATTTGGACAGTCCAGGGTTGCACTACGCCTGACCTGCCACCCTGGAAGTTACCCCGCTCCATCCGTAAATCGTCCTCCCTTTCTTTGCATCGCGACAATTTTTCCGTTCTGTCCCTCTTCAAACACACAGCAAACGGCCTGGCGAACTGGGCCTCATTCTGCTGCCAAAGGACCCGCAACCCTCACACACGCCATCCCTGTCTTTTCGGGCCTCAGAAGGTGCCAGTGGAGATCCGGTGGGCGCTGTAGACCGCAAAGCGGGAGTTGTTAGAGCAACAACGGCTTGGTGAATGGAGGCCGGCTGCCAGGGTCAGAAAGTTCAGGACGTCAGCAGAAGGTCACAGGTTCAGTTGGCCGCAGCACGACTCAAACTGCAAGCAAGAGCCAAGATGGATAAGTGCGTGACCCTCAAAGCGACGCACGCCGGGCCTTGTGGATTTGCATGCCGAGCGTGCAAATAAATTATGAGGCAGAGGGCATTCGAGTCTGAAAATATAATTTCCTGGCTCGTATTCATCGCAATATCTGTCCTCAGCAACAAAATGAGGGCTATTATATTTGAGCATAATAATAATGATGAACGTATCATAAGAGGTTGAAATCAGAAACCTATGCGACTGCGGGCATCATTTCCATACAGAAAGCATCCCTCTGTGTTGCTACGCTAGTTAGCGCTACCGCAGATTACGAAATTCGCTTTTCCTTCCTTTGTCGTACCTACCTGTTTACCCCCCGCGGTTTTCCGCCATTGCTTGTCTTCTGACTTTGGGCGAAACGCATGTTCAAAGACAACAACCATTTTCCCGCTTATTTATTAACAGCATTTCCTTCAATTTCAGATTTCTGAAGCAAACTCCTGTGCTTTTCCTCCAAGCCAATAGATGGCAGTAAAGTACACCCGGGAGTGATCAGCGCTTAAATTTTGAAAAAATCTTAAAAGTTGTAATATTAATGCCCCTTTAAAATATATATAAAGTGGTTCAAAGTATTTTTTTAAATTTATTTTTGCCAGTTTACATCTTGAGATGTTTCTATACCTCAGTGGTAAAAGTGGTCTTGGATCTGCGAACAAACCAGTAAGAACCAAAGAACCACACCTATGATGTTTGTAACGTGAGGAACCATCTTAGAAAAGTTTGTCCCAAAACTTTAAGACCCCCGTGGCGGTTTGATGCGGCTTAAACCGATTGTCTGGTGCAGAGGCCTGGCGACAGCGACGCGGTGAACTTCCTGCCCTCCTCACTCCTGCAAAGTAGTAAAATTTTCTTTTTTTTTAATGTTCCACCACAAAGTAGGGCAGACAGGATGATGATAGAAAATGACACGCGTGTTTATTTATTTATATCAGCGCGTGTCTCACCGTGTTTGTGCGGGAGCGTCAGCCACATCTCCCCCTGACAGCTCCGATGCCGGGCACCTGATCGGCGGAGGCGGGGAGGACTCTCAGGAGGCCTTGCGCTCATCGTGCGGGAAACGACGGGCGGATTGACGTTTCCTAATAAACACGGGCGAACGCTGGCGGGGTGCTCCCCGAAAACATCGCTTTGCTTTGCAGATGCCGTTTCTGGGGGGCCTTGAAATGATTGAACGTGAGACGCTGAGTTCTCTTTCGCCGATCATTTATTTCCACAGCTGGGTGTTTATGCAGAAAGTTCTCCTGGCATCAGGAGAATAAGAGCAGAGCGACTTGTGGTGTGGAGCGCTTTAACCGCAGAGACCGGAACCGCTTTAATTGCTTAACCGTAGCGGCGGCAGGAGGGGGCGCCGTTGCTCTCGTGGGGTTCGAAAACACGCGCTACCGTTCGTGCATCAGTCGGGGCCGGACCCCTCCCTCGCTCTGCTTTCCTCTCCGCTTTCTGGTGCATTTCCGTAGGCAACCTGTTGGAAAAACAAACAAGAAGAGAGACAAACAAGCAAACAAACAATGGATTTATAAATAATGATGATAAAAAAGCGGCTGGCAGGAGGGATGACAGCGCGGCGCTTCTGCCGGGCCGAACCGGGGGAATAAGAATGCGCGGCATGTGAGTTAACCCCGGTAACCCGCATGGAGGCATCTGCTCGGCACATGAATAATGCATGGAGAAGACGCTTCGCTTTTTCCGCCACCTCCCTGACAGGCCGCCAGCCCCGAGCCGGACCACGGGTGCGAGACACCGACCCGCAGGGCGAAGGGGACGGCCAGAGGGGGAAAGGCAGCTCGAAGGAGGGCACCTGATTGGACGTCGACTGCGGCTGCCGTCTCCTGCGGCGATGTGGTACCCGGTGCCCCCCACGGGCTCCTGGCCAGACCGGGGGCAGAGAGGGAAAGTTGGGTGATTAACCCTCAGCTGGCAGCTCTGTCAACATGTACAGATTCCCCTGACCTTTCATTCTAGTCCGGGAATTTTAATTAGGTGAACAAGCACGCGTACACACACACACACACACACACACACACACACACACTGGGCCTTCCCTGCTTTTTCAGCAGTATTAATATTGATTTTTCAAATATTCTAATTCTCTGGGCTGTTTGAGCTGGAAACACTCATCGCCGCACTGTGGGAACCTGCGTGTCGGCTCAGTGGGACAGGGGTCCGCGGTGCGATCCTCACACCTGTGTCTCTGCTTTATTTGCCAAAGTCAGCAGGTGGCGTAGCGGTTACAGCTCTACACCGAACCCCACCGCCTGCTGTCGCACCCTTGGGGGGGGGAGTACTTACCCTGCAGAGATGCAGCAAAAACATGGCAGGTGTATAAATGGGGAAATCATTCCAAATCTCTCCGGATCCCCCGCTGCTCAGCGTTCCCATTGGCCGCGACGCCCCCCGCAGGGCGACTTTGTCCGGTGCGAGCGGATTCGTTAATTACCGCGTCGGGACGAACAGACGGACGGCGACGTTCCCGTGGCGTCAGCCCCTCGTCGTCCCCAAGAGAATGTAACCGGCCTCGGATGAACTTAGCAGCGGAAGTTGAGCGAGAGGGAAAAAGGCCTTCGACAGGCAGGTTTGATGAAAGTCGCGAGTAGGCGAGAGACAAAGGGAAGACGGCGGCCGTTCGGGAGCTCGCAGGTAATTAGTTCACTTCTTCTTATAAAAGTACGGAAATTGCAGCTTTTAAAGCCTCCCACCACTGTCTTACGCGTTCGCTCTGGAAAGCGGAGCTTAAATAATAAAAAGTGACCACGGTTCCCAGCCGGTTGCTTGTCGGTTGTTCCCCAGTAGTTAGAACTGGGATAAATGCGCTATTATTCCGATTATTATTATTATTATTATTATTATTATTATTATTATTATTACCAATAAATCACGGTACATGTTGAAACTGCCAACAGGGGTTTCACCTTTCCAGCTCGGGGTCAGCAGGACGCAGGGCTCAAACCAACACCCTTCACGCAAGAAGCGGCCATCTTTTTTGTTTTTGTTCCCTTGCGCGTTGAAATGTGTTGTGTCCGATGTGTTTTCTCACACAGGATAGGAGAGGGGAGCCCTGGATGGGATGTATCTTTAAGCCCTGCAGGGAGAGCCGTAACAAACATAAGCACATTTTTTAAATACTCGTAATGGAAAATAAAAATGCTATTCTGAGGGGTATAATTGTATTTTTCACAGCTTTAGATCCCATTGTGGCTTTTAGTTCCATGTGAAGAAGTAATGAATTTGATCAGCAGCCACCAGCTTGGTCAAATTATCGGCTTGAATCGCTAAATTGTTCTTTCCCTGGGCTCAGATACGCGACCAGATGGGCGATGAACGTTTCAGAATGCCTCCGCTCTCTGGAGTTCGCAGGAAGGGTCCGGTGCCATTTATTAAACACTCTATTACAGTCAGATGGCCGATCCATAGGAGCAGAGCTCCCCTGCAGTTCATCTCCGCGTCTGACTGGACGCCAGAGGGGTTTCCCAGCCAAATACAGGGGGGTTAATACTAGACGGTCCGCATCCATCTTAATTCCCGGGCCAGATGGGAACGGCGGGCCGTCCTCTTGCTGGCCAGGACAGCGAGGGGTGTGAAAAGATGCTAATTCATACAAGAAGAACCAACACAGTCATCCCTCGCTATCTGAGTCTAACTCGTCCCTGAAAACATGACGGATGCTGAGTTTTCCAGAGTGTCTGTTTTCTGTCGTTTTAAACGGGGGGATAAATAAATAATGGGCTCCCAGCCCATCGGAAAACACCTGTATGACGATCAACCCCCGACTTGAGTAGGATAAACACTGTAAACACCAGTAACTTCATGATAAAACACTTAATGTTGTCATGAATGTGGTTTGAACAGCACAGCTTGTTTCACATGTCAGTCACTGCATTACACACGGGAGGTGAGGGGTTCGCAGCCCCGCTTTAGTCTTATGATGCTGGATAAAGAAAATAAAGACGTGTGTCACAGGCACCTGCTGCCCGCCTCTGTTTTGTGCAACAACCCATATTTAAATAAATAGGATAGAATGCTCAATAAATGTGGTGCTGCTGTGTGTTTAAACAAATGATATTATCAGCATTATTCAAAAATACAGCATAAATTCTTGCAAAAAATCCTTTAACATTTGCAGTGAACCACTATTTGTAGCTACCACTTTAATAAAAATTGGATAAGCTCTAACAACATGCATTAAATACAATAATATAAATTAATATGATAAAAATACATATCAACTTGCAAAAGGAAACGTTTCAAACACTAAGCCGTTTTTGTCACGTTACGCTGAGAAGAGATAAAATGTTCTTTTTATTCTAACAAGGTTAATGGCCTGTGAAAATGGTGGAAAAGAATCCGGTGTGTTAGAAATTAGAGTGGCTGGTCAGCTGTGTGACCGGAACCCCGATCAGCCCGTTGCTCTGGTCACCTGAGGATGAACTTCGGGGATGAAGACGACGTATCATCACCTTAAATGCCACCCTAAGCCAACAGCCAGGCCTACGCCAGCTGCCCGTTATTACCGTTTACTAATGGCTCCCGTGTGAGGCGTTAGTGGGTTCGGCTTGGAGGTCGGAGGAATCGACACCTTGTCGCCCTGCGGTTCCATTGCATCTAAGAAACATGCATCGTGGCCCACGCCGACACGCCGCCAAATCTACCACGCAGCTTTTCTGCCTCCTCCAATTACAGCATTTCTCCTGATCTTTCCAGAGAAAAACACGGTTGGTTCACGGCGCCTACTGACGCCACACTTCTGAACGACGGCTAAACAAGCGGTCCAACCAAAAGCTTTTCCATCGTTTCTGTCCCCGACCGTCTCGGCATAGACGGGCTCAGCCGAGCTTCCAGCCCACGGTGCTGTTTTTCTCCCTTTGCTGCCACGGCTAAAATGACAACATAAATAATGTAATCTAAGCTCCTGGGTTCAGCCACGGGGCATTCGGAGGAGAGCAGATGGTTCGCTGTCTCTTGCCACTGAAAGTCCCGGGCATATCCCCAGCCTCATTCTTTGACTTTCACCTTGAGCTGCCCGGGCTTCTTGCCTGGACGTTAGAAAGACGGTGGCATTTTGGTTCAGACGTAACACATCTCCAACCCCGCTTACCCTGTTTTACCCATTTACACCGGCAACTCAGGGTAAGGACCTTGTTCAAGGGACCTACAGCGAGAGGTGGGATTCAAACCTGGGCTCTTTTTGTTAGTGTTGGCAACAATGCTAACCACTATGTCCCCTGCTGCCCCAGTCTTGGCCCTCCATTTTTTTCAGCAACTTAATTGTATGAGAGATGTAAGATGTGGCACTAAGGTGACAGGAATAGATTTGAAAGTAAGTTGAGTCGCTCTTACTTGTGGTTGGGTGTGTGCCCCCTCCCCGGTTTGTGATGAACTCAAAAGCGAATTCTCTTCTGAAGTCTAAAAATTGACATTTTTTTATATCACCCTGCAAATGTGAAAAGCGTCAAACAGATTCTAATAACTGGATTTATATGGGACTTAGTTCCACCACGACTAAATAAAGGTGTGGAGGTACTGCTGAGCGGTACATATGCAACGTGTGGAGAACATTCCGGAGGGTCACTGAGGTCACAAGAGCTAACATCAGCTCAAAGGCACTTGACATGTACTGTATACACCACACTGTCCGTCATACATCCATCCATCCATCCATCCATCCATCATCGCTGACCGCTTAATCCTGAGCAGGGTTGTGTTGGTCTGGATTCTATCCCGGAATTAAAAAAAAATAATATATGATAGCCAGTGTTCCCCCTTTAAACTGTGGAAACAGACCCCCCCCCCTCCTCCACTGTGCTGGAAATTGCCTTGTTGTCCACCTCACCTGTCCTCAGAGTGTTTGCTATATTTAGTCAGTGACTGTTCCTGGTGGGTTTGATAAGTGTGAAGCGAACCACCCCTTTGACAAGTGTGGAGCCACAACCCCCCCATGTTCCGGCTCGCTGGCTTTGATAGAAAGCTGTGGATACCGAGAGACAGTCAGCAAAAGCTGCTGCTCATTTAAGCTGCAATCCTTCTTCTTCGAGACAGAGCGGCTGAGAAAGAGATGGGATTTTGTCTAGTTCTGAGCAGCGGCAGGGGGTCTGGAGATGAGGCGTGTGCCTGGCGAAGATGACTAGGCTCGTTTCTGCAGGGTGGGTGTGAGTCTTCTTGCTTTGACCCTCATACTCTGCGTGTGGATCACGTCGCTTTGTCACGATGACGCAGCCAGAGTGCTCCAGGCGTGCAACGTGTTCGGTTTGACGCCCCCTTGGCCTCGCATGAAGACCACATTACGCACGTTGCTCTGTGGACCACGGTGCCCAGTGCTACCAGCTGCCACCATTTTAGATCAGTATAGTAAAGCAGCTGTTGTAAAATTACACGCAAATACTGTTGAGATGTTCTCCCCTCAGCTCAGACTCATCTTAAGGAAGTTTCTCCTGCACGCACTCTTTTTTCCAGGTAATGCTGGTTCCTCTGAGCTCCAATTAGTCTGTCAGGAAATTTGACTTAATTCAGGATGGACCCGTTGCTCGAGCAGCACTGTGACACAGCAGGTAACTGAGATGCCTTCTGATCCTTTGGACAGCAGTTTGAATACGGCTCAGGGTGGGCATAGATTGGGCAGATTGCGCAGCTTTCCAGAACCACCTCTGTGCTCTCCTTCACCAAGAAGCTATGCAAATGGTGGCAGCGCGTCCAGTTCGCACTTGATGACCCTCACCTTAACTTCCTGAAGAGGACTAAAGCAGGAGCTGAGAGTCAAACAAATACTGACCCCCAAAGTGACGTAACATTTGTTGTTAGTGCACGTCGGGTTGACTAATGCCCCACAGAGAGGGCATCACGGGCCTTTCCTGCCTCCACGGTGTCAGTATATGGGGGACCCACGGTTACGAGAGTAAACTAACAGAATTGTTTAAGGAGGATGCTTTCTGGTAGCTTCCCACCGGCGGACTCTGGGCATGTATGGCAGACTTTGGAGCTGCGCTGCACAGATTGTTCATACAGCAGCGGCACGAGAGGCACAAGCATACAGGTCCTGTGAAGGTTCGACACCGTGTGGGAGATCAAAAAGACTCCCAGAGAAACCAAACAAAGAGCTTTCATCCTGAAACTGACGATTTTATGTACTTCACAATAGCTGCCCGACTACTTTGTTTTAAGTAACGCGATTGTTTGCATTTCAGTGCTTGATGGAGGCAGCAGAGTCACGCAGTGACACTGGAACCTCTCAGCTCCTAGGGCATAGCTTCGGATGCGGATCCGACTCAGTTTGCGTGGCTTGCATCTCCTCCCCGTGGTCCTCTGGTTTCTCCAAACATCGTGACCATGCGATGGTCAAGTGGTTATTGATGATGGATGGATGGGTGGGCGTGGCTCCTCCAGATGTGGCAGAGAACATCTAGTACTCTAACCTGTTAAAGAAGAGGCACCAAACAGAAGAGCTCTTGACTCCTCGGGGTGCAAACCCTTTCATTTGAAGAGAACCTGCCGTATAAACAACCCCCCCCCCCCACTACCAGCCTGGGCGTCATAAAACTGGAAAACTTGCATAGGATCGTGTTTTAACGTCATTCGGCTAAAAAAAAGGGCAAACCAAGGCAGAAAGTACCCAACCTCACGTCCACTGACCTCAAAATGGAATGTCAGCGGTAACCGGATTTACATTTATTTGTTTACCTCACACCTTTATCCTTAATGGCTTGTTGTTAGCCTGCTTACAGTGATTAACCCGTTTGTCGTAGGACATTTTTTACTGGGTTCGGGGGTTTGGTCGAGGGTGTTGAGACCTGGGTCTTTTGACAAGGTGACCCCGATACCCGGCTGCCTCGGGAAGTATTTTCACAGTGAAGTCAATACGACACAGGTTACTACTGAGAGAGACTCTTCCTGAGCCCAGACACAGCTGGTCCTCTTCAAAAATAGATTTTTTGTTTTTTAAATGTTTTTTAATGACTCAACAGTCCAAAACACAGGATATAATGTTTGTGATAAAACATCAACTGACATTTAATCGGTAACAGAACCTAAAAAAATGTGCAAAAAAAAAACCCACCAGAATGTTCCGTTACTATGCAGGTCTGTCTGTCAACAAATAACCAGAGTTAAACAGAACGCAATAAAAGCTACAACCGCAAAACACTGAAGCGACCAAGTCAATGATTTTTCAAGAAAAGAGGGTTTCCAGAAGGTTCCCCTCCTCCCTGGACCCCCACTGGACAGAGGAGATAATGGACTATGATGGGTTTGAAATGGGGCAAAAATCTGTCCATTTTCTTGAGGCACTTGTCCTGGTCACGGGGGGGGTCCTGCAATATTTCATTTTGCTTCCCTCCCACAGCTGAAAAAAAATCTGTATGTTTGATCAAGAACATAAATCAGCCCTTAAAAAAATCCACAAAAAAGTTTGACGCAGGAGATATTTTACTGTGCAGTTCCTGCAATGTTTGGGATGAAAAGGTTCCTTTCCTGTCCGCCTTTGAACTCAAAATCTTATCTGGGACAACGAGCCGCTTGTTGAGCGCCAGAACTTTTCGCTCCGGATACCGATCTCGATGGAGCCGGACAGAGATGTCGGAATCCTCGGGAAAGTCAGAGGACGAAGCGCACAACTGGCAACAGGCGGATGGATCTGATCGCAGAGGCCCGCAGAACGTTCCAGAGAACAAGAAGCGGCATCAACTTGGCGACACTTTATGTTATTTTCTCGCGCTCATTTCTGCCAGACGTTTAAAACGGCGCCAGGCTTGTGTGGACCAGTGTGGTGCTGCAGTTGGAGTTTATTCCTCAGCTGGAAAAGTACACGGAATTGGATTTTCTTTTGCTATAAAAACGATCACGTTTCGTTCAAAATTTTGCAACATCCCGTTATGATTCAGAGTTTATATATGGGACAAAAACGGTGATGTGGTGCAGCGGTTTAAACGCGGTGACTCGCAAGGTGTGACCACTAACCAGCCGCAGTTAAATGGCCTCCCTGAGAAGCTAAAGACCTGGGTCCGAGAAGGGAACCGTGGTCAGGGCGAGGCTTTGAGGGCGGCGGTGTTTCCGGATGTTTCAGCGACTGCGGCGGAGACGGTGTTGTGGCACCGGGGTCCCCGGCGCCTGGAGACCAGCGGACGGGGTTCGGGTCTCCGAGTCGAGGCGCAGAAAGGAGGCGGATGTGTCAGTTGGCCTAATGGATGGCTGATGTTCTAACTGCCCCGGTTTGAACAAAGAAGGACGACTGCAGGAGCAGAGGGAGGAACTGTGACACTTTGAGCAGAAAACAAAGCGGGAACAGGTCAGGGAAGGGGATCCAGAAGCTGGTGGGGGGTGAACTGTATTTGTTGAATTAAACGCATGGAAGGTGGATAATCTCTGTCTTCAGTCTCTCTTTGTACATCTATGGAAGCACCAATCTGGTAAATGTCACCAAATGACAAAAGACCGCCACCAACAATGTGGACGGGAGGTGGTGACCAAAGTGCATCTCCCGACACCTCATCTCGCCGGCTGCTGTTGTGTCTCTCGCCCCAGGTGACCGTATTTATGCCGGTGCGGCTTTTGTCAGGGACGAGTCAGGGAAAGTCGCTCAGGGGGTCTGCGGCCGGGCACCTCCGGGATGCGAACTCATACCGTTCAGGTCAGCAGGTCGATGTGTAAAGCAGCTGAAGGTGGGACCACAATGACAGATCATTGCAAGGGAGCAGTTCTGACTACTGCGCCACCTGCTGGCCAGAAGTTTACACTTTGCTGCGTTGTTCACTAAACAATTTTTTTAAAAAAACACCTGAATTAAGGGGCATAAAGGGAGATTCCGCTCATATCGCCGGTGTTCACGAGGACCGCCTCCGCGGCGCGGCTCATCATTTCCCGCTGCCGTGTTAAAAATAAAATCGATATGCCTCACAAGCAGACGACAGTGACGGAAATGAGATGAATACGTGGGGTGGGGGGGGGGGGGGTTAAATGGAAGGCAGGTAATGATAAATGCGGGAAAAAACAGAGGCGGGATAATAAGAAAAACCAGTTCCATAATAATCTCCTTCACAGGAAGGACAGNGGGGGGGGGGGGGGGGGGGGGGGGGGGGGGGGGGGGGGGGGGGGGGGGGGGGGGGGGTGGGCGTCGCTGTGGGGAGATGGTCCCACTTTTGTTCAGCCTCTTGTGCCGATGAAGAATCAAGCAGTCAGATTTAGGGACTTTGCCGGTGTTTGAGGTTTAATGCCGGCGGCTGGCCAGCAGGTGGTGCTGTGGTTGGAGCCCTCAGAGAAGGTCCAGATCCCACCTCCTGCCTCAGCTTCATCAGTGGAGGTTCTCAGCCTGAATAGATGCAGCAATTGTGCAAAACATTATAAGTAGCTTAGCAACGTGAGCCTCTCCGGAGGAGAGAAGATCAGACGGATAAACCAGCGTAGGGTCACACGGTCGTGGGTGTGGGTTCGAATCCAGCTCGGCTGGTGTGGACTTTGCACGCTCTCCCTGCGTCCACGTCGCTCCTCCAGCTGCTCTGGCTTCTTCCCACATTCCAAAGACGTGCTTCTAGTTAAGTAGCTGCTCTAAGCTATCCGTAAGGTGTGTGCGCAGCGCTGCCATCGATTGGCACCTCCTCCAGGGTGTGGTTTCAGAGCCCACGGCTGTGACCTCTGCCAAGATAAAGCGGTTAAGGGTGGAACTGAAATAAATGTTCAAGTCGTGCTTCTGCCAGTCGGGTTTCTGACACGTCTTGGGGAAGCGAAGCGATATAAACTGTTATAACTACGGCGCTTCTGTCTCGCTGGAGGATCGTGAAGAAACTTCCGTCTTCACACATTTGGGGCCCAGATGGGAAATCTGTCACTCAAGACCAGTTTTTAATCACTCAGCAGAAGACAAAGTTGGAGTAACGGAGAGTTGGTGGGAAATCTGACAGCTCTACTTCAAACCAGGCTGCAGGTTTTTCCTTTAAACAACACACACACACACAGCTTTCATGTTTTGTGTGAGTTAATGCCGGCGACGGATCGGCGGATTGGATCTGCTCAGGTGTGCATCTGGCACAGCGAGAGCAAACAATGAGCGCTGCTCTGAAGGCGCCACCCACGAGCGGACAAAGGCCCTCGGTGCTGTTTGGCGGGAAAATCTTAGGTTGGAGGGACTCCGACATCTTGAGAACCTTCCAGAAAAGCTCTGCAGAACCGCATAAATCCATCCAGGACTAACTAACCGATTGACTGATTGATGGGAAGAAGAAGCAACGTTTGGTGGTTCTGCTCTAACTGGGCTGCTCATTGGGGAAACCGAGTCTCCTCCAGCAGGGGGCGGCGTGGTTAGGGACGTCAGACGGTTCCCTCATCCAGCTGCCGGATCCAAGCTGTGCCACGGTGAAGTCGTCACAGGAGGCCTCTGCCGGAGAGTTGCCTCGGAGAAAGGAGTCGGGTGAACGATTGTTAATGATAATAAGTTGCGGTGAATGACAGTAATGCTAATAAATGGAGATGAAGCGGGTCGGGTTCAACTCGAATGTAACAACAGTGATCCCAGCTGGACAAAATACGACCACCACGTCCTTTAGGCTGATGAGGACTTGCAAATTCTACTCTGGTCTGAGCAGCTATGGGGTGGGGGACCTAGCCACAGACCTGGGGGACCCACCCACAGACCCAGAATCTCCAGTTCGTTCAGCTTTGAGATAGAAACTTGAGCCTTCAAAGCATGGTGAGAAGAAGCGGAACTTCTCCTCATTATCTGTCCTTCCTCAGAAGGAGGGAAAAATACGAACTGCGTAAATTGGCCAGAGGCGTCAGATGATGCCGCTGGTTCTTCTACCTTCTCGCGTGACATCAGCAGAAACCCGCTGACCCATTCCCCGTCTAGGTTTAAGACCCTCAGCCCTTCCCAGGTTCAGAACGACTCCCCCACCCTCCTCCAAACCCGGACCCACCCCAGGCGCCCCCTCCCCCCCGCACCACACCCCGCTGCAGCTTCTCCTGGGGCCCGAACACGGCTGCGCTAACAAGCTGCTTGTGACATTCATAAGACGTGTATAAATGGGTTACATCCCCAGTGCCTCCATTTTGTCATGCTAACAGCGGCTAATGTAGAGAGCAAAAAAAAGTTGCGTAAATGCAAAGACTGTGTGTCACAAGCCCCCCCCCCCCCCCGTGTGGCGTTGTAAGTGTGTTTTACCCCCGGAATACAGGGCCGCGAATGTTTGCTTCATGAATAGTGCACAACCAACACTGTTTATGCGATGCGCCGAGGGGAAGCGGATTTCCGCCCGTCGCTTTCTGCCCCCCCGCGTTGTCTTTACTGTAAACGTATTTCTGCACAAATGATTTGCATCATCTCTTGTGCGTTGCCAGGATGCTGGAGGGCCCCTGTGGTCCGTTCTGCCTGAGTGTCAGTTTGGGTGTCAGTTTCCAGAACCGCGTCCATACTGGGAGTGGGCGCCCCCTGCAGGATCGGGGTGGGGGGGGTTGGTCTCCTGGAAAAAAAGTCCTGTCGTCTCCTCAGCGTCCACNTGTGGTCCGTTCTGCCTGAGTGTCAGTTTGGGTGTCAGTTTCCAGAACCGCGTCCATACTGGGAGTGGGCGCCCCCCGCAGGATCGGGGTGGGGGGGGTTGGTCTCCTGGAAAAAAAGTCCTGTCGTCTCCTCAGCGTCCACTCCAAGTGTATCTACACTTTTAACAAATCCAAAGGTTCACTTTTCCGGCCGCCGCAAACTGTTGGACTGTAGTTATTTCCCCCTTAAGAAATAACTGAATAAATCGTCTTATTATCCCATTTCCCCCCGATATTCAGTCCGTTTCCAGCGATTAATTAGCAAAACACGGGATAAACATATCAGCTTGTTTGCTCTCGCTGTTTTCCAGTGAGCCGCCCTTCCCCTGCTGAGGTTGCTGTGCACCCAATGGCCAGCAGGTGGCATAGCAGCTAGTGTTACACACAGACGTGTACAAGGGGGCTCAATCAGGAACAGCAACAATAATAATAATAATAATAATAATAATAATAATAATAATAATAACGCAGTTGTCACACATCATCATCTAGGGCCAGTATGTCTTGCTCACATTTATACCTTTATTTATTTGTTTACCACTTATACATTTACACATTTACACTTCTGGCGGAGCAGGTGCCCTGTGACGCCGTCAGCTGTGATCCCTGTCCTGCTGCATCGATACAGCCCAGCAGACCCACCAGTATTATTGTTATTATTATTATTATTATTATTATTATTATCATTATTGTGATGTGTGATATCCTGAATCAGCAAATCACAGTTATGTTGTAAATTATGTGATAAACATATTCAGACATGAAGCACATTAAACACATGAGCTATTTGAATAGTGTGTATCAGTGTCTGTGCAGGAGAGGAGTTGAACCTGGGATTCCTGGCTGAACATCCACGGCGGTGACCACTTGTGTCTTTGTTGCTGCAACGCAGAAAAGTCGTGAAAAAAGTGTAAAAGTGGAGACGTTTGGCATTTGTGTGAGGATTGAGAAGGCGACAAAGGTGCCGCTCACCCCCTGGGTGCTCTGCGTGAGCCGGTTGCCTGCTGCTATGTCGCCGTCGCCTTCCCCTAAAGGCTGGTGACACCCGCCTTCCTCGCCCTGCCGCCCGGGAAGTGAATGGATTCGAGGGCAGGCGGCGCGCGAACAGCGTGCTGAAAGGCAGGCGTGAGGCGCAGGCCATTGCGTGGGATCACTTCTTCTCGTCATCTCCTTTCACAGCACCCAGACGCCGACCAGCACCTTGTCAGAAAGCACTTTGCCACTTTCGCTTTTTCAGTTTTATTTTGTGTCTATAGCAACCGTCTGTGAATCAGGCGGCGATGGGGCTTGTGTGTGTGTGTGTGTGTGTGTGTGTCTGACAGTCCACTTGTTCAGCTGAAATAAAAGAACATTGAGTCACCAAGACACACACACACACACACACACACACACACACACGCTGGTCTCTGCTTCCCACTGAAGCCGTCGCCGTGTCAATAGCATCACGACGACCGTTGCTGTATGACAACAGTACCTCCTGCCGAGAGGGCCTCTTCTTCCAAAACCAAGACGGCTTCTGGGGCAAAAGAGGCTGCCAGGTAGCGGGGGCGGCACCCGCGGGGGGCTCGGCTCGATTAACGCCGCCGCTGTAAACGATTAATTACGCCTCCAGCAGGTGTGTGAGCAGATGTGAGACCGCGGGTCTGTTTTTGTCCAAAGTAATTCACGTAATTGGAGGGATGTGCCTGTTGTGGCTGAATCCCGGCGTATCGGGAGACGTGGCGTTCCGTGCCGATGCCCTGGGATTAGCGGCCGAAATAAATAAAAATTTCCACAGCGATAAATAATATTAACCCAACCAGCGCACCTGTGCTTCTCCGATCTCCATGCGCAGCACAGAGCACCTTTGGACCACGTTTGCTCTTAACTCGCTTTAGGGCCCACGCTCAGCAGAACACGACCTCCACAACCGCACATGTAAATTATTTGAAAATACTTAACATTTCAAAAAATACATTTGCAGCTCTGCTGCTTATTTTCAACATCTAATGAGTTATTTTAGCAAATTTATACTAAAATACCTGCGTGTTGCCAGAAAACACGGTGGCAAAAACTCTTCTTCTTCTTCTTCTTCAGTCACGTGTTCGGTCAACAAGGCAACAGGATGGTCTGTAACCCTGACGTTAACCAGGCAGTGACTGTGTGTGTTGCTGCTGGTGAACCAAACAGACTGAGTGAGCATTAATGGAGGGGAGGGTTTAGACCCAGGGAGATCCAGGTCTCCACTCTGCCACGCCGGGCTCTTAACTCCGGCCGACAGCTCTTTAGTGGCCGAAAGCGGCGTGAGAAATGCGTTGCCCACTAAAAGACTGCCCAGGAGAGTGCTTGGAGACTGTTTACTAGAAATGTTTTGACACATTAGTGTAGTTTGGAACCACTTAGCACTTTGTATTTCCTCTCCTCTGCATTTCCCCCTCCCTTTAGCGCTGTTTACGTGGACAGGGGGAGCGCAGGGGCCGCCTGCAGGGGCAAGGTTGACGGTTGACAGCACGTCCCGCCTTATATGACTCTGAACGGGTGGACTATGATACTGACTGGCTACCGCTCCCCCCCGTGGAGGGTTTTACCTGGACGGCAGGGGGTGTGGGAGGGCACCTTTGTGAGGAGACACAACAGGGCCTCGTCTCAACAAGTACTTGCGGGAGGAAGGTGGGAAGGTACCACGTAAAGGATGACTGACAACAAGCGTGAATGTCTCTCACCTTCATTCCCGTTCAGGACAATTTCAGCTCCGACAGTGTGGACTAGAGCACCGTTTCAGGAGAGCTTATTATTATTAACCATTATCTGGTTCTTCTGTTCACTAACCAAATTACAGTGACTTTCACATTCACACAGCAGGGAGCAGTTCAGGGTTAGTGTCTCCATGTGGAGAACTAGAGCAGAAGCTCAGATTTGAACCTGGGGCCTTTGATTTGAAGGTAATAGCTCCAACCACCACGTCCCCAGCTGCCCCACCTGCTCTCCTCGAGGCCCCCAGAAAACGCCGAGCTCTTCACAAAACAGCACAAACTAATCGGCGTTCCACACGGGAGGCTAGCGCTGCCGCCGAGAGGGCGACGCTCGCAGAGTCCCGACAGACATCGGCTCCTGTAGCACAAGCGTGAAGATTACACTCCCACTTGCTGTTAAGCTGGGATTTAGTCCCACAAAGTGGGTGTGATGAGGTTTCCTGCATGCTGTAATGAGCAGACCACCCGCAACAGTCCATGTGTGCTTTAATCTTCACGGCTTTTCCACTGAAGAGAGAATATGAAGTCCTGCCCATGTGTATAATAACCCCCGATACATATGATCGAGCGGAGTGAAGGTAATGGACGCGTAGCTTCAGGGAGAAAAACTACTCGAGTCCCCCGGTTTCTAATGGTAACATCTAGAAACCCAAACAGTCCACGAACACCTCTGATGACCCTGATCTGATGAACCATACAGGGGGCTTTTAAGACGTTTATGTAAGAATTAATGTTTTCCCTCCAAATTTGACCTGTACAGATTTTTAATAAGACAATAATAACACCGGCAGGACAGCTTTGGATTTCGACACAACAGGAAAACGTTATTTCCGCTCCTGTATCCGAGAGCCGTATAACTCTACAGTGATGCCCTGGGCAGAAGGTGAGGCATTGCGGTCGGATGGTTTCAAGTCCAAACCGAACCATGTTCCAGTTCCTCTCTCCCTCCCTCCTCTTCAGGCCACATTGTCTTCATACAATATGTTCAGCGAAACTTTAACAAAACCATCTCTCTTGGTGAAAACAAGCTCCTTCGAGAGCGAAGCCACTTCTCCAGATGTCCACAAGGAAGGCGAGGTGCAAAACTCTGAGAGCAACACGTGTCCACAATCCCTGGCGGATGTCGGGGGTTCCTGCCGCCCATGAGGCTCAAAGGGCCGAGACGCCTCGAGCGCATGAGTCCGTCCTGTTTGTTTCGCACACCCGCCATGTTGCCTGTCCTTTCAGTGCACTGTTTCCAGGCTTGAAGAAAACCTGGGCCAAAGAGTTCACACCAACCCTATCAGACTACCACCCGTCACGTTGCGAGGAAACCAGGGAACTTTCTGTCATCTGCAGCTCCCATTAATTGTTGCTTTTGTGCGTTACTAGCCGAAAGCTTTTCCAGTTTAAGCTCGATTTGAAATTCCACAAGAGACGCAACAGGGCATCCGGACGCATGAGGTCAAGGTATGTCTGCCAGTCAGCCAGCTGGGACACGTCGCCGCAAATCCCCCGCTTCTGGGTGACACGTCGGAAAGCAAGACCAAGGCAGCAATGAGCGAAGGCTGCCGCCGTGGGTTGCCCACTCCTCTTTTTTGGCACCTTAATGGTGACAACTGCTCAGAAAGCTTTGCTTCACCTCCCAGCGCCCAGCTGTTCTGCTACAAGATGCCCTGGGACCCACCGTGGGGACCCACCAACAAGTAGCAATGGATCGATTTTTACGTTTCCATTAGAAAGGTGGGGGTCCTCACCTGAGGCCTCAAAAACGCGTGGCTGCTGCACTCGCTGGCAGTGCAACCGAAAGTGATCATAATCATCCTCCTGAGCTGTAGCTTTGTTGTTGCCATGACAATAACCCAAAAAAAAAATCACAGACAAATGAATTGCTTTGTCACATACTTCCACACGGCTCCAACGCTGATTCTGGTGAGTTTAGGGCCTTTGAGAGACCGTTTTTCGAAAAAGGTGCAATTTCTTTCCTTCTGTGTGAAACAGGACCACAGACGCGAGCAGCAGGCAGGGACGGCGGGAGGGGGGATGGCGCAATAAACTCCGGTCAGCTACGTCGTCCAGATAGCCAGCAGATTTGTGTTGCCGAGGCTGGTTGTTTCTCCTGCGCTGCCGCCGCAAGCTGTAATTGCCGGGCGGAGAGATGCACTTCCTCTCCTGCAGATCCCAGCGAGACACCGAGCTTCAGGACACCCATGCATCCCTTTCACTGCACGGGCACCTTAGCCAATGTTTGGATGCAGGGCGATTTAATACAGCTATTCGGCACACGCTAGGAGGGCCCTCCTGCCAGCATCGCGGACAGTTTGAGTTACAGGAGGGGAGCTGAGGACAGGCAGCTATATGGGACTTGAGGGAGCTGAGAGCGGCTTCACTTCATTTCTGCATTTTCCAACCATTGTGCTCCCTTCCTAACTACGTGTCACGTTAGCATTACGCTCACATTTATCCCCAGTGCCCCCACTAACCCCTCTGCATTCTTTACATCGTGCAGGTTGCCCTCCTCCAGACAGGACAGCTCACACTATTTTTCTCTACACTTTCCATTTTGAAACAGTCTGCAGCAGCACCGAGGGTGTTACGTCCGGCAAGGATTGATTTATTGACTGACTGCTCGACTTGGACCTACTTACGTGTATGAGAGAAGCCTTCAGCTGCACAAAGATGAAACAGACCTTGCAGTGTTTAATCCCCCGAAGCCTTCGAGCGACTCGACGGCTTTCGAGATGAAGATATTTTTCAGACACGGACGCCGTGTTATTGTTTCGCTGTTTGCAGTGCTGATAACACCAAGATGCCGTCCCGGTGTCGATACCGACAACCCGCGACACTGTTACTGTACCGATGCCTTTGTTTCACGCCAGCCCTGTAGCAGGCGGTGTGCTGGTTGGGGCCCACTGTCTCGCAGTTGGAGGATTCTGGGCTCAAATTCCACTCCTGCTGCAGCGGCCCTGAGCAAGGTTCTCCAACTTGCTTTGGTAGAAAATACCTAGATGTAAAAAAAGAAAACAAATGGGAGAATAATTGGAAGCAGCTTAATGTACAAATCTGAGGTTGTGTGTTGGATAAAGACATCAGGGGAATAAATTACGGTAATACTCCAACGTCCGCTTTTCACTCGATTCAGTCATACTTGCAGCGCTCGCCCGACAACGGATATGGGGTTGAATTCCACCTTCTGCGGAAAGTGCCCTCAATGAAAGAACTTACCTTGAACAGGTATGGTGAAAATTACCCAGCTGCATCGATGGGTAAACCAGAGTAAGTAGCTTAGCATACGAAACCAACTAAGTCACCTTGGAGAAAAGTGTGAGATAAATGAATGCATAAATAATATTGCAGGTAGTTTTCACGCATAAGTGATAGTGATGTTAGTGTGAGCTTCTAATTTGGGGTATATAATAGACGGTCGTGTCCCATTGTCCTCTCTGCAAGGGCACGCTCGTGCTTTGGGTACCACTGCTCCATCTCGCCAAAGGCTTATTTCCATATTAAACTCATTTCTCTGAGGTGTGATGTTTTTAACTATCCGCAGTCCTCAGTAAGCCCACCTCGCTCCTCTTCGGTTTGCCGTGCGGGGTGGATAATGCTTTGGTCATCCTTCGTTATTATTATTATTTTTTCCCCTGAGCTGCTAAAATTGTCAGAGGAGAAACAATTTCATGGTCGCCAGTCACTCGCGAATGAAGACAGCCGGCAAAGAAAACGCGCGCGAGGCACCCGATTCCCAAACCACACTTGGTTGCTGAAGTGGTGTACAATGCATATGAAGCACCTTTTTCATACCACACACAACCTAAAAGAAAAAAACAACCACCCACAACCCACAGGGAGCAAGCTTTCCCCCTCCCCAATTACCGCGAACGCATCATCGTCAGCGAGGTCACCGCCGTGACCGTACGCAGTTTCCCTGCGACCTCTTAAACCGCCAGTGACCTTTTGACCCTTGTGATTTTTTTTTTAACTACCGCATTTCATTTTTTCATTTTGCTACGCAGGAGACCAGCTAAACCGTACTGCTGTTACAGTATTATTTTTGTACACAGGAATTTCAAGACAAGTCCACTTTTAGACTTTTTTTCAATATAAATATTTATATATGCACACATACCCAAACATGTGCGCGCGCACGCACACACACACACACACACACACACACACACATATATTCATCCAGTTCCCACAGATTAATGATTTTATAGGGTGAGACCTCTCCAGGCGTACTCGGCCCACTCGGTGTCAGCGCCGGGTCCTCTGGTGTAATTACCTTACTGAAAACAGCTACACGCTCTTCCTCTTAATAATAAATAGCCATTATTGCTCCAGGGCGCCAGCATGCAGCCGCTTCACCGTTCGCTTTCGCAAAAGTGGGTACAGAGCATGACAAAAACAAACACGATACTTCACTCTGCAACTCAGGCAGAAGACATGGGGGTGAGGAAAACACTTAAATGGTGCCCCGGAAATATCGAGGAGTATAAGGAAAATATTGTTAGGGTTAGGGTTAGGATTAGGGTTAGGATTAGGGTTAATATTAGTATTAGGATTAGGGGAACAGCTTCCCATCCCATTGTTGTCGGGAGGAGAAGCTGCACTGGTGCTGCTACAGTGTCCATCAGGTTGCATTTGCTGGCGACTGGTTACTGCTGATTGAGGCCATATGTGCATCTGGTCTCATCCTTTCTCCTTTCTTCCCAGGTCTATTTCTGGTTGGAATCTATTGTACTGATTTCCAGGGCTTCCGTGTTTTTTTTGTGATTTTCTGGTCTCTGTTGTGCTGGTAAGGGTTAGGGTTAGTAGCAGGTAGCCTTGTGGTTGGATCTGCTGTGGTGCTCGTGATCAAGGGACATACCTTGAAGTGACAGAGTATAAAATATCTAACTTCACAAACTGCTAACTGTACGCATCTTAATACTGCAAATCACTTTGGAGGAAACCACCCAAACAAATGGAGGCTAGAGTAAACGTGAAAGCAGGTAGGGTGTAGTGCTACCGAGTGACAGACAAAGGTTTAGACACACACTGCCTCCGAAAGACGGAGCGGAGAGAGCCTGCCTGCGGGCCCGATGAATTTAATGAATTTATAAAGACGGGACAATGAATCGACGCACTCCTTCGCGCCGCAGCGCATGAAAAATTAAAACCTGTCGTAAAAGAGGCCACAACTCTAAAGACTGGCACGAGTTTTCATTTAATCCATCTACCCTTTCTGACTAACTGCTTGTCAGCTTGGTGATCTACATTCCAGGAGGCAGAGGACGATCTGCAGCAACCGAGTGTGAAAAGAACAACCGGTAAGGGGAGAAAACCACACAAGTCAGCACAGAAGGTGGATTCAGACATACAGCCTTGGGGATATCAGCTTAATTCTGCCCAAGTGGCCATAATAACCCTATTTTATCCTGTGAAAACTACATTACGGCTTCCCACCATGTTTCTTCATCCCAGAACAAATCCAGAAAGAACTGTGGGATCCATTCGCCAAACTGACCGTTCATCAAACCGTCTCTCCATCAACCCATCCGTTGCACATCGTATCTGTCCTGGAAGTATAGGTGGCATAGTGAGGTGGGGTGCATCGTAAACCAGTGCACTCTGGAATACCAAGACAATCCCCAGTTAAATAACTAACAACATTTGAGATCTGCGTTTCCCAAAATGCCATCAAAAGCCTTTTTAGAGCAGTCAGCTCAGTTTAGCACTGTAAAGATAATCTTACTGTGCTGGTCCTCCACTCCTACCTACTTCTCCTGTTCAGGGAGGCAGCGACAGTGATGCAGCTCTTAACTGCATGTGTTTGCATGCATGAAAAACTTTCAATCCCAGAGGAAGTCGCACTTGGTTTCGGCAGCATAGGACAAACACTCCAGCCTCAGGCTCCCGGACTACACGGGTGGAGAAGGTGTCCAGGTACAGAAGTCCGGAAAATTGAAAGGGTACTTTAAGCATAATATTTTTGCTACTGCTCTGCATAGCACTGGACTATGTACTATAGTAACACTTTTACAACCTAACCTGGCTATTAGCTCTGTGAAACAGGCAGACGCTGCAAAGAGCTACGCCCCAGTTCTGGTCAACTACAAAGGTGAATGATAATATAAGCGAGGGCTCTCAGATGGATGTAGACCACGAGTCAAGAATCTCAGGTGGTTGGAGACCATAAACTAGTGTTCTCAGGTGGAGACCGTTTGCCCCTGGTCTCAAATGGATGGAGAACATATACTCCTGCTGTCACATGGTTGGAGATCACATCCCACTGTTCTCAGATGGATAGACAACATACACTGTTGCCTTCAAATCCATGTAGTAGAGTGGAAAGGAGAACAGTAGCAACAACAAGTAAGTCAACAAGCTTTATTACCCTTACGATCGTAATGTGACCAGTGTAGTGTGAGCGACGTGTGTAATTTTTACCCTTCCCTGTCGCCAGTTCGGGTCCTTCCCGACGAAGACACCGTCCAGAGAGCACATAACAACACCGTGACCTGCACTGCTATGCTTCCCAAACGTTTGGTGTCAGGGGAAGCCATAATGGAAAGACCAACCATCTCCCCTCTGTGCACCACTTAACCTGGAGATCCACCCTCAAGCAGGTGCGAAAATCACTCTCAAGCAGCACCGATGGGCTATTTGCCACCATGCCTGCTGAAAACTGCCCGAGCATCTCATTTACCATGACAATGACTTCCTCTTCTCGCCTCCTCGCCAGGTACCGCACTTCAAAGCCCTAACAAGGTGGCTGCGGTGAGCAACAAACGGGGCCCCATCCCGATCGCAAGCTTCCCCGTCTCCCTAATGCAGTGTGACGCTTTCTTAATCATTTATGTGGACCAAAGCAAGGCACTTTTTCTGTGTCTCATTCTGCGTGAAGCTTCAGATGGACTGAAGGCTTTTGTGTCGGCGTTGTTGTGGGAAAACACAGACGGGCACAAAGAAACCGTGATTCTCTTCTGTTCGCTTTGAAGAAAAACACCTCCACGCGTGAGACAGTGCATTTCAACCTCTTGAAGGACCAAATATTAGCAGCTTCTTGGGCAGATGAATCCCAGGATCCCACCTGAAGATCTGAAGGGGGGGGGGGCTTTCATTCACTGATTTTTACTTTATTGCGATTTATAACTGGCTCCTTCTTCATTTGTTCTTTCTTGGGTTCCATATCTTAAACAATAAATTAACTGAATTATTGCTGAACATCTTGTATTGAATCATTTCTGCGTCTGTCTTGACCCTTTACATTGCGTTTATTCGTTTAGCAGACACTCTCCATACAACCATGAGAAAACAAAATCACATCACCAGCAGAGAGCTTCAGACACAGGATGATCAAAGCTCTCTGTTTGTCTCATACCAACACGTTGCTGGTTCACATCCCGCAAGGAGCTGCCCATGGGAGTGAGATTCAAGCAGCAAACACACAGAAAATCACAGCAGATGACGATGGACTCGTTCGTGTAGCTGTCAGGAGATCAGCAGAGAAATGGCTCCGAAGAAGGTGTGCTTGAGACCCTTCTTAAGTGTCAGGAGGGATTCAGCACCTCTGAGAGACACAGGGAGCTTGTTTCACCACATTAGACCCGATACCTCGAAATGGGACCCCCTGTGAATGAGACCACCAAATGGCCACAGGTGGAGGAGAACAACACCGGAGTCATCAGGTCTTGTAGGTCCCAGGGTGCAGATCCTTTGACCATCTTGGAGTCCATAGTCAGTTACAGTGCAGTTCATATTTACTGTTGTGATAGTGGATTATTGTGAAAACACACCCACCCACACACACCCACCCACACACGCACACACACACACACACACACACACACACACAGATACAACTATGGGGTAAAGTGAATGCAGTGTTTTAAGTGTCTGAGTGTACTGAGAACCTTGACAAGGTTGGAGCTGTCAGTCTACCCCCCTCCAGCCAGAGAGTGATGCGTGGAGCTGCGGAGGCACACGGCTGGGGCCGACTCAGGAGGCAGAGCTGTTTAAAGGTTGCACCTCCTCTGTTTCCCTCCTGATGGAGACCAAAGAGGGCAGAGTAAAAAGGAGAACGTCTGTCTCCGTGTATCTCACTGTCAGGCTCAGTACAAAGGCACAGAGGGGAGTGTTTGCGGAGTGTCAGAGCGGCGATGACAGCCTACTCCTTCCTCTCCTCCTTCAGCTTTCTGTCTCCATCCATTCCCCACATTTCTCCTGATGCTTCTCTGGGCTGTCACGGGTGACCAAAAGGTGATCTGGCATATAAGCTCCTCCTCAGCTGGAAGTAGAACATAGACCCCTTTCTCTCAGTGGACAGAGCATGTATACTTCTGTTCTTGGATGGATGCAGACTGTGAGCCGGTGCTCTGTCGGGTGGACGTAGAAAATACGGTCCTGCTCTCACATGGATGAACTCTATAAACTGGTGCTCTCCAAAGGTGGAGGGGGCACCATAAGCGAGTAGTCTAACATGGATATAGAACATATAGCCACGTTCTCACACAGATGAAGACTGTAAACTAGTGTCCTCAGATGGAAGGACACCATAAACCAGGGTTTCAGATGGATGGAGATCATAAGTTAGGGCTCTCAGATGGCTGCAGACCATAACCTGGTGTTCTCAGTCGGCGATGCCCCTGCTCTCACATGGATGGAGAACATATACCCTTGTTCTCAGAAGGACGGAGATCACATCCCTCTGTTCTCAGATGGACAGATGACATATACTGTTGCTCTCAAATGGATGGAGAACATAAGTCAGTGTTGTTGGTGGACAGAAACCATCAACCAGGGCTCTCAGATGGATGGAAACCAGGGCTCTCAGATGGATGAAGAACATATCTCCTGTTCTTGGAAGGACAGATGATGTATAACCCCGTTCTTGGACAGATGGCCACCATTCTGTCTTTGAAGATGCTTCCTTTTCACAACAGCTTGCATCAGTTCACCTCTGACTGGTCAATGGATGAGTGAAAACAAACAATAATACCATCTATGCCTTGACTTACATTCAGCGTGTCCATGTTCCACCCGGGGAGCTCTTGTTCACACAGGACTGAATATTTATATTAGAATCAGTTCCGAGATCAGGTCAAGGAGGGGTTCTTTCAAGTAAACAGGACTTACAAGTGTTTCACACACAGGCAGCAGAGGCAGTGAACTTCCCAGGGTATATAAAGCAGCTGTCAGGCTTTATTTTCATGAGATGTGCTGTTTCGGAGGAGGTTCTTATTGCAGAACCATGTTTGATAGGACCAATATCATCTGTGGCCCGGCCCAGAGGAGCCCTTTGACCAGAGTCCTCTCTCTACCTTCTTAAACCACTCATGACCTCTCGGTCATCAAGTGTCTCAAGCATCTCCCTCCAGACCGCCGACCTCCAGAGACCAGGTTCCACAAGTTTGGGCTTTTTCACTTCACCCATAACTGTCTGAGGAGAAATTATGTTTGTCACACGTAAACAATACCGATACCATCTGCAGCGTTAAAAAGGAATTGCATGAAACAAATTCCCTGGGTTGAGCAGATATCTACCCCCCTCCCTTCAACTTCCATCAGACACCATGTCATAAATGCCACTTCCCTGCTGGTCTCTGTTCCTTAGAGGAAACCGAGTTGCTGCACCGTAGATTCGCATCAGAAGGCAGGCGATGCGCACAGATTTCTGCCGGCCAGTGAACCGGGTGAGAGCCACAACCATGGGCTGACCCCAACTCAGTGGCGAGGATTCGGATACCTGTGAACCACCGCCAACCGCAGCCTCCCGCCACCGTGTTGCCCTTTATCTCAGCTCAGCTGGCAGTACAAAAGAAGAATTCATTGGCGGAACTGAGGAGAGGGGGCACGGCGGGCCGCCACGGAGGTGAAACACCGGCGGGCTGACCCAACTCTTGCCCCCCGATGTTTAACCACATTAGACTTTTAATCGCATTAGTGGTTAATGGCACTTTTCGTCCCACACTTCCGGGCGATAAGTGCCGCAAAACTGACGTCGCACGAGTTGCCGGTTCGCTTCTGTCCTTGGAGCGAAGCTGTGGGTTAAAAGTTTTGCCAGATAAAAAGGTCTCTGGCGAGTCCCCCCATTTAGCCTCAGCAGGAGTGCACTAAACAATAAAATAGTTATAATAATAATGATGACAAAAATAGGAGAGTATGTGGGAGGACGGCCGCCAGCTGATGACCGGAGTGAAAACACACTTAGACGTTTATTATTCCCATTATTTTCATTAAAAGTATAAACCCATTAAGGCCTAATGACTGCGTGTATTTACTCCACACGGAAAACAGACAAATTACCTTCCCGCGGTAAACCTGTCAACACGCCGAACCTTCCGCTTAACTAACCCTCTTGGTCTGGCCGGCCGAGGCGCTTCGTGTTTTTTACAACGCTTTTTTTATTGCAGCTGCGTGTTTCCCACGGGCATTTTAACGCGGTGACACCGCGGCGCAAGAGTGACACCCCCCACAGGAGATGAACCGGCCACCTGTCGTTCCCAGGTTTAATTCGGTCAGCGTAGGCTGCGTTTCCACAGGCCAAACGCCCCGGGGGCGAGGCGCATTGCCGAGAGGTCGCCGGGGGTCGCAGCAGGGCGACTCTCCACAACCGGCAATCTAGCGCACCTGCATCAAAGCCTGACGCGTGTCGAGATGCCGCTTTCCTCCCTGGGTCCCCGATGGAGCCATATGGCGCGCGGAAAGGCGGATGACGAAACGCCATGCAAAGCACCGGAGTTTACAGGCACCAGCTTGTCCCATGCGTTAGGAAGTGGCACCTGCGGCCGCGTTTGCCGATGGTACCGCAAATCCGCTCGGCGGCACCGCCTCTCCTCTCCTCTCCTCTCCTCTCCAGCCGGTATCGGCACCATGAAATGTAACCCGGGGTCCTCAATCTGAGCCGTGTAACGCTCATCAGAGCTCGGTTCATCCTCTCAGCTCTACTTCACCCCTCGCCGCTGCGAGACGGAGAAAAGTTCCATCGCCGCTTCTCAAAAATATTTTTTCAAGCCCCTGATTCTGCAGTGCGTGGCTTTAATCTTCCACTTAACAGCGATAAAATTAATAGATTTTTTTCTTTTAACTGCGGGGGAATCTGTGGATGAAGAAGTCGCCCGGGAAGTAGGTGGGATCGCGGGGTCCCCGCTCGGGAGACTAATTTAATCTTGCAATTACGTTCGAGCACTTGATCCGTTGAAAAGCTCCCCGAGTCGGCTGCAGTCAATACCTTTTGACATTTAAGTAACCCTCCCGTAATTTATGCGTGAGCGCAGCGGCCCACCTTTCAACGAAATTGAGCGCGGGAGGCAATTAAAACGTCGGCGGGCACGTAACCGGAGGAGCTCAGCCAACGCGGGCGAGCATCTCATTGGTCATACCGACGAACCCATCCGGAGCCGTAACAGTGACATCTGCGGCTCTTCGGCGGCTCGGCACCTCCCTCGTAGGTTTTCCCGCTCGTGCAACACACACACGTTGGTGTGTGTGTGTGTGTGTGTGTGTGTGTGTGTGTGTGTGTGTGTGTGTGTGTGTGGACCTATATTTACGTTGATTCATCAGGAAGATACTCTGGGTGAACGATCAGCAACAGACAAAAAACTTTCGACACAAATGCGGGATGATCGAATCTCATACCGACGACATGCTGCTGGTTCATATTCCTCAAGCAGCTGCTGACCAAAGCAACAGCAAACACGTAGACAATCGCAGCGGCGCTGTTGCCGTCCGATTTGTAGAGAAACGGCTCTAAAGAGAAGGGTGTGAGATCCGTTTTCGGTGCTGGGAGGGATTCGGAGGGAGCTCTTTCCGCCGCAACCAAAAGACTAGGAAACAAGGGGTTTTAGATTTTTGGCCCTTACTGAGTGGGGCCACCAAATGGTGAGAGGAGGTTGAGGACCACAGCGCTCTTGTGGGATTGTGATCAGGTCAAGTAGACACTGGGGTGCTGATCTTCTCTTAAAGTTAGTCTCCAACGACTCGACTTTATAACTAAAATGCTGCGTTACGACTTACGCGCTAAAAGATGCCCTTCATCATGACTCGTCCTATTAAAATGAGGTCTGCAATATTATGCATCATCTTAATTTATTGATAACAGCTTGATACTGCAGTATCTGGCTAAACCTTAACGTTTTAGCAAATCCGTCACACGCCTTGTTATTAATGGGCATCTTCTGACTAATGTGGCAAAGGGTGATAAATTTCAAAGCACAATTACATGGGGTGTCACAAAGGGTAATTAAGGGTAATTCATGAGCGATCGGGGTCTACCCAGGCTGCAGGAGGTCTCGCCACAGGGACACACACACACGCACGCGGCATTAAGAGCGATGTCACTTACCCCGCCCGCAAACATTTCACCCGGGTAGGCCGGCGTGAAGGATTGAGATGGAGCGGTTGCCCCACATGTGGTCAGCGGGATGTGTAAAAATCAGGACAATGTTATATAGATATATGATGCTGTTATGTTAAAAAATGCGGATATTGTAAGTGCGACTGTGTCTACAAATGAGCTGTTCTACAGACGAAAAGGAAGACGCGTCTCACCACGGACAAAATGGAAGCCGATGGCCAAGGCAGCAAGGAGTTGGCGTTCCTTGCGGACAAGAAGAGTCCAGTCGGAAACGGATGGTTAGAAGTAGATGGATTATTTTTTGTTGTCTGAATTAAGTGAATTACCGCGTTTGTAACTTGTTAGGAAACCAAATTGCTGCGGCGGGGAGCTAAATGAAGATGGATGTTGATCACGGATGGATGTTTACTTGACTGCTGAACAGAACGGCTGAGGGCAGAGCCCGTTGGGTACGGCGGCTTCATTTTGAGGGGGAGGTTTGCTGTTAATGATCTTGTTCTACTAGTCAAAGTCTTCATTTTGTCATCAGTCATAGTCTTGTTTTTGTTTACAGCGATCTCTCGGTACCTGCACTCTCTGTATCTGAATTTTCGCTGTAACGGTGCTGGAAAGTTAATTCCTACATATTGGTATCCGAAAGGAAACTTTTGCTGAAGCCAATTTTTGTCCGAAGCTTATCTGTAATAGAAACGTTAAAATGTGATAAAAAAATCTAAATAAATTAGAAAAACTCTACAAATAAATACTGTACAAAAGCGTGCAGTGTAGTGTAAAAAAAACAATTTTGTACGCATTATAATAAATTCTATAGTGTTGCGTTCAAATTTATCCAAAGCCGGACGCGTGCCGGGGTGTTATCAGCTGTTTCCATCCGTTTTGCTTTGTCTCAGCACAGTTATTGCACATTTCATTTTTTTAAATGAACACATTTATCTAGTTGTGAGCCATTGCACGAAACAAAGAGGCGGACGGCGCGTTTTCGAGGATTCGGATGCTGAAGGACTGCTGTACAGTCATCGCTTCTGTAAGCAGAGCGCCGGGAAGTTTGCCAAAGAAGATAGACCTTCTCTGCTCTAACCTTGTGTTCACCTCACTGCTTCCCCAGCTGGGTCACAAGGAGCCCGCTGGAGAACATTTATGACACCTTACTGGCTCCAACATCCACCCGCAAACATTGAAAATTTTGAGCAAATTGCCACATTAAAAAAGGGAGAAATGTCACCTGACACCCTGCAACCATTTCTGGGCCTCTTTGGTGTTTTGTTAAATGCACTGTGTACAATTTTGATTCTATCATTTAACCCCCGTGTTTATCGGGACAGCGCTGCGGAGAAGCCCGATTTGGAGAGAGGTTCTGCTGTGGTCCCTGCCCCTCCACCAGCACGTTCTGTAGGTTTAAGACACGGCGCAGCAGCTCAGTCCGCTGGGTGCAGTAAAAGCCTGCGCCGGCTGTGATTAATGCTTCGCTCACGGCGTCCCAGTCAATCGGAGCCCGTCTGACCTCTGCACCCCCCGCTAATGGTGACTACACACTTTCCTCATTAAAATGCAAATGCGGTTGTTACCGTGTTGTTCCGTACAAAGAGTGACACGAAAACAGCCTGGATTTGAATTAAGGTCGGCATCGGGGATCACGAGCGCCGCACTTTGTCACAACGCAAACGATATGTTTGACATGCACGCACACACGCAAAAACAAAAAAAACACGCAATCGTGAACTTGACAGACAAGGACGCACCCAGCCCCCGCCGTCTGTTCACACACTTCCAAATGTTATTTCTCCACCAGACACTAACAAATGGATAATATAATCACTTTATTTAAAAGTCTTGTTAGGCTCCTGGGAAATAAGCCTGGTATTTATTTGTGGAGTTTAGCCTGGTATATTAAATAATTAGCAAATGAGTGATAAAAAAGGCAAGAGATCCAGCGTTTGGAGGAAAGTAGGTCTGAACCTCGTGTGAACCTTCTAAGGGCTTTCTTTTTGGTCAGTAACCAAACAGTGGAATCAGCCGCTGCCGTCGTCTCTATGCTAAAGTCATCGTTCTCTCCGCTTTTCTTGCAAGACACCTTCTGTCATAAGCGCCTAAAAATGTGGTGATAGGGAGGTAATAAAAAGAGTCACACAGTAACGCTCGGCCTCACCAGCAGCGCAGAGCCTCCTGGACACTAGGAGGTGCCACCTGATCCTAGTTGCAGAATACAGTGATCGCACAGATAACCACAGCAGATGGTGCTTGACTTGTTTACGTGGCCGTCAGGAGACCGGGAGAGAAACAGCTCTGAAAGAGATGCGTTTGAATGCTGGGAGGGATCCGGCCGCTCTGAGGGGCACAGGGAACTCATTCCACCATGAACTTCAGACTGTTCGTTTGGATGTCTCAAGAATGTGGCCACTAAGTGGCCCAGAGGTGGAGCTACGAGGTCCTGGTGGCGGAGCGGTGATCCTTTCAATGCATCTCGAGCCGTAACCAGAGTCGCGAACTTGATAAGAGCAGCAGCTTGAAGACTAGGGAGAGACGTGGAAGGAAGGCTCAACAGGAGGTTTGAACGCAAACCTGCTCCTCGAGATTACAGATGGCGTTGGCATCGCCGTATATGCGACACGACGGCGGCGTTTGCCCGCGTTCATATGCATACTGTTGTAAATATTTGATGCAAATGAGGGATAATGAAGGGTAATGATGTAACCTCCCGATGTCTGGATCACCGATTTAGGAACACCAAAGCGAGCTTACGGAGGGCTGCTTCTGCTCGCCGGTGCTGGCGTTGTGCCTCAGCCATGTTTCCCCATCTGGTGGCACCGGCTGCCTGCAAAACCACACCGAGCCCAGGAAAAACAAGCGTTTTATCAGCCCCAAGCAGAGGAACCCGTGCTTCAGATTATCCCGCCCACCGTCCTCGAGTCGCGGCGCCTCGCGTCTGACCCGCCGTCACACCCGGCTATCCGTCAGATAAGCGCGTAATGGACGGCTGGTGAGCCGGGCGAGCGAATAATCTAACAAATTAATCAAGTTGGAATTTTAATTAGATAAACACTTGTTTGGTTATTCATTTCCATTTTGTCACAACAAAATCATAATGAGGGTTAATCATGTAAAACCTTGCAATTGATATTCATCACGGAGCCAATTTGAGAGAATCTGAGCTGTTTTCACTCACCGGATGGATTAGAACCTCAGCGGCGGCGTCCGCTGCCCGCGCAATGTTGGCGTTTGAGATTTTGGTCGTCTTTGCAGAGACGCCAGAGGAGTCGTTCGGACTTTGTTGCAGGGAGGAAAGTGAGTGTGTTTAACATGAAGCTGTTGGCTTGTTGACGTTTGTTCTCCATGGTCCAGACTGGGGGGGTTCGGAGGTGACTGTGGGTGCAGACACGTGCGTCCGGATGGATGGATGAATTTCCGGATGGAATTCCTTCAGTCCGACGCCGGCCGCAAACCCGAGGAGGAAGTGAGCCTGAGTAAGAGGAAGTTAGCGGCGCTAACCCCAAAGGTTTTATGGTGAAATTGGCACGTCTCTGAGATGTCTTTGTAGACACATGGCTAGTCTTGGAGCTGAATTGGGGCGGCGGGCTTTTTTAGGGGGTCTTGCCAGCATTTTTGCTCGGCACAGTGCAGTTCGGAACCCTTCCTGGAGCACAGCTGCAGGGCAAAGTTCTGAGGTTGCGATCCAACGTGGTCCTCTCCAAAGGTGTCGGCAGCGCCGCAGTAGAGCGTCGAGTCACTCAGGCACCACTAATCCACAGGTTTCACTTTTTTTTACACGACTTCTTTTGAAGTTTCGCACTTTGAGCAAGTGCGTGACGGCACATCTGTTCCTGGGCCCGCATTAGTGCAGATCCAACACACAAACTGCTCCAAATACGGAGCGAAGGAAACTCCTATCTGGGGAGGGCTGTAAGCAGGGCAGATGATCACATTCGATGGCACGTTTGTTCAGCTGGTTCGAGGCCTGGAGATCATCACGCATCTCTTGGAGATATGGTCGCGCTGCAAGGACTGGGCCGCTAACTGGGGTTGGTGCAGAGGCTTCCTTGAAGTCCTCCCTCTGGTTCCACATGGCGGAATGCATTCGGGTTCGGGTCCACAGCGGAAGGACAAGGAGACGCGAAAGCTGTTCGCCGCCGTGCTCCTCGGCAGCAGCCGATCCCGGGCAAGGCATCGCACTCATAACAATTTCCACGTGCTCGTCCCTCTGTTTCTGACTGACAGTTGTTGACGTTGGGGCTTAATGCCACATGCAACCTGAGGGGCTGCTATGACAATCGCTAACAAGCAGGAAGCCTCCCCCTCCCGCAGGTTCGGAGCTCATCTGCAAGCCGATCCACCTGCATCCTCAATCAGCGCCTGAAGCATCTGCATAACCGTGGCAACTGTCAAGTGCATAAACTTTCCACCCCCCCCAATATTCCTGGAAAGTGCTTCGGAAACATTCGCCTCCCGCTGCGAGAGACTTGGAGTTGTAAAAATATGGCAGCGCGTACTGACGACACGCAGCCGCTAATATGTCCATTCTAATTCGAGTCTCGCCGAGGGAGGACATGCTCATCGAGCCGGAACTCCGGAAACCAGACGCCTTTCTTTTTTTATCCCAAAACTAAAACCTTTCACCGCAGTGCCGCAGCACTCGACACATCCCTGTTTCAACCAAATCCTTATTCACGCACCCAATCCCATCATCAGACTGATGTTTGCAGATTGTCGTTGCTGTTTTTTCTTCTTTCCGTGGGCCATTGTTCGGTGGATTGAAAACAGCTCGACTTTTCAGGGGTGCGTATGAGGAATATTAGTTACCGTGGTAAATGGGACAACCGACAGGCTACCCAGCTGGCATGTAAGGGAAGACACCGCTGCCGCACCTCTTAGAAGGTCATGAAGAACGCACGAGAAAACGAACGTCAGCGGCGCAAAAACAAGCAACTTCGAACGCAGGCACCTGCCAAGCGTCCGGATAATGACGGCGCTCGGGAAACAGTCCGCATCGCGGCGCTTGTTTACGCGTGATGCATGCTTTCCGCTCACCGAGCACGATCTTATCGCTGCCAAGTCGGCGCCCGGCGTTATCGACGTAGTGCGTCGTCTTGGCATTTTGTTTGTAACTTATTCCCAGCAACACAGAGGTAATCATGCATGTAATGAACCTGGTGCATTTGCATTTAAATCGTTGGCAAAGGTGAAGCCATTAACAGATGCCAGGCCTCCCAACTGCCTGGCAGAGCGCAGACGCACTTTTTTAACCACCCCCCCCCCGCCTCTCTCGTTGCGACTTTAATGCCCCCGCGTTTCCGAGTCGCTCGCCAGTAAACAGGTGTTTTGTCACCGTTTCATCAGGAAGCCCGCAGGTCTCCTGTCTGCTTTCAACCCTCCGTCGTCCAGCCTTGCGGGAGGAGGTGGGGCGATCGAGGGAATCCTCTGCCGTTTCGCACTGGGGGTCACCTCCGACAACGGGGTTGTATGCTCTGCGGATGATGTCATGACCTCCACGTTGACATAAATTAACCTCGGTAGTGCAATTCAACCTATTAACCCCCCCCACGCTGTTGTACAGCAGGTAGCCTAGTGTTCAGAGCCGCTGCCTTGCAAGCAGGAGACCCACGACTGAGTCCCTGCTTCTCTCCTTCTACCTTTCGTCAAGGCACTTGGTAGAGTTAAAGTTACCCATCTAAACGGATAACTGTGGTAAAGTCATTTTGGAGGAAGACCTTAGATAGATTTAATGTAAATTATATTCAAAAGCTCTTAATTCCTTTTGAAGCATCACCTGGCAGAAGGGTGACCTCCACCGAAGCGGTCTGCATACAGCGGCTGGTGAACGTGCGCTCGTGACAACCAGGAGGGTGCGATCCCACCACCTGGAGATCTGGGAATAAGAAAAGGTCCCAGATGGAAAACGAGACTTGAATGGCGCTGCACACACTGTCACCAGGACTGAGGTGGGGCGTCACGGAGGAAGAGCAGACGTGAAAGAGAATGTGTAGATGTACGAGGGGCTGGTCAGTTTCATAAGGTGACAGGTGACGCGGTGGTTGGAGCCGCTGCTTCCAAATTAAAGCACCTGGGATCGAGACCCAGTTCCAAGTTGCAGCACCCTTGCGAAAACGATCGCGGTATCAACGGGCAAATGGTTGTAGGCGGGCGGCTCCGTCTTCAAACCTCATGTGACGGGTGAAATCGGCGGAAAAACAAATCGCTGGTGTTTCAAAAACAGCTGCGAAATTACAGGATGACGCACTTGCGGTATCGCGAGAATTAGCAGCCCGGGCGGTAGCTATGCGGGTTTTCAAACGAGTACCTGAGTCCCCCCGCCCCCCGTCACGGCTCGATGTCCCATTTCAGGCGAGAACGAATGCGAGTGGGTATTATATCCACTGTGTGGGATGCATTTGACGGTGTTTTACAACCGTGCAAATGTAATAATCACAGCACTTTATGTAACAATGGTGGAAATAATACGCCAACGTCGAGGGAAGGCGGCATAACTGCTCTTTGAATTTCCTGGCTCCGACGTGCAATGGGCACTGGCCAATGGGGAAGTGGAGGAACGGAGTGGAAAATGGGCCCTGGTGCGTAATGATAGCCCAGACAGCCCCTCCGTGCGTTTTACAGTCGGTAAACACGAAGATCGGCCTTGTGCGCAGCCACGGATCTGCATATTATCTGGATGGGTGGGCGGAGGGCGCCGCAAATAAAACACACCCTTTCCGGATGTTATCGGATTCGCGGCGAATCCTCCCAGACACGGCCGTGACGTCTGGCTGCTGTTATAACCACTTCTCCCAATAAAAGGTGGCAGACGATCGCTCCTCGCTCGTCCTCCCGCTCGTGCGGAAAATCGGAGATCGAGTCCTCGAACCGCCGCTGCTGATAGATGAGATTTGTGCTATTTTTGTTCTGCTTTAATGCGGGGAGGAAATACTCTGCATTGGGAAGCTCCTTCGTCACATCTTACTGTAGGGGGAAGTCTAGCACCTCCATCTTTTTCTCCGGTTCATAAACAATGTTTGGTCTTTAAAATCGAGGTCTTTTGGTGTCTTTTTTTTCCCAACGTGAACAGAATTCAATTTGCATCCATCATTTTCCCCAATCAGGAGTGAGTCTTAAGTTCCTCCTCGAGTTGAAACTTGTCGCTCCATCACGAAGGCGCCTCGGCTCTTCACGCCACAGCGGGGGGTATCCTGTCGCAGTCACCAATTTAGTGCCTCTGGAGCTTTGAGACACCTGTAACACACGCGTGGACATTCACCCGCGTCCCCCGGAGCTCAGTTGATGACTCCCAGGTCACTGCAATGTAGAAATGCACAGATAGGGTTCTGTTCTCATAAACCAGGTCCTTCTTCATCCATTCGTCGTCGGGAGCCACTTGTCCCGAGCAGTGGTCGCTTGGCTATGAAACTGCCCCCGATTTGGAGGTCTGACCATCACCGACTGGCCACACGCATCCATTCACACACTCTGGAAAATTTAGAGTGAGCAATTAACCTGAAACACACGCCTTTGGACTGTGGGAGGGAAGCAGAGCTGGCAGAGGAACTCCACCCAGACACGCGGAGAACTTAACCCGAAACCAAACTCCCCACAGACTGAACTGGATTCAAACTCCTGGCCAACCAGCCCCGGTGCTGCCAGGTCAACGTCCTCACCCTTCGTGTTTCTTTCTTCAGCAAACGCTTTTGACCAGCTGAAATGTTTACATTTGACCCACATTTGAATATTCTCGCGACAAATGGCTCAGCTGGTGCGGACGAAGAAGTAGTTGACAACTTTTGCCTCTCAGGATCAATAATCATCTACCAAGAGTTCAGCAGTCAAGAGACACCCAAAAGACAAGCATTTGGCAGAGCTGTGGGGAAAGAGCTGGAAAAGATCCTCAGATGTACCAGCGTATCATAAAGAAGGAGAACTGTTCAAGAAATGTTATTTATATATAATGCTGCGCATGTGAAAGCTGGACACAGAAGAAGCAGGACAGGAAGAATATGGATCTCTTTGAACTTTGATGCTGGAGGAGAGCTTTAAGGACATCGTGGATGGGCAGGAAAACAGATGGTTCTCTGGATCAGCCGAAAGCAAAACTCTCACGGGAATAAAAGGTGAGACTGTGATTATCGTACAGCGAAGGTTTTATTCTGGAGGAGAAAGAAAAAAGGACAATTGGCAACCAGATGGACAGACCCTCTCACGACGAGGTGACGCCGGACCTCTTTCAAGCAGAGGGCAAATCGTTCTGGAGATAATCGGTGTGGTTGCAAAAGGGCTGAGTGTGCAGATTAATGTAAAACCTGCTGTTATTTTGACCCAAACACACATACTGGGCCGATGCCACGGAGCAGAGGGGAAGCTTCTGCGTCTTTCATACGCAGCAGTATGAAACATGAACTTCTTCTGCCACATAGTGTGATGACAAAATACCGTGTCACTGGAGGGGCCACAGGTGCCACATCACAGTGTCCCGAGCGCGACTGGATTTATGGGCCACCAAGAGGATGGATGGAGGATGGAAGGTGGAGGATGGAGGATGGAGGCCCCACATAAACCGTACAGTCCGCCAACGGCTGGAATGCTGGCAAGAAGCAAATCAAAGGAAGCAGAAGGAACCAGAGGCCGAGCGAGGAAGGACCTCCAGGTTCCTACACCGTCCGTCGTGACCCAGGGGCTTCGGTTGCCTGCCCTCCAGCCAGGGTGGCAGGCAACCCAAGGGCTGCATTTGTGAGAAACACAGAACAAGCAGATTCGGGCATCTGAAGCAATTTGCTGACTTTCCTCCGCGCTCACAGAGCTTTGCATTTGTTTAAATCCTTTTCAAAGGTAGCAGCAGATCTCCTCCAGCCGTTCAAATCCCTTTGTTCCCTGGCGCCCCGACCACCTGGCAAAAACGCGAGTGGAAATGTGGTCGTTTCCACTTTTATTGACCTTCGGTGCTTTCAGAAAGTTTTAAGGGACAAGCACGTTGTGTCACAGCGGCTGGATTTGCACGTCCGCTCGGAACGTTTCTCCAGCATCCGACCATCTTGATTTATCAGAATTGTTCGGCAAGGTGCAGCTCAGCCTTGACATTTCCAGCTGCTGTGTGAGGCCCCTGATCCTGCAGTAAACAAAGAGAGCGATAAAGGCAGTAAAACAAGGGAGCAGAGATGATCGATAGCTTCCATACCAGAATGACTTTTTAAATTGCCTTGTTTTATTGCAGGCGGGGAGAGAGAGAGGGACATTCATGGAGACAAACTATAATTCAACTCCCGTTTCTGTTCATTTACTACCACTGATCTGTTGCATTTGTCAGTTTTTCTTATTTGGCTTATTAATACAAGATGACACTTTCTTTGGCAGAAGCTAAGTGTTCCGCATCCGAGGTTTCGGTTTATATCTGAGACGGGAAGGGAAGGAGAGAAAACAAATTTGCCCTAATAAGCATCGCAACTCGAATTGTCCTAAATGATGTTTACGTTGGCTTGACAGAGAAGTTTAACAAAATGTGTGGTGGAAAGTTACCGGGCGCTGCGCCGAATCAAGGAGAAACTTCTCAAAATAAACCTGGCGAGGCAGGCTGATCCTTTGAAGTGCGGGACGGTTCGCGGCGCTCGGCAGGCGTGAGGCTTGGAGACCCTTCCGTGAGCAAGACCACGTGACGCAACGTGAAAGCTTCTCCCAGAAACCCGTGGATGGATGCAGAAGACCCAGCTTTCACACCCCCACTTGAATTTTTCAAATCCAAGGATTGTCTGCCATCGGACGATCCCTGTTGTGAATGACCCAAATCGGAGATGGACCGAGAGATGGGCCCAGGGGCACCCCTAAGCTCAGGTTTTTTTTTTTTTAAAAAAAAAAAAACAGCAGACAGAAAAACACTTTTTTTATTCTTTGCATGAAAAAGTTCCCACCCCTTTTGAAAATTTCAGTCGGGAAACGTTAAACAGAGACGTCGACATCAGGAGCCCTCGGCTTCCTAAGAGTGAAACCGTGGCAGGGAGACAAGCGCGTCAGCGAAACGCCGCAAAAATACGGCCGCGGTTGGTCGTTTTTCCAGCACGTTCCCTCTTCGCCCTGCTATTCAGCTAAAAACCCTTGAAGGGTTTATTAAAACGTCTGCAAAACAAAGAAGAGCTTGTTTGCCACACAGACAGACTCGCAGAGAGAAAATGCGAGAAAATATTCGGTGTCCGGCTACCAAATAATAATAATGCTTAATGTTTGGAAACCCTGACAGTGACAACGGCACCGAATGGCAAAGTGCTGCTTTTGGGCTCAAAGTTCCCAAAGTATTAAATTATCTCAGGAAAAGATTTTTTTTCTCCTCTCAACACTGAAAACGTCAGTGAGACCGGGGGGGGAATCATAAAAAACTGAGTTAGCGATCAAGCTGTCTTCAATGGCTCGATTCCAGTACTAATGCAGATCGCTTTCTCCTCCCTTCCCGCTGCTATTATCGATTCCATCCAGCGCTGCGCTGTTCAGAGCTGCGTTTATGCGTGGGAACATTTTAACGGGCGAGACACAAACACGAGATTTTCCGCATCTCCTCGGCGTCCCTTCCCGCGGACCACGCTCCGGGCCGTAACGCCGCACGCACTCGGCGTCTGCCCGCCTGCCGAGACGAAACGAAGAAACCTGTTTGCACGCCGGCGGTTTCCGTCCCTCCCGTGCCGAGCAGGGGAGGCAGAACTATTAATTGGCGCCGCAGACCATTTATCGACACGCAAGCAGGCCGCCCACACGCCCTGCCTTCTTTGTCCAGACACGGAGCCGCAAGCTGAAAGGTAAAAGACCTCCCTAACTAGCTGGGCCTGGAGGGAAGCTGTGGAGATGTGACTGGCGGGATGGTGGCACGCAGGGAGCATCTGGAAGAGGAAGGCGAACACTCAGCACGTCTGTCTTTACTTCATCGGCGTGTTACATCCCAGCCGCTTTAATCCAGGCTGTCGGACAAGTAAACGGCTCGCCTAGAGACCTTTACTTATTCTCATATTCGGATCCAGACCGAGGGCCTGTTGTCTAGAACATCGATTTAACATCTGGAACCTAAACATGAAGGTCCAACCCGGGGCTGATGCAGGGTTTATTTTTCATGGATGCCCCGGTGAGGAAACATTTTCTTCTCATTTCTGGTTCAGAGGAACCTTGAGGTAGCACAGATATGGTCTCCAGCCAACACCGTGGCTCAGGCGTACTCAGTCTGCCATCGGACGTTTGTGGCAAGGCGCATTCCTGAAAGAACGGGCCGTTTTGGCTGAAATGCACCACGCCGTTGCTCATAAGGACCATGACAAGTCGCACGTGACGTGCATCAGTGAGCAAAATCTACAGGAGAGATCGGGTTCTGATCTGTGCCGCTGACCCAAAAGGTACCGCAATGGGAGGAGCAGAAGTGAGCTCATCAAACTCGATCTTGAGGGACTTTTACGCATGGAGAGCCCTTGAAGATGCTCTATACGGGCAACCGTGAAAAGTTCATCTTTTGTCGTTGAAATCAGGGACGATCATTTAGCTCCATGTTGAAAGTCCTTTTAACTAGTCTGCTATTCATTTATTTATTTATTCCTCAGTCTGATAAATGTAGACATTCATTTCCACATTATAAATAAGCACAACGTAGGAAACATAGGAAATTTGAACCTTCTTTTTCTTTTTAATGTTAGGTGCATGATATCTGGAATAGAGAAGGTCGAAACGACAGGGACAGACTTTTGAGCTGGGAGGCTCTAAACCGCAGCTCAGCAGATGAAAAACCAGTAGCCAGTGAGGGTGCAGCAGTTCTGGACCTGCAGCCAGTGCCTGAACGGCAGGCTGCAAGTAGCAGCCAATGAGAGTTCTCCGGACTCTGAGCAGCTTCCAATGAGAGGAGAGCATCTACCGAACAGCAGCCATTAGAAAATGGGGGTCAGCAGCCAATGAAGAGCAGACAGGGACCAAGAAGGAACAGAGAATAGAAGAAGCTGGAGAAATACCAGGATTTCAGAGAAGAACCAGAGAGAATGCAGAAGGTGAAAAATAAGACGGTTCCACTGGCAACAGCAGCACTTGGGGTCATGACCCCTAAACTGACGTAGTGACTCCCTCATATTCCAGCACAGTACTGCTGTGCACCCTCAAACTCTCAGGCTGCTGGTGGGAGCCCTGAGTCTGAGGAAAGTTGCCCCCCACAGGGGACATCTGTGTTTATATATATATATATATATATATATATATATATATATATATATATATATATATAAATCTGCACAGCGAGGAATACAGGACAAATAAATTTGAATACATGAATACGAGCAGCTGGAATGTAAACCCACAACGTACACTGAGCAAAATGGCAACCTGCCATTTATTCCACCTTTGTGAAGAAATGTGTTAATTTCAGTGTATTTCAGTCCACCTGCTGGTACCAGGCGGGATTTTGGACTTCTACTGTTGGGACCCATCCACTTCGAGCTTTGATGAGTCAAACCTTCAGAGAAGTGTTTCTACACACCACTGTTGTTCTGACCTATTACTTTTGCACTTGCGACCTCCCTGTTCGAGCCATTCTCTGCTCACCGTTACGTAAGTTTACTTTACGTAATCATCCATCCATTGTTACTCCTGAGGAGGGTCGCGGCGGTCGGGACCATATAACAGAATCGCCGGGAGCTTGGCTGTGAAACTGCCCCTGGGTGGGACACCGGTCCATGGCAGTGTGGTCACACACACAAATATACACACTACGGGCAGCACAGAGTGACCAACTGACCTGAAACACACGTGATTTGGGGCAGAATTTAGGGTCACTTTGTTGATTAGGGATGGGCTTGGAACCAATTGCAGTATTTTCCAGAAAGAAATAATGGGTCTGCATCGAATGGTTTTCTGAAATCTTGTTTGTTTTTGGGAACATTTTAGGTAGGGACAAGTTGCTGCGAGGAGGAGGAGCAGGTGGTCACACACCTAACACAGTGGCCACTGAGTGTCGAGGTAGCGAAATGGGACGGTGGTACGCAGGTTAAAAAAAAAAAACTACAACCGACCTCTGACCCCATTATTCCTCACACCGCGCTGTTCGAGGGCCCGCCTTCAGAATCCGCCCACAGACACACAACGGGTCTCCTTCCTGCCCTCGGCCCTCCAAAGGCCGCAGACTCCCATTCTGCTCCGCTAAAGTCAGCCGAGAAGATGACAAAGGTCCCCGGAGCGAGCGGCTGCTTCGCATTTAGCAGAACGCAGCCGGAGAATCGCTGTGAGCCCGGGTCCCGGCCCGGGCCCCCGTTAGGAAGCACATAGTGGGAAAGCGGGGAAAGGGAAGGAGCATGTTTTGAAAGGCAGTTAATACGTCGTGTAGACGTGCTCTTTAATAGACAGTGCAGGGAAGCTTTTTTATAACCCCGGGCCTGAGCATCCAGCAAAGGCTCCCCGGTGCCCGATCTCCCCCGGTTCTCTCCCCAGCACAAAGAGACAGCAATTACCGCTGGTTCCTGTCAAAATATATAAGATCCAAGTGTCCGTCTTGCCTTTCTCTCTCAGCTCAGCTGCCGCAGGATCATCTGCAAGACTTCCGTCTTAAATGGAGGAACCCGGGGAAGGCCGCTCTGCATTGCTGGTAAATTTCCCTCCTTTTCTCTGGCCCAATCGGGAAACGGGGCTCGCAAGATATCGGCGACCGCGTGGATGTGCACGGTGAGAGTCCTCGAGTGTTCGTAAACAGTCATAAAAGTGTTTAAAGGCCCACTGCCAGGTGTCCTTCAAGAGGGAACAAACATCCACCCCGCAGTCAAACACTAATAGCTCATCCTCCACTTCAGCATAACCCAGACGTCACCGTTCGGCCACGTCTTTCCTTCCAGTTGAGCGGGCGCCAACTCCCAAAGCTGTGTGCAATATAGCCATCGGAAGTGAAAAATGATAAAAACCGGGTGGTTCGGCTAAGTCGAGTGCCGGTTGTTATCGGAGTTCAAAATGGACGCCGCGGCGAGTTCCAGAGCCGAGGCCCGAAGAAGAGGACGGAACTCAAGCCTCGTGCTCAAACTGGACGGTCTATCATTACCAGATTTATTGGTAATAATTATCACTTTGCTCTGGGTGAGCAGCTCCACAGCCAAGCGAAACAGATGCAACCAGAAGCACAGAGCCGATGTGACAAGAACAGGAACCGCCTGCATTTCCCAGGGCTGGAACATGGCCCTGGGCACGTATTCAAAGGTATGAATAGTTTATTTTAGAGAAGCTACACTCTTTAAGTATTGATACCTATTTTGGTCCAAGCAATCGCTGCTGCGTGAAGAAGACCAGAAACAGAAACGTTTTCATGTACGTCGGACAAACTGAGGTTCTCGGTCCGTGCAAGACGACGGTTGGTATTTAATCCTGAGCAGCAGGTGGTGATGTAGTGGTTAGAGCCGTCACCATAAGTGCACCTGGGTTCAAGTCCCTACTCCTACCCTAGTACCCTCGATCACGGTGTTTGCCCTCAACCCATAAAGTAAAAAGTTGCCTTCTGGGTAAACTATTGCATGCAGCTTCCTTTCCGGGATGGGCTCTGGGCCGCCGAGACGCTTAGTAGGACACAGAGATGAGTTATAATGGACGGACGAACAAATAAATTGTCCGCTATTTGAAAGGTAAACCATATAAGCTGAAGCCCTGGAAACAAACCTCTTCTTGGCAGGGAAAAGTGTTCTGAGGTAGAACACGAGCAGAGAGTCCTTCTGCTTCCTGACACTGTTGACCGTCAAGATGACAGGGGGATCAACTCCCCGCTTATAAACAGGACCATCACACCACGAAAACATCCAGCCAGCTCGTGTGGAGAGATGTTTGCACATTTTGTAATCTAGGATTAGAGGATTTGGCGCACAGTGAGACCAGAGACCAGGCAAGGCTGCTAGCTAAGGTGGCCCTGGTTGAGTTTCTATCCCGTTCCCATCCATGAGGCCCAAAGCGCTGAGGAGCAAGTCCGTCCATCCCTGGCTGAGTTGCTGTGGCCAAAATTATGAGTTTACCAATTTTACAACATGGTAAAGTTAACTATGGCCAGTTTTTGGTTGCTACCCTCAGTTCTTCTATCTGACCTTCAATCCTGGTTTCAAGGATCAAACCCAAATGCCTCTCTTTCACCCGGACAGATTCTCAGCTTGTTCTCAGACCGACCCCCGTGGTCTCTGTGAACATGAAAAGGACAAGACGCAAAAGGGCAGGATCAGGCGGTGCAGATTAATGGCCGAACTGCCCCCCGGGGTGCGAGTCCTCGCCACATCCAAGACGGTTGCAGAACCTCGTTGGCTGTGTGTCACGACCGTTCGCCCAGCACCTGTCCAGCAGGCAGCCCAGCGGGAACGGCAAACAGGGTGTCGGGTCAAGTCCCAGGAGAAACCCACCAATGTAAACCGCTCTCATACAGCAATATAAATACCTGCGAGGACAACTGCAGGTACATTTCCGCACAAAAAAAATATATTTGGTGGCATTTTAAGTCAAAAACCCACATATCGGCATTAATAGCTTTTACACTAAAGGAATCATTTTGATACTTTTGCTGGATTTCAAAGCAGCTCTGGATTTTTTCCCGCTTTGAGATGATTCAGCACTTTGCAAATTCTCAGGTAAATGCATTACGGTTCCAAGCGGTAAGAAAAAAAGAGTCCGAAGGGGGTAAATTCATATTGCAGTGTTCAACGGCATTTTAAATAAAGGCAGGCTGAGTTTTAGATCAGATTTGCTAAGGGTTTGTCGTAATTAATGCCAAGGAAGTCGCTTCGGTTCCGTTGCCGCGTTCCAAAGCGGGCCCCCCCCCTTCCCCCGCCGTGGCACGAGTGACAAACATGACGGACATCAGAAACGACAACGGCCACAATGTGTTAACATGAAGCGCTTAGTTCCAGATCATTTCCTTCCAAAACAGAGGGGGGGGGAACGCTGAACTTGTTTATTCCGAGAGCTTCCAAATGACCTTGTTTATGCTGCGCTGTGCGGTTCTTCCCTGAAAAGTCTAAATCTGCCTATTAATGACTTGTTAGCGGGACCTGGCGGGGGGGGGGGGCAGGAAAACATTTTCCCTTTTACATGTTTAAACAGAGGCAGAGTGCATGCCTCTTTATGGATTCTCAGAGCATCGCCAAATGCCTCGCCATCCCGGACACAGTATTTTAACCATCTGCTTCCTGCCGCAGTTGCACGGCAACTTGAAAGAGGAGGCGTGGTTACTAGGCTACTCGCAGTGATTTACCATCGTGCGTTTTTACTGTACCGGCACAGGGTAAGTGACCGTGATTAAAGGCGCTGCAGCAGGAGGTGGAATTCAAACCCGGGGCCTTTGATGGCGAGGAAATGTTCTAAACACGGACACGAGCTGAGTAGAAACCGGTTTTACTCTGATAAAACCTGGTGGGGTGACGCGGTGATGTCGGATCTGGGTCTTTTGAGCCGGCGCTGAGACGGCCTGGCTGTTTCCCGGTGGCCGTGTTTACCCCTCTCCCGAAGCGCGATTGCACACGACGTCCTCACACCGGCGGGCTTTGCCATCGAGAGAAGGAAGCTAATCTTAGGCCCGGCGTCCATCGCGGGGCGCAGAAGGTGGTCTGCCACCGTCATGGCCACGCTCCCACACACGTAGTTCCTTCCAGAACAACCGGGAAGGTCTTTTTAAACGCAATTCGGCACAGCGCCCGTATCGCTGCTCAATGACTCGTGTAAGTAGGGCATACGGTGAGTGTAATGTTTTAATTAAAACCAGCCTCGGGGGGATCGAGGCATATCGGCGAGAGGTGGCCCGCTGTCCACAAGCCCCGCCCCTCCTTTCAAAGCGCCTTGGGCGATTTCATTGCTCGGTCGGTGCCCCAAATCGACTTTGATTGACTGATTGACCGCCCCCGCCGGGCCATTAGCCTGATGAGGTCTGCAGTCACGCTCCGAGGGGACGGTATTACAATGAAAAAGGTTGGGCTCAATCGAAGCTCATTTGCGCAGCTTCCTAATTATGAAATGATTTTGTAGCTTGTTGCCTTGAATGTCATCAGAACCGCTGTATGTAAAGGACGTCTGCCTCTAATGAGGTCTCTTATTGCTCGGTCGCATTCCGAACGTCACTTTGCCGCTAAACGGCTGCCCGGTCCTCGGGGGACCCGGCGGGGGCCAAGGGCAAACGCGCGGTCGCCCGGCGTTTCAAAACAGCTTCGGCAAGTCGGCCGTACAGTTTGCCCAGTTAATGCTCCAAATGACTTCCTGGCTTCTCTCCCGTCCAGCAATATAAAAGCGATTAAGCGCGATAATGAGGCCTAAACGCGACATCACGATCGGGCGGATAGCACTCGGGTTATTGCCCATCCCTCGAAAACCGCCATTAGTGCCGGTGGACGACGGGTCGGCGGGCTGCCAGGGGGTGCGAGCTCACTGCATAGGAGGCAGACAGAAGCCGCCCAGGCGAATGGGTCCTTCGCTTGAGGGAACGGTTGGACGTGCAGACCCGCCCCTGGATGCGGTCGGCGAGCGCGAGAGCACGTGGCACATCCCGCCGCTTCGCCGACAAACAAAGCAGGTGTTCTGGTTCAGCGCGTCAAGAGAGGACAGCTAGGAGGACTTACGCAAATATTGCTCCCTGCTACGATTATACATTGCACCCTAGACCCAATAAACCGTAGTTCAATATTGCTCAGGGTCAAGGGTCGCGCATCATCTTTTTCCTTTTGTTATTATTTCTGGATGAATCAATAAAGAAAATTTTCAAAATGAAATATTTTTAACCACTTGTTTTTCTTTTTTTGTTTTTGTCCTGTGCGCACAGGCGCCCAACGACGTCTGCTGTCACCGCGTGTCACTGTAAACGGGTAAATGCAGCGTGACGAATATCATATTTTGGGTCGGTGGCGACGCAGCAAAGAATCTGCGTAAACGGAACATGGGCGAAGGCCAAGAAACGGCGCAGAGGCTAAAAAGCCGGACTGGAATTTATTCGGCCGACGTTTGCCTGCGCAGTCAGATACTCGCTGGGTAAATTTCACTGTGTCTGTGCAGGGTTAATACTTTGATCAAAGTGGCGACAGTGACTTTGAACCTGGGACTTTCAAGTGGAAGGCAGCAGCTACAACCTGCTGGGCTTGGACCTCGGAGGGCAGCTGAACCTGTTTCAGAAGGTATACAATGATAACTGTGCCCTGAAACTCACGGCTGGTCGGAAGCTTCAGCCAAGTGAGCAAATAACATGATAATTATGTAGCACCAGCATCTGTCGCGCAGCTTCCAGGCCGATGAGTTTGCCGCCCTTCGTTTGGCGCCGGATCCAAGGTGACATCGCCAGTCGTGACGGTGACGATCAGCAGAGGGGTCCAGGTGCTCCGCGAGGACCCCACGCGAGTGCTGTTATTTTTAACCCGAAATCGCTTCCTGTCAAAGCCTCGGTGAGGCGAGCCGGAAGCGAAGGAGGGTGCGAGCGAGCCAAGGTGCGGTTAGAGCCGCGTGCTCGATGCCCCCCCCCCCATGACCGTGTGAGAAATCAGTTTGGGGGAAGGACTTTCTGTGTAAAGACTAAGAATCGTTTTATTTCCTACAGGCCACTTGCAGTGTTTCGTTGTCCTTCTATACGCACAGTCACACACAGGGGAGGGTGTTGTTTTGGTGAACCTGGCAGTGCCTCTGCTCACCGGCTACTTGAACGGTGTGTCGTCTTCTTCAGGGATCATCTTGTCCACCCGCGATTCGGCTCGGGCATTACAGAGCAGCTACACGGCCAGGAGCCCTAAACCGCCCACATTGTGGGCTCTGGGGTTCGATGGGTAACAATGCGGGAAATGTTTTGACACCACAGTTGCTCCTCCTCCTCCTCCTCCTCCTCCTCTCCGTTCTCCCAACTTCGCTGACCTGTCACCGGTTTCCAATGCAACGCTGACAGAACCACCAGCGCCGACGCCCAGGGTGACACAGAGAGCTCCGGCTCTTCTTAAAGCAGACTTTCTTATTTCTGCTCTTGCTTACCGCAAAACACAAGACAGGCCGCTAATGGCTGAACGTTTCACAATGACGGTTTTCAACAACATGGATGCAAAGGGTGGTAAAATCTCGCGCTATCCGACACCAACCTTCAAAATGAGCCCATCTTGCACTGGCCAGGAAAAGGGGAGCAAGAACAAGAATTCTACACCAAATAACAGAACGATAAATGCAAGGCTATGCCCTGCTGCAAGGCATCCTGGGAACACCGCCACCGGGAGAGCGCGGTATATAAGCTAAAATGTTGTTACCTTTGTTTGAATGTTTCTAAGACAGGGAATCAGAGGCAATTAAGGCAATTTACTTTTCATATTCCCTGGGCTGCAGCCGGGATGCCTTACGGGGCAGCCTGCCAAGAAATCGACCAATCAGAGCTCGAGGGAGGACAGGTTCCTGTCAAAATGTTACGCGTGTGATGTTAACCCAAAGACAGCGTTTGCATAAACAAGCAATTAGGCTAAATTGTCGTGTCAGCGCCTAATGACGGTGTCGGCCGAGCGCGATGTTTCCCACTGAGAGCGCGCGCCCATTTCCTCTGGTCGCTCGCGCTCCGCCGGGAGCCCCGCGCAATATCGCCGAGACAGCTTCACAGCTAGCTCGTGTTTAGTGGCATAATACACCAGGAGATGGGATTCTCTAATGAAAATGGTGAATCACACTGTGGTGACGGCAGACGTTTATGACCGATGTGGATGGCGGCACTTTCCGGTCAAGTCTCTGCCCCCCACCTCTCGGTTACGTTTGGTTGCTAGTCCGCCGTGACTTTTCAGCGCAGAGCCTGATACCCACCGGCCGGCTGACCGAACGCCAGGCCTGCCATAAGAGGGCTGGTGGTGCACTGTCTGCCTCTGAAAGGCCCGGCTGGCAATTTAGCTTAGCCGCCTCATAAAAGAAGCAATTTACCGCTTTTCCATCCCGCTCGGACAGTAGCCATGACAACACGGTAGAAAAAGCCTACAAGTCTCCTACAGGATGGGGATGCACTCCGCGTGGAGGTGATTTAGGGAATTAATACTTACATACAGGCAGCTCTGTTTCACGGTAACATTGGAAGCTACGACCCACCTGGGTACCAAGTGGTTCCTGGATCCTGGCCAAGGGTAGTAATGTGCTCTGGGTTTACGTAGTTTAGCAAGAGCGCTGTTCTCCTCCTCCTCCTCCTCCTGTGCACACATGACGAGTCACTCCCCATCGTGAAGGTTTAGGCCCCAGTGTGTTGGAATGAGCTCCCTGTGTCCCTCAGAGCGGCTGAGTCCCTCCCGGCATTCAAGCAGCGTCTCACACCCATCGCTTTTAGAGCCGCGTCTCTCCCGATCTCCTGACATCGACGAGTCCAGCACCATCTGCTGTGATTGTCCATGTGTTCAAACTTCAGTTCTGTCGTCAGCTGCTTGAGGGATGTGAACCAGCAACGTGGCGGCAGACGCGGCAGACAAACAAGCAGCGATCGCCCTACCTCTTCCTCTGCCGTTGATGTGCTTTTATTTACTCTCAGCCGCGCGTCACTTTGGAGTAAAGCGTGTGAAAAACGAACAGACATAATATAATATTGAGACGGGGAGCAAACGATCCGCTCCCACGGATCTCGAGCGCAGCAGTCTCTCACGCTGGTGGTGCCATTGTCCTGCAGGCCTCAGTGAGGCTCTCCTACCTCCGGTGGCATCGCATCCATCACACCAAAGCGCATGTCCTGATTGATCTCCATTCCTGGTGCCACGCTGCGATTCCGCTTTAAGCTGCAAAATATGTTGGGTTCAAACATTCAATTACAAGCAAAAAAAAAAATCTGGAAAAAAATAATGCAAATGGCATTATGGGATATTACAAGGGTATTATGAGACATTATGGAGGCATTACAGGACATTATGAGGGTTTTAAAGGACATTAAGGGAGAAATGGGGGATCTCCCAGGCAACCTGATGATCCAGATTTTACGTTTTCTATTTAACCCTGTTTTGGCATCAAAATGACCCACTATTTTTTTTTTTTTTGCTCCACAGCTATTTGACTTCCGACCCCGTCGTTCAGCTCCATCGCAAGTAATGGGCCTTGGAGGCCGGCACCGGCTCTCTGGGAAGCTTTTGACAGTCCCCGCTGGCCAAATACACACACACACCTTTCCGCTAGAAGGTACCGGGAGACGCTGTTCGCCGGATCGGATATGAAGGGTAACATGGCGGCGTACAAATAAATAGCGAAAAAAGCCGTTTAATTTGTGTTCGCTCCGGATAATTGCACAGAACAAACTTTGGCTTTCAAACGCATGTAAACTGGAGTAATAATAACCACTTTACAATGGCACCCTTTTGCTGTTGTCACACTGCGAGATTTGGACTATTGAATCATTTATTTATATATTAAGTTATTCATAAACACACACGCTGCGTGTGAATAACCTTGAAAATGTATTACATTTTTGTTAAGTTATTTATTTGCTTGACAGATGCTTTTCTCCGAAGGCAATTTTCACAGCTTCCAATTTTTTGTGCTATTCTGCCCATTCATGCAGCTGCGTATTTAACTAAATAGTACATCTTTAGTGCCCTAATGCAAGGGTAAAACAACAGTTACCTGACTGGTGGTGCAATTTCACCTATTAAATGGTCATGTTTAGCGGAGAGGCGTCAAGGAGACGCATTTTGTCGCACACGCTGGTGCATCTGGAAAACGAAGGGATAAATGTCGAAAGGTTATTTGGGACATAATGAGAAACTGCTCTGCTTGCAGGTGTCAAAGTTTGCCGTGTTTCACCACCTGGTCCAACCGAAATGACATTTGCTTTTGTCACCTTTAGTCCGATCACCGCTGGATTTAAAGAGCTTCTCGGTAGCGTCGCCGATATGTCCGAAGCGAACGTCGTTCCAGGTGGGACCGGCAGCTATTTATTCAACGGGCTCCTTCGTGACTCGAAGTGCGAGGTTCGCGCAACAAGCTGATGACAGCGATTTTCCCATTTACACTGCCGGGTAAATTTTACCATATTGGTTCAGGGTAAACTGTACCAGGTAGCAGAGAGGACTCCAGTTGTACTGTGCAGAAACCTAGATGAAATATAGGACTGTTGGACCCACTCAGGTCCAGATACATTCCAAGACCTCCATGTTGATGCTGTCAAGCAACCAACATGTTAAAACATAATTTTTATCATATTTCTTGCTTGGGTTATTGAAATTAGTCTCTGAGGCCAGTACAGCCCTTAAATCTACATTAATACTTCATTTAGTTATACTTTTATCAAAAATGCCTGCTAGTTTCTTAAATGTAGCTCTAGAAACCTCTTTCAATTAAACACAGCCTAGGATAAGTGGGTTTTTTTCATTTAAAACGTGTTCAAATTAATCAAATTTCACTGGCAACTCATCTCGTACGTCGGCTCATTTTGCATCGATGGGCTCTGTGCTTCCGGGGGGACGCCGGTGCTGGTCGTGCGACGCTGCAGGACAAGTGGTGACCCACGTCCTGGTGGACAGACGCGGGAAACAGCAAAGTGCGCATCCAAGCAGCGAGGGGCTCGATATGCAGCAGGCGGAGGGTGACGGATTGGGAATGGATCTAAACACAGAGGGCTGTCCTCTGATGTACATGCAGGTCTGGGATGCAACTTGCCCTATAGGCTGGGATCAGGTGGAATGGAGGCAGGGGTCTGAGAAGTAAACATTTATTGAGGATTTAGACTAGCATGTTGAGTGGTATGGAAACTGCAACTGAGGAATGTGATCATCTGGGATTGGTTATGGGGACCAGGGTTGAGGATGGGATCCGGGATGAAGACTAGCACTGAAGACTGGGGTGGGAAATGGGATTAAGGATGGAGACTGGGGTTGGGATTGGGACAGGGCCGGAAGACTGGGTTGTAGACGAGGATAAACAGTGTGACCGGGAATGTGCACTGAAGACCGGGGTGAGAAATGGAACCCTACTGACCAGCACGCTGGTAGCTCAGAGCTAAAGGAACCGGAATTGGACCCATGCATTATGCAGCTACTGCCTTTTGATATGATCTGCTTTGAGAAGAAAAAGTTTGTACCCCAACTTGCAGACAAATTGCTTTAATAATATTTTAAATATTTTAGGTTAGAATGAATAATTCTCTACCTAATCACAGTTTATGAATTTTCCTCCTTTTCTATCCCCAAGTCCTTGTTGTGACTGAACTATCTGCTGCACTTTATGTTGCACTTATTTAACTTTTAAGATTTCATATCATTATTTGGTGAGCAATCATAGCCAGAAGAATTTTCAACCGTTTCTGCAGCTGAGTATCGAGTACGTCACGACCAGCACCTCACTCCAGGTTACCATGACAGCAGCGGGGACTGGGCCTTGACCCAGCAACCTCCAGGGGCTGATGATACGAATGAGGGAGCCAGCCCTGATGGGCTGTCCGTCGATGGCAATGGCTGGACAGGTTGCCGCCAACCGGACAATTGGACTTTACCGTAGTAATAAAGGACACATCCTTACCTTTAAGGGACAGAACATTCCGGAGAGCCCACGTGGACTCAGCGGCTAACCCGGCACAAATTACTCTCACTTTGTAAAAGGTAACAGATTTTGCTCAGAGGGAAACTGTCCCTGGATCCAGGTCTCTGTAAACGTGCGGCTGCTGCTCCCGTAGCGCTTCGGTGGAGAGTTCTAGAAGTTTCCAGAAAAGCATTCGGCCCTCATTTCGGTTCCCATTCTGGTTCTAACCAGAACGAGCGGGGCTTTAGCTGTCTTCCAAGTCTGCTTTCAGCCGGAACAGCAGGAGGGAATCATGCAGTAATGTGCCAATTATATTTTTGCACAAAAGGGAACTTCAGGTTTAAAAGGTTTTTGAATTTGATTTACTCTTAAGGTAAAAAAAAAACCCTTATGCGTTTAAGGCCATTACATCATCGTTCACCCTTCCTTTTTTCTTTAAGAGGGGGAGTTACATGTTGGAAATGTGAGTCATGTTCGGTGCCGTTTGCGCTATTTTTCCCTTGAGGACAGCAGTTTAATGTTCTAGAAAAAAAAAGAAACAAAAAGCCTGGTTACACAAGGAGCAGCTCCGTCTTCCCCGGGAAACAAACCATCCCGACTTTCAGAAGCAAGCAGATTGCAGCCACCGGCTTGTCGACCGCGGCGCTTGTCCTTCTTCTCAGGTGTTTGGGGCGGAACAAGTTGTAGGCTGTGCTGCCGAAAGCTGGGAGAAGCGCCGCTTATCTTGGGAGACGGTGCAGCCCGGAGAGAAAATTCCCCTGCAGATATAGACTCCTGCCAGCTTAATAGAAACAATAGGCCCAGTTATAAATCTGTTTTCAATTAATTTCCGGCAGCGCACCGCCCCAGTAAGACCTGTAGGAGGCGATAAGGGAATCAGAGTGTGACATGCAGAGTTCTGGACCTCCCGGTTTTCTCGACAGACCAGCCCAGCACTGCCCCCCACCCACCCGGTTGCCTGGCCTCCGGTACAACGCCACTCTTTCACAGAAAACCACATGCATATAATCGTTTCGAATGAATTTGAAAAGAAAACTAAAAGCCTCTGACAGACAGCGACTGCGCATGGGGAGAACATGCAAACCACAAATACAAACATAATTACAGCCCTCCGGAAAGAAAAGAGAGAAAAAACAGATCAGCAAAACAACCTCTAAGCCGGAGCGGCTGCAGCCACCCTAATGTGAATAGAGACGGCAAAAGGCTTGTTTTACGTCGACGCTGAAGTCCCGCCGACGGGGTTTGGGCCGTAGTAACTCTCACAGCAGCGAACTCGGGCCGGATTTCGGAAAAACGCGGCGGGGTTTACGCTCGCGGATCACAGTGTCTGTTCCGGACAGACTCGCGTCGAGCGGCTTGAAAGCAGAAAAGATATGGGCGCAATAACAGCAGGTAGCAGGAGGGCGCCGGGCAAGTAATAATCTTCCTTTGGAAGAACGAGGCCGTTCCCGTCATTAGACTGAACTTCCCGTTCTTTTCACGACTTCGTCGCACACTTTCCGCTTTCTGTTTGGGTTTCTGCGGGTCTCTATCCCGCCATTTTTTCTGCACATCTCCTTAAGTCCCATCTTTGCGCTTATACGCCTCCATCTGGCAAACGCTCGCCTTTAAAGTCACATCTAACAAAAGTACATTGACCACGGATGAACGGAGAGCTTTAAATACGCACTCGGGATTACGGCCGTGCAGCTTGCCAGGTGCCACCACGTTGCTGGTTCGCATCCCTTAAGTTGCCTCTGGAAGTGGGATTTAAACGGCGAACGCCAGTCGCAGGCAGATGGTGCCAGACCCACTTACACAGGGGGACAGGAGAGAAACGGCTCTGGAGGTGATGGGTTTGAGACACTTATTCAATTCTGGGAAGGATTCAGCAGCGCTGAGGGACAGAGCAGAAGGTGGAAGATGATCGGGAAGCGGATCCTTTCACCAGTTTGTAGACCCTAAATGGACTCTTAATCTTAGCACCTAAACAAAGCCCACAATATGGTGTATCAGCGGAAGGATGAATTTATTTAACAAATTATGACCTTGAAGCTTTCGGTTTCAAGACCCTCCTTGAGTTCTGAAGGCCACACGAGGCACAGAACCAAGAACCACAGAGCGGCCAGGGGGCGGACGCAGGTAGGTGATTTGTGCCGATTTCACCGTATTCTTCTGAGCGGCAGATGAAACAAAAGCGGAGCGGCGTGGACCCAAATGCCGGGATGTTTTTACCGCATAATCAATGCAGATAAACATTTGGTTGGGAAAATTGTTGGCTGTGAGCGCCGCCGGAGCTGTGAGTCATCAAAGAAGAAAGTTGCAGCCGATTTGGAAATGAAACGCAATTGTAACTGTCCTGCTATATTTTTAATATTATTTTTAGACCATCTAGGTTATGTCACTCCTGTAATTCCAGCTGTGAAACACACACTGTTTTTATTTTGATTTTCTTCATCTTCTTGTTCTGAGATAAAGGACCGGCAGCCTGGACCCAGTAAATCTTATCAGTCAAGCTTTGCTGCTGAATAGGAAGAATGTTCCATCTGTTCTGGAAAACAAATCAAATCAACCAGCAAAAAAATCAAACTTGCCGATTACATTGTAGACGTCCAAATCAGCGCCTTTAGCTCCAGACCCTGTTTTCTCCCTGCGCTGGCGGTGAAGTGTTCGCTGCGCATCGAGAATGCAGGTAAGGAAGAGAGAAGTTAGTTAACGCCCGGTTAGTTATAAATTTCCCGCCCGGAAAAAAACAGAGTGAAGAAAACGCGGGAACCTGAGTGACACCGGACCCGCAGGCCGTTTGAGGGACGTGATGGAGGGAACCTGACGTCCATCTGACACGTGTCTCGCGTTTGATTCACGTCGTCAGATTTGTGCGCTGAGGAACTCGGGAGACAGTTACAGGCGTTTTGTACAGCTGGGCATTTTCACCGAATGAATTCAGCGCAAATATGTCGATCGAGGGCAGTGTAGCAAGAGCGGGGATTCGCACTTCAAATCCACTGTCGCGAGGTGGTAGGGCTGACCGCTGTGCCACCTTCTGCCCCCAAATTGGCTAGTGTTTGACCCCCTCGCACCACACATGCAGAAGGGACGTTTTCTCAACGCTGTTCTGGCCGAACATCCTGGTTGCGGATGACAAAACTAGGTCCCAACCCGGGTCTCACCTCCATCCGACGACCTCAAGCTCCGAAGCTTCAGAATCAAGGGGCAGGGGCGGGTGATTCCCAGATCCGTCGACACATCGTTCCGCTATGCTCTGGAACCCGAGGTGTCGTCCCTCATCCACGACGACGTTTTAAACCATTTTCGACGCTGACAAAAGGCATTAAGATGTGCAGGACGTGCTCGGCACTTCTGTCATTTTCAGTGGACGTAGTAATTATTAGACGATTATTCAGCTCATCTACGATGGTACTCGACAAATGGATTACTATCGGCGCCATGTGCTCTGTTAACAAGATACGACGCTCATCTTGCTCAGCGCAGGACTTTGAAAATGATTTTTCCGACTTCACTTGGACGGTCACAGCACAGCCCCGCGTGAGTAACAGACAGAATCCCCATCCGCTGTGTAAACACTCGGTAATTGTTTGCAACTTACGGGCGCCTTTGATGCGTGTCGCAATTACGTTGATAAAGACCATCCGCTTCGCACGACTGATAGCTGACGGATGCAAATAATGGCGGGTTTGGCTTAATTACCACCCCGAGTTGCACGGAGGAACAATATTGCTGGGATGGTAATAAAAAAAGAATAATAAACGTGAGTTATACCCCCAGCCCGTGCGTCGGGAAACAGAAGCGCTCGGCGATCTGCTGCTCTCTCACCCAGACGCCGCGTTTTCCCGCCGTCGGCAGCAAAGGGACCGCGGGGCGTTCAGCCTCGGAGGGGTACCTGCGGGCTGCGGCCCGGAGCGCTGAACGGGCCCGTCGTCAACGCTGTCGTTCGGGTGCGAAATGCGGAAAACGAACCCGAAAATCGCATCGGCACTACGGCTCCACACATCCGGCAAGTTCCGCTCTTTCGTGGTCGATCGTCCAGAGCCCATGAATTGGCCGGTAAAAGCTTCTTGCCCTCTGATGAGTGCAAAACAGCACAGCGTTGCAATGTTGAGCCGGCGTCCCTCCCCGCGTGACCTCTGACCCCGCAGCAGTTCCGAGGAGCTCATTACCTGCCGGGTCATTGGGGATCATCGATCTTTCCCTCGTGCGGACACGTTTCCCGGGGCGATAGCAGCTCCATTTGCCGCCCTGGTTTGTGATCAATACCCATGAACCTGCACCCCAACGCTCTGCTGGGGGTGCATGGGATTTCAGGTGGGATTTCAGACACAGGCCAAGATGGGCTTTCTGAAGGGTGTCGAGGATTCAAAGGTGCTGGTGTTGCAGACGGTCGAGTTACGACTTTTCAAAGATACAGACGGTTTCCGGAGTTTACATCCCCCCCTCCGATGTCATCGTGGGCTGGTGGTCAGTAATGTTGCGCATGTTTACAGAGTCTGTCACTGCTTCCCCAGTCAGTCTAGCATAGACTCAAATGTAATGTAGTGCAAATTTGTCCAAAACATTCAAATAAGAAGTCGTCCAAATTGTGGTTTGTATTGGAGCTTCACTCACGAGTTCTACAGAACCTGCTCAGTTACTCCAAACCACCGGGACAAAGATCAGAAATCGGATGAAGGGATGAAGGTAGGAAAGGAAGGATAAAGGGATGGATAGAAGGATAGATGGATGGATGGATGGATGGATGATTCTCAATGCTAAAAGTAATGCTGGATTCACACATAAACTGAGTAACCAACAGACTTCTGGTCTCACATCCATCTTAAGGTTGAGCAGTGAGTTTGCACACCTCTGTCTGCAGCGATGAACATAGTGATGAATGTGGTGATGAACGTGGGCTGCCACACTACTTATGGCCTCTTTTTCAGGCCGTTTGCATCGTTGCATTTGGAGCCCACAGCAGAGAATCAGCAGAAACGTGCCTGGAACCAGTAACATTTACGTGGTGTTGAATTACAAGCCAGAGTCACTTAAAGGGCATCAATTCTGTGTTTGTGTGTCCTGTCCCCGTGCCGTGGTGGGCAAGGGGGGGGTCCTCTGTCGATGGAGACAGCCCCACCCTGCAGAGGCAGACTTTGATCAAGTGTCAGTGGAACATCAGAGACATGGTAATCGGCAAGGGCTTAACTGAGAAAAGAGAGAAGTCCCACGTGACACCAGACAGCGGGGTGCTTTTTTTGTTGACAGCGAGGGTGTTGCGTTCAGCCAGACCCACGGCGGCGACAACAACAGCAGGAGTCACAGCACCGATGCGCACCGTTCCCCCCAAAGCAAAACCCTTCTGGAAAAGCAGCTCAAACAAAAACGATCTGTTTTCCTTGCTTCCCGTCATTGTTTGTTTCCCTCTCCCTTGTTTCCCTGCACGACCCGCTTCTTTATTGACATCGGTGTGTGTCGGCGTCAGACAAGTGTTTGCTCTGTTGCCCACATGACCACGAGAGCTGCGAAAACACACGTCTGTCTGCCAGCAAAGGAAAAGCAGCAGACATCACGTTCGATGCAGATTTCGCCTCCGATACGTTTCGGGTTCTAGTCCCTCCGGCAATCTTGGGCTAGATATCAAAAATCACTGCAAGTGTAAAAGTGGTGGTTGGTAGCCTGCAATTTTGTAATAATAATAACGATAAAATGAATTGTGAGGGAAGCTGGGCCTCGGCTGTATAATTTCCCAAGAGGCTTTGCAACTGTTTCCATACAACGGCCTGCTAAGCAGGCGAGCCTAAATGTAAACCACATAGCGCAATTAAACCAGAAATTTCCGTTCCGCGGTTTTCCATAAGCCTGACTCTCACTTCGGTTTGAGAGGAGATCTCGCAGCAAAGTCCCGTATCGGTCGACGAGAGGAGAAAAGAGAGACCGGGATAAAAAAATCCTGGCATGGAGACAGCGCCGTGAAGCCTACGAGCTGGAGAGGGGCAGCGAGACAGCCGGACGGGGCCATCAGTCAATCGGGCCTTGACCGCCTTTCATTAGCTGATTCACCGCCGAGCCAATAAAACCTGGGACTTTACATCTAATCTAAATAAGATAACAGACCACAAAATTGGCTCGAGCAAAGGGTAATGAAAAATGTATTGAACCTGCCAGCAATACACAATGGTTCACTTACCGTCGGCAGGGAAAAAAGTACCGACGCTCCGGTCTGGTATTGTTGCTCCTAAATGTTCTATACATCATCGGCCTTTATTTCAGCCGGGTGTAAAACCACGCTGTAATTATTGCATTTGTCCCTCCGTGCTGTTACTTATTTAACATCCTCCCAGACCGCCGTCACGCCGTCCGCAAACCTGCCTCCTTTCTGTGGTTCAGCCCCGCATCCCGTCCTGAGACACATCGCGACGAAGCGGCTGTTGGACCTCCCTGCTTGCACCTTCGCCTGCGGTAACTTACAATGCTAGTTTCGGGCAATGAGTAACAATGAGTACAATATTAATAAGGATGATCACAACAAGCACCTATAAATTTACCCGTTTATACAGCAGCGTTGTTCTTACTGGACCATCTGTTTTTTTTGAAATACAAACAAACAGAACTAATAATAATAATAATAATAATAGAATGTAAAAGAAATGGCTAAATTTAATCTAATAAACCCTCCAGTGGATAGGGCTCAGATCGCCGCGGTTCTCCGTGAGAAATGGGTTTCTGGAAGTGTGCTGTAGATAACCAGCTATATTTTCAAGTGGGAGGCCAACTTTCCGCTGCGTCCGCTGGATATCTCCAGATCTGGTGAGCAGAAAACAACACGTCTCCTGGAGGAGAGGAGCGTTATGAAACTTCTGGAGAAACAAAAATTGTTTCCAGAAATCCAATACCATGTGAGGCTGCAATCAATCAAATCCCACACTGGAAGGAAAGAGGCACACACACACACACACACACACACGCGCGCGCGCGCACACACACACACACACACACACACACACACACACACACACACTGCAAAATCCACACAACATTCAAACAAAATTCCATCCACGCTTACCAGAGAGGCCATCAGTGTGTATCGTCTTTCACACCACTTGACATCTGACAACAAACGAAAGGACCAAGTCTAAACAAACCAAGTGGGGATCAGCCAACCTTAAGTTCTATGTTTAGTGTGTTTGACAAGCGGTGTGGAATTACCCACGCGTCCCCTCAGTCTGAGCCCTGCCCCACTGTTGGCTGGGCCTGCTCAGGTCTGAGTCGTGAACACAGAGAAGAGGACGAGGACTGGGTCCCAGGCTATGCCGAATTCAGAGCATCGCGGGTGCGGCCTCCACAGTCACGAGTGCACCATTAATTCAATTAAATGTTATATACAGCTCTTCTCTACGGGGTGGCACTGAGTGCTGAACTGAGGTCGAACGGATGAACGGGAAGAGAATGATGCCCCATCGTCTGCTGAGAGTTAACTGTCTACAGAAGCCAGCTGGTAACTGAGAAGAAGAGCACAAAAAGCTCACAACAATGAGGAAGAGGACAAAAATAAACATACTGGGGTTAAAGCACCCAGGGCGACCTGCCCCTCCCGGTCCATATCAGGGGGTCCATATCCAAATCTGAATTTAAAACAAACCGTTCCTGGATGGGGACTAAGGTCAGATGCCCTCATCGCCCGTGCGAACAAACATCAGCCGAAACCGACTTCTCCACAGCGTCCAGCGGCTCTCCTCTGAGGCCTTTCCAGCTCCTTTCACGACGGCGTCTCTCCACTTCACGCCTCGCAAAATGAGCAGCACAGAATGTGCAAATCCCTCTCTTGGCTCTCGAGATGGTGCAAAGTGAAAACGTTTTTAATTGGGGGCAGGGGATTGTGGATCGCCTTTTGGAGGGTGTTTGTGTGTGTGTGTGTGTATGTGTGTGTGTGTGTGGGTTGCTGCACGGCAGAGGACTGCATGATCAAGTGCGTTCATTTACAGCGCGCTGCAGCTTTCCCTTTTCCCAGCGCGAGCAGTTTTGGGAGGAAGGAGAAAGCTGCTTGTTATTATTGCTGCTGCCAGTCGGCCAATGGCCTTTTTCGTTGCACGGCACCGCTTTACCGCGGTCTCATTACCGCGCGCTCCAGAAACAGACAATTAGGGTGGTAATATCAAGCTTCGGGTTCATGATATTTACCTTTGATAGCTCTGAGGAAACCCAGAAGCTTGGATATTTCCAATACTTCGTTGCTGTTGCACTTTCATCTCGCAATATTTGTTCACATTTTGCCTGGGAAAGGTAGGCGGCACGTCTGCTCGGTGCTCATTTCACTCGGCCTGTTTACGCGCAGCACTTCCTGCTTAGGGACTCCGACCAAATTTGTTGGAGATTTTCGACGTGAAAACTGCAGACGAGGGTCGAACGCGCCGCACAGTTGTGCCTGCAGGGGACGCAGCGGTGAGAGACGCGGCTTTGCAGTCAGGAGTCCGAGGTTTGCGTCGTCACACCTGCCGCTGTACCTTTGATCGAGGTTCTTATCCTGAATTCGCGCAGTAAAAGTTATCCTCCTGTACAGTTGCTTTGGGGGAAGGTGTCCGCTAGATGGTGGTTCATTACAAAGAGCAAAAGCTAAAATAATTATAAACAAGAATATTTTGTAACAAAGTGAACAGAGTCACGTGAAGGACAGTGCTGGCTCTGGGTTAGGGTTAGTCTAACCCTTAGTCTGAGCAGGAGAACAGCTGTTTGACTATTCTGGAAGGGACTTGTTGAGCTGAAGGGCCTCATAGGCACAAAGATACGACCCTTTGACCTTTTGAGTTTTATCAGGTTCCTTCCCATGCGCCTCACGCTCAAACCTGATACTACCAACTGTGGATGAAAAAGGTAAATAAACATAAAAAGGCACGTGCGGCTGAAAATTAATCCCGGGGAAATTCGGTACACGAGCACTTCAGATGGCAAATTAATAAATCCTTTGTTTACCCGAGCAGACGTTTTCCCGCAGCACCCGAGAGCGCTTCTAAAGAGAGGAGTGAGATCATCACGGTTTGCACAGCATGATGCCCATTTTACCGGCAGGAATGAGCTGGTTGTATAAAACCTTTTAAAAGTAATTTCCAAGACCACCTGTCAATGCCTTTATGTTTGTGTCAAACAGAAATTCCCCAAGGACAATAGAGCTCTCTGCCTCTTCTCTGCTTTTGCAGAAGCCAGGTCTGGGAGCACAGTGTTTGCAGAGTATTAGTTTGACCTCTTACATGACCCTTGACACAGAGAGTCACACGGTCTGCCCAGCTCCTGTCCCTTTTGCACTCATTCCTTTCTGATTTAAACCCCTAGATCTCAGTGACCTGTCGCTGCATCCTTGTCCATCCTTCTGCTGGCCACCTGGGAACCCACACACCTCCCGTCAGAAGGCCTTCTGCTATTCCATGTTTCATGAGGGTCTTCATGTATGCTGCTATAGCTTCATGAAATTTCCTTCAGGATAAATAAAATGTGTATCCTTCCCAGCTGACACCCATCGCTCCGTGTGCAGCACGACTGCAGTAGAGTTCCTCAGATCACACTCATGTGCACGTGAGCAACGCCTTGTTTAATAAATTAAGGATACATAACTGTGAGGTTGAGCAGTAGGGTGTCCCTCGCCCGAGGCAAGGAGAGACACGTGAAGGATGAACCTGTCATAGGATTGGGTCTAAAATGTGTGTGAGAGAAGGACGGAGACTTGGAATGTCCAAAACATGAGCAAGGTAGGTCTGTAAAAAGCATCCTTCCTCATGATTGGACTCAAAAAACCAGTCTGAACCTTTCGGTGTTTGATAGTTCTCCTCTGGCAGTGAGGCGCCTCATGCTTCTCAATGAGTCACTGTCAAAAGTCCCCACCCTGCATGCAGGGAACAGGGCCTCGCCCGCCTCGCACAAATGCAGCAGGAGTGAAATGCAAACACCAAGAGACACTGTGTTCTCCTTGGGAAGCTTTGGCTGCCTCGGCTTAATGGTGCCACACCGTCATTTCCAACCATCAAGGTTACCTTCAGTTGCTAAGGCACGGACAACCATTCACAAGAAGTGCAGACATCAGCACCATCAGAACATTAATTTAAATGGAAAATACGGTACCATGTGGTCATTCCAAAGCCATCCTTATCCTGGTGATTAATTGCGAAGATCTGACCAGAATGTCTGATTTGCCCTGAAGTTGGAAACGTGAGAGGTTGAGATTTTAATCTGTGAGCATTTTCTTTTTGTTAACAAATGAACTGGGGGAATAATTTCCAAACCTACCCTAACCCCATCCCTAACCCTAATCCTTGACCCCAATCCCTCACCCAGATTTATTATCCGCACCCCTACCCCTAACCATGAGGAAATTACTATTTAAACCAGAAACGAGTCACACTATAGTACCCAGGCTTTTGTTTGCTTGGGTAGCCCAGGGAATCTAATCTTCGTGGTTTCAGGTGTCATCACCGCCATCGGTGCAGGGTGATATGGAGATTTTATTTCTGGAGTTCTTTTATTAGTGTTTTAGTTCTGCCCTTTGAGAAGATCGCAGATCTTTTAACCAACCTTCCGGCATCACACTCCTGGATCGGAAGAAGGGAATCAAGATGAAGAACACCATCTGTTTCCAGTGGAGGACTCTGCCAGATTCTCAGACCAGGTCCGGTTCATTCAGGAAATCCTGCTGGCAGTATCAGGGCTCACTTTGAAGAAGATCCTCTGTCTCTTGTATCACAGGTCTGCCTTTTACTTCAACCAGACTTTGGTGGATCCCTCACTGGGATATTTTAAAGAAGACTGGAGACTTGGTAAGAACCCTGTCCTTCACACTTTTAAAATACCAGGATTGTGGACAGGGAATTATACAAATTTACCTCTTTTTCTTACAGAACCTTATGTGCCACCAACTGTTTTTTATAGTTTTTAAGGTATTTTGTGGACTTGAAGGAGACCTGCAGGATGGTGAAAGATGAACAGGGAGTTTGGACCGGGCCGAGGCAATTTTGGATACGCCTACGCCGAGACCCTGCAAGGTCGGATAGGTTGAGCTGCCCTCCACCTTATTTTAACCTCCAAGGGCTCGTGGGCTACCTTTTTATCAAGGTGTCTCTTTTCCTGTTGTTTCTGTGTGAATTGGGGACACAAGGCTAAGGATTGCGCTGATATGAAGTGTCAGAGGTGTTTGCATTTAGGCCGTACGGCCAAGAGCTGTGCTGGTCCTCGCCGGTGCACTCAGTGTGGGAGAAACTGAGGACTGCAGAGGTTGCCACCCTCCGACAGGTGCAGTCCTTGTGTCCCCAGGTGGTTTGAGATCTGTCCCTCCTGGTCCAGTTGCTAAAGTAAAAGACAACAGCGAGACCAGGAGGAAGATGAGCGGTAGTGTTGTTGGATGCTGCACTGAAGGGCCGAGAAGCTTCCTCCCTCCCTGCGAGGAATGAGGTACTGAGAAGAACTGTCAGGAAACTGCCCCCACCTTCCTCCGAGTCAGAATGCTCCTCGGGTAGCTCCAGCAGGGGTCTGACAAAGCGCGAGGGAGGGAGGGGACTTAGTATTTAATAGATTTGGATTTTTTCTGATAATTTGTTTTATTGATTAGCTTTAAAGGCTTAAATTTTGTGTATTGCTGTTTCATCCTTGTTTTAAGCTTTGATGATGAATGTTGCGTTTGATGTTTTTGTTGCATGTTTGTATGTTTAATTATGTGGAAATTTTGAGTTTTTTAGGAAGAATATTTGTGTTTTTTTGGGAGTATGATGGCTTAATTGTGATCACTTTATGTGTTTTTTTTGGGTCCACTGGTGTATTGTAGTGTGATTTTCTTTATTTCCTTGCAGTATCATGTTTTATATTGCTGGCAACTTTGGGGCTCTGTCTTCTGTCTCCAGAGACACAGGTCTGCTCTCTACTTTGGCCTGACTTTGGTGGACGAGGACCTCTATCATGATGTCCTGAGGAAGTTTGGAGACTTGGTTCTTTTAAACCAGAAAAGAGTAACACTAAGGTGGGGTGTCCACTGCATGGCCAGTGCACCTTTTCCCTTCAAAACCTTTATTTACCCTAGTCTAACCCTATTGCTAACCGTAACCCTGCTCACTATGGTCATGGCTGTGAAAACCAGTACTGGTGACCACTACTAGAGAGGCAGCGCAACTGTTCCTCCCCACAACAATGGGCTGGAAGGTGTTTTCCCCAGTACCCTGATCACATCTCGGTCTTTTGGCTAAGATCAAAGTGTAGTATCTGTTCTTTACCCTGTTTGCTGTGGTCACTTCCACACTGTTTATTTAGACAGCTTGGTGCTGTGCCATCTTGACCGTTGGGCTCAGCAGTCAGTGACTCAGGGGGAACGCGATGCAGGTGTCCGTTGACGTCTGCAAAAGGAGCACGACCACACAAACACACGCAGACCAGCACCGCGCCGCTCTTCTGCATGGCTCTCCACGTTGCAGGAAATTATGGGAACTCCAGTGACAAACACATGACGAATGGAAGAGGAGCGGCGGTGGCTTAAACGGAGCCGGTCTGGGTTGCGTATGTCTTTGTGTGTGTTGTGTGTGTGTGTGTGTGTGTGTGTATGTGTGGCGGTGCTCCTCAGGCAGTGAAGATGTTGTCATACTTGCTTCCCGATGAGATTTTCTTCAGCCAGAATCAGTTGTCTGACAAAATCCTCTGTGATCAGGGGATTCACTCATACACACACAGCCCACCCACACACACACACACACACACACACACACACACACACACACACACACACACTCCAACACAAATTAAAACACTTAGGCTCAGACATTTGCAAACTGCAGCTCTTTGCCTTGACTCATTTTCCCAGATCGATTATATGAAGCTTTCAGTCACTAGCTCTGATTCACGCCAGCAACACCCACTCGGTTATGGCTGCAGTTATTGTTATTTGCCCTAATGGTGCAAATATAGCCTCAAAAAGGTGCCGGTTTCATGCGTTCCATTGACTGACTGACTGTCATCCTCTTGCAGCAGGAAGCAGAAAGGTGCGCACAGCGTGCACCCGGGCGGCTGCGTCGCTCACGTGGCTCTGTCACAGCACACGCGGTAATAAAAGACACATTATTTTATGAAGACTGTAATAAAAGACAGTTTATGTTTAAGACGGTGGAGCGAAATGACGCAGTGCAGCCTGTCAGGGCTGTCAGAACACACACACACGCACAGGCAAACAACACGTACGCACATCAGAAAAGCACAGCATCGGATTAATGGTGGTGATGAATCTCTCACTTATTAAACAATTAAGAGCAGAGTTGTAAGTATTATTCTTATTTTTGAGAACTGTGTCTTATTTCCTTCTGAAGGTGGCAACCAGTGGCAGTCTGCTTCCAGCTCACACCTGATGCCGGATCGCTGTTACTATTACACTGGCTCCCCATTAAAACATTTTTGATGGTGCAAAGATTTTATGGCATATATATGGAATACATTCCATTATAATATATATATAGCTGCTATGCTATCCATTTGGGAGGCACAAACAAGTGGCAGGGATCATAGACAGGGACATCCGTGAGGAATATGGTCCAGACACCCCAATTCTAAATGGGAGGCGCCACAAAGAGCCGAGATCCTGTGGGACGTCCACGTCCAGACAGATAAACAGCTACGGGCCAACCAAATTGATATAGTGGCAAAAGATAAGGAGGAGAGAACAGCAGCGGGGTTAGATGTGGTGATTCCGAGTGATAGAAACATCAGGAAGAAGGAACACGAGAAGCTGGAGAAATGCAGGGTTTGAGAGACGAACTGCAGGGAATGTGGAAGGTGAAAATCAAGGTGGACCAATGGTCATAGGAGATCATGGGACTGGAAGCTAGAAAAGTGGCTCCATCAGATCCCAGGTACAACATCAGTCTCAGTCAAATTATAATAATATAACCAATGAATAATTCAAGGTTCATGTGCATTATTACTCCACTAAATTTCTATTGATTGTGACTTAGTGGGAATATTGACTTGATCTACAGCACACGTTACACAGAGGCTTCTGTCCCATTTGCGTGTCTAAGTTAAGAAATCACCACATTCAAATTCTTATGCTTTCTTAATACATTTCGGACTTTCCATTTCCCTTTTTAATAAAGCTACATGTTTTGCAAAGAACCGACAAAGTCAGCATTTCCCCCTGCAAAATAGGGAGCGTTTTTTTTTTTCTTCCCCGGTGTTTTTCCACGCGCAGCGGCCTCTCCAAGCGCTTTGCCCAGAGCGACCTTGTCAGTCAGGATTTGGCTGAATTGCCTGCTTTTGCGGCACTCGCCCACAAACACGCTGCAAACAAGGCCCGTCTGCGCGTTTCCTGGTCAGGATTACCAGAGGACGACGCGGTTGACGGTGGCCGGCGTAGCACCGCGGACACAGGACACTCGGCCAGTAGGAATGTCTCTCTGTGGCGGTGGCGGCGGCTCTTTGCGCTAAATATACTTCTCAGCTGAGCACCATGTGCACCAATGACACTATTGGGGACGGTGTGTTTGAGGGGACCCCACCCCCCCAACGGGCAGGTGAGCTATTTATACCCAATGAGTGATGCGTGTTGTCCACAGTAATGCTAGGAGACCACGTTCATGACCACAAGGCCTGCAGTCACAGCAAGGGCCCGAGGGCCACCCATGTTTCCAGCATGTCTTTATTTTCCCAAAGGGGCAGACAGACGAGCTCAGACTGCAAGGTGACAAACCTTACGGCAACTGTCGAGTTCCCGCGTCTGTCCCGCCGCCGACAGGCGTGTAACACATTGATGTTCGCTGCAACCACAGTGCTAAACAACAGCTTTCGGACTAGTAGCCCTTCTTTAAATCTGTCTGACCGACATGAACCTGGAATGCGACTGTATGAGTTGAAAGGCAGCAAATAACCTGCATTCCTGACATATAATGATAGATGGACAGACATTTTTTAAAAAAAATTTTTTTTTTCCGGATCAGAATGGACTCGCTCGGCTGTCACCAAGCGTCACCAACCTGTCCATCACGACAGTTGCAATCTTGCCATTCATCATCTCCGTTTTTATTTATTTAAAACTTTAAAACATTACAATAAATAGTTAAGACCGTCATGTAACAACTAAAACTTCCATTATAAAATCCAAGGATAAAACAGGACATATGCAAAATACATGATGGGTGAAATCTAAAACAGTTAAGAACATACCCCCAGGCTCTAATTAAAATTATAAAAACCTTTAAAAGGAAAATCACCGGGAGCTCCACCGCAGGAAAAGGGCGGTCCCCTGGCCTGTCCCAGGGTGCTGCTGGACTAAACTTACCTTGGTGGGTAACACGTCTTCCCCTATTAAAATTGTGATATTATAGACAAAGACTCAAACTTATTTATTAAAGACAAACACTGAAAGGAAATTAAACTTAATTGACATTAATAATTATTAAATTGTTAAACAAGTATACTAATAAATGGATAAATGAATTGAATACATAAACCAGGTTACCACTCATACACCCACCCAGTGATAAAACTGAACTACACTATTCTAACTAAACCATAAACTTCCATGCACACATGCTTCCTTAATTGAATATTGGTAAAATGAATAAATACAATAACTAAAGATAAATAAATAAGACCATAAATAACACAAATACAATAGATTAGTAAGTAATATTGGAGTTAAAACGAGTATGATAGTATAAATAATAATAAAAGTGAATAACTACACACAACCCTACACCTAACATAAAAACATGAAACACACAAAAGGGGTTCACAGTAAATGACCAAAAATAGGGGTCGCAGGTCTTTAATGCGAATACAGGAACGTGTGTTACTTACCCGGGATGGAGGGAGCGGCACAAAAACCTTGGGACTACAACCAAAAGAGGCCTTTCCACCTCTCCTTGGCCTCTGGGTAGCCCCACTGCGTGACGTCCATCTCCATCCTGAACTTAAGGTAGGCCCGGATTTTTGCTGTCACCCCGTGAACGCCCAAGTCTGCCCCTGTTTGGACCAGGGGGACAGACATAGATGGACAGACATATGGATTTTATAGTTTTTTTTATATATATTTTTGGATTAATAAAGGAAAGAAACATAGATAGTGGAGTGGAGACACATCAGGTTGGGTGATGGTGGGAGGTAATTTTCTACAGGATTCCTACAAATTTCCTACAAATTCTTCATTGATTGCTGGTATATCATCCTGACCAGTAAGAGGGCCAGCTTCCCCCCATTAGTAGAGCTTTGAATATGATGGATGGAAGTCTTCAGCCCATCTCAGTTTCCCTTCATTCCTAGTTATGATAACTATCAATCCACCTGAGAGCTGGAGCGCGTTTGAGAAACCCTGCATAGCACTTTATATCACACGACCCCGAGAAGGGGCTTCTGGTCAGTAAAAACTTCTGAAATTTCATTTCCAGCTTCATAAAGAGAAGTCAGCAGTTTACGATGACTGAAAAGGCCAAAACAACAGCCGCTGCAGTCCCACCAAAGTCACGTAGCAGCTGGTGGGCCGTCACAGCGACACGCAGGTCGTTTATCAATCTAACAGGATAAGTGTGGTTCTAGGCTTCCTCCTGGTATATTGCATATCAAGTCCCCTGGATTGAGTACCTCCAGAGTCCAGCAGTAATGTAGAGGGCATGAAACAAGGAGCAAACAGAAGCATAAACCCCCCAAAGCCTCACCTCCAACACTGAGTAGAAGGCCACCTGCTTGAGGCTGAGAAGGTCGGTGACCCAGCGAACCCTTCCCCGACCCGGTTCTGCCGGGCTTCCCCAACTGACACCTCCTACCTTGTATCGTGGGTGCAGCATGTCACATCCTTCCCTGCTGAGGAACATCAAGCACGTTCAACACATTATAGCGCGTTCAAGGACGCAAATCCCAAGACGCTCCCTGCTCGCTTAACTAAACAAGGCATTTGCACCTAAATTACTTGGGTAAATACCCAGCTCTGTTAGCAGCTTCAAAAGCGCCGTGGAAACTCCTCGGAATAAAGACGTCCGCTATGAAATGAATATAAAACAGCTGCAGCGCAGCTGACTGCCGAGGGGAGTCCTGCTCTGATTGAACGTCGAACATGTCGCCCTCTTTCTCCAAACCGACGCTTTTTAATAACTCTGGCGACTCTTTTTTTTTTTCTTCCCCGTTGCTGTCAACCTGATGAGATGTCGGGGAAGAGAGAACCCTTTCAAAAACACGCAACCATGATCTGGAGCACCAGAGGACACGTTTCGTAGTTCGTCTATATTTGGTCTTTTTTCTCCCATTAAGTAAGTTGAAAACGTGTACGTGGTTTGCGGGGAAGGAACCGGTGGCCCTAAGAAGACAGAGTTGGACGTGGAACTGGCGCGAAGAGACAATGCCATCTCATAGCAGGCTAGCGGAACGCTCGGGCTGCCGTCTTAAAGCAGAGCCAAAAATCGTCATTAAACCTACGTCGCTAATATAATAATCTCCCCGAAAATGAGACAAAAACCAACAGACAGCGGACGTGCCAAAGAAGTAAATAAAAATAGATACAATAATTGAGCCGAACATGATGTAATTGCCACTTGGCACACCTTCTGAAAGCCACCCTGGTGAGAATCAAATAAAGAAGAGGCACGGCAAAATTGTCTAGTAGATTCCATTATAGAAGATAACCAATTCTAAATGCTTCTTAACAGCACTGCGCATAATTTGAAGGGCCCATTATGAGGGAAGAGAAAGAGTCCATGCTGTTTTCATTATATGGCTGTCAAAGTTTGCTTCATCCACCTTTGTGGAGGAGCAGTGATTCGCACGAGACGATTGAAGGGCGGGACGCCCCTCACCGCGGTGGGGTGCGGGACGCCGGCAGGTTCTTGTCGAGGACGCGCGGTGGTCTCGGTGGGTCTGGGAGGAGCAGGCAAACTGAGCGCCTTCAGCAGATGCCAGACAGGAGAAAGTCCAGGAGGGGAACCTACACGTGGTGCCTCGGGTTATGAACCCAGCTGACAGCAGAAATCTGTCCCTAATTTGATTTCTTCGTATCTCCGGGGTCACCTTCGTCACTCCCCAGTAAAAATAAAGGCCTCTACTGTCCGTCCACCGTTAAACAGGTCTCCATTTTATGGATTTCACATTTTACCACAAAAATGTTCCAGAAATAAATGAAATGTTTATTAATTATATAAAAATGTAGGCATAATATATGAGGAAATACAAACATTTAACACATTTTTAGCTCTTTTGGAGGAAATAACTTCATTAATCCTTAAAATATTCATGATGGTTGTGTGTCTCAGTTACAGCGCCGACTTTATTTTATCACCCACCTTACATGTTCATTACTCACAACCATTAGGGGTATGAAAGGTTTACTATAGTACACAGTGCAGTATTAAACGGCGCCGTAGTAGTAAATATTTCACTTCAGGTACCATTTCAGCTTTCCGAACTTTTACCATATCTGGATGCCCCATATCGTGCGGAACAACGAGGATGGGCTGTAACAGAAATGTCCCTCAATTTATTTACCGGGTGGCTTGGTTGCAGCGTTTTTTCAGATCTCAGACAGATGAACGTTTAATGTATCATGAATGAAAACAAAACTGTTCGAAAGAAACAAGGTGTCTGCAGACGCCGCTGCTGACCCACGAGCCCCGTAGACACGTGCAACATCCACCACCTTGTCGCTGATCACCAAGGGACCAGAGGGCTTACTCAGGAAAAGTGTGTGCGCCGACTGTAAACACTGTGGAAGTGAGTTTGATTAAGGTGGCCCCACGGTGCTGTTTTGTTTGGCTGAACTTTACCACCATCTGTTGACTCAGAGGATAAAAACCGGTTTTCGTTACAGAAATTTCCTGATTAAGCCTTATTAAAAAATATATTCAAGTTGGAAGATGTTTGAAGCTCAACCGTTTGTAGCCCGTGTAGCACTTGCAGAGAAGAATTTAATCTTGCTGGTCTGCAGTAGCATTCATTTTGAGATCCAACTGAAAACCCGTCACATATGTGGCCTCCGGGTTCTCCGGTTTCATCCGGTGGGCTGTAGACGTCCTGTTCAGTGGACCTGGTTACTCTCAAGTGAAGGAATGTGTGTGTGAGGTCCTTGCCTCACGCCCTCGGCGACCCCTATGTGACAGGCACTTGCTAAAATTGGATGGACGGTCACCCACACACGGGATATCATGGTGCAAAGAGCCACTTGGGCAACAGGTGTTGTGGAGAACAGCGCCGGTTAAATTTGCAGAGCAAAGCCAACATCAGGACTCACTAATGGCTTCACACACACGCTCTGCGGGGCTTCTGGACCAGCAACAGGTGCTTTGAAGTCAACCCAAACTACCCTGAATGCTGGGAGGGCAGAGCTGCTGTCGCTGGTGACGGAAAGGTTATCGCAGCGACGCCACTTGATGTCATAAACAACGGACCGCAGCAGAAGGGGAAGGAGATGGCGGGAAGGCCCACGTCCAGATCAGAAGCAGGCAGTGTCCTCCACATCCCACACGCAACCCCCCCCCCAGTCACGTGTCACTAAGCGCCCGCCCGTCCATATCAAAGTCTCTGTAAGTACTTGGCACATGCGCATGATCCCTGGTGCAGAATGGTGGTCTTTAAACAAACACTGGTGTGGGAGCCACGCCGTAGGCTCGTGCGCCAGCCACGGGCAAGCTTTGGCATCGCCGTGGCGACAGGTGGCAAGGCGGTTAAATAGCTGGTAGACTTGGTGGAGTCGGACGGGTCCGTGGGAAAACTCTTTTTTTGATGTCCAGATTGCAGGCAGAAATCGGTCAAGTGCTCTTGGCAGTAAAAGCGCTCTAAAGCAAGCAGAAGGCGGCATCTGGCTCGGTGTTCGAAGGTCTGTCCTAAGATCTCTGGAAAATGCAAATGCAGCCGACCTGCTCCGGGTGGTAAACGCAGTTACAGAAAATTTGAGGGGTCATGTCGAGCATCCTGGTTCGTTGGCCTCAGAGGTGTGACAGGAGAACTTACAGACCGCCTGTCACGAGCCGATGAGTAAAAGGAGACCCTCTGAGCAGCAGGACACTGACAGAGAAACAACAGAGACGAGATTATGGACCGGTGACGGCATCGCTGTGCTTTATGGCGCCTGATCTAAGTGCACGTCAGCTAAATAGAAGATAAGAAACGTTATTTTACGCTCACTTTACAGTCAGTAAAGGAAAAAATGTTTAAATTTACATTCAGTTGTTTATCCTCCTGGGTGGAGGCAGGGAGAAGAATGATCAGACACACCCTAGAGGGATGGAGTAAAAAGTACTCAGCTGCGAGGCTGTAAAATCACCACAAAGTCGATTGTCTTATGTCTTCGTGGCGTCGGCCAGAAAAAGGTTATTCGTAATAATTTACGCGACTCTCCAAACTGAACGCAGACGCGTCAACGGATCAAAGTGATAAAATGCCGCCATGTCCCCGAAGTTTAAATATTCCAGATAAAGAATTCTGAAAGTGCACATTATGACAATTGAAGAAATAATAACTCTGTAAAAAAACAAACAAACAAACAAAAAAAACGTCACATGATGACGTCTTTATGCAATAGTGGAATATCAGCAAGTAGCAGCTCGGTCAAAATGGCTGCATCTGGAAATAACTCACAGCACTGAGTTGTTAGACCATCACTAGTTCTGCTTTTTTACTCTGTTTTACTCTGTTTTACTCCATAACATAGACTACACGAGGTAGTGTTTCTGAGCATCAGGCGGTGGCTCTCGGTTCCAGTCTTTTTGGCAGAGAGGGTTTCGATCGCACAGCTCGCCGGGAGGGACTTTCTGGGCGTTCAAATGCCATATTGGCCACGGTTTTCAAAGCCTAAGGTCTGTCAGCAGGTGGCAGGGTGGTCAAAACCGTCACCTCAGGGTCAAATTCCTGCAAGTCAGCTGGGGGAGGTGAAACCCTGTGAGTCAGAAACAGTCATTCCGACAGGAAACCTTGTTAACGGTTCTGGGCCCACAAAGTCACCCCCATGTTTGCTTAGACAGCATGTCAGATTGGGGACAAATTATAACATTACATAAAAACAGACATTTCCAGAAATGTAGCAATAATAATAATAATAATAATAATAATAATAATAATAATAATAATAATAATAGCATAGACGTCCTGGATAAGTTGAGGTAAAAATCCGGAAATATCCCTGTTTCCAGGGCTGCGTCCCCAACGTCCATATAGAGCATCGGAGAGAATGAAAACAAACATCTTATTTCCAGTCTATTAATAATTGTTTGTATTTAGATGTGTAGATATAAATGCCTCGTTTAGATATGCTGTAAAACATTTCGCATTATGCGAGTTTCCTCGCCACTGGGGCCCTGTGCTGAAATTAATTGAACTTAATTGAAAATACTATGTCATAAATATGCGATTACATAAACGCCGTGTGGGATACGTTTGCCGTGCGTGTGACCCCACGTCCTCCCATAGTTCATTAGCAGATGATTATTGAACGTCGGCATCGATTACTGCTGCACAACAGCACACGGGACTCGGGTCAGGGCGGGAGGGGGATGGAGGAGGTCGGCGAGTCAAAGGGAAGAGTTGTTCCCCTGGAAACAACGCACCTCGGTCCAGGGCCCCCGATGCGCCGCACAGTAACCGACGCCGTGCCGTCATTTGACCTCCCATCTAAGGGTGGGAACAGGCCTCAAGCAGCAGGTTGCAGGTTAAATCCCATCAGGTCCCTCCATGTCACTGGCTTTCACAGCCTGGCTGAAGCGGTGGACTGGGAGCGGAGGGTGGGGGGGTCGTGCGCATGCTCATACTACTGATCTGTCTGTGCCCGTAACAACACGCTAACTCCGGGCGGCAGTGCAGTCATCGACCAGCTGTTACTGCCCGTGTAAAAATCCGCATTTTGTGGCAAGAGCAAAACAAAATCATACATCGCTGCGCAAATCTGTGCGAGCGTCAGGTTGAGGCGTTTTTTTCTCCGTAACAGCAAAGCAACGCTATTTAACTCGAAGCTGAAAGTTGAAAAACACAAAAACCATTTATTTTTGAGAGCAACAATAAAAGGTGGAAATATTCGGACAACGTGAAGCGCTGCCAGCCCACTAAGCGAGAAAGACGGACACTCTTAAAGGGACAGTACACCTTTAATACGTCATACAGTCAAACCGCGCACAAGACCCTCTAGATAGGCAGCGCTGGCTCTGGGAGGATTCGGAAATCTGGCGAGGGAGGTGGCGGTTACAGCCACCTGTCGTACCGTGTTTTGCTGTTTTTCGTTGCCTCCGGCGAATTGATGTGATTCCCTGCGACGGACGTCCTGAGCAAGCGAGTAGATGTTACCCATTATTACGTCTGTAAAATAACTGGACGATTAGATAAGAAGTGTGAGGTAAATACGGTGTGTAGCTCAGGTTTCATCCCACATCGTTGCCTCCAGAGATCATCTCTTCACTCTTTGCCTGCTGCTGTCACAAAGCCTACGTTTCTCCAGTGCAGCACAGCATTTTCTAATCTTTTTCCCTATTTGTTCACATCCGGCGCCTATAAAAGTGGACTAGACAGAATTTAAGGCCCCCTAGAAGGGAAGAAGAAAAGGAAAATAGGTCAACGTTATTTTCCGTCTTTTAATTAAGCCACATCGCATTAGAGAGACTTTTCATTGTTTATGGAGAGAATATCCCAGTATGCTCTGCTGCACTAAATAGAACATTTTATTACGGTAGAGTGGGAACCATCCAGGGTGGAAAAGGCCAGTCTGTGAAGGAAATGAGTGACATGTTCCCTGCAGGCCACCTGGTCATCTCCAACCTCATGTGAAGGAAGTTCCTCTGATCACATTTCAGACCCACCTCCTGCAGGCCACCATGTACGGACGGCCTGCTGGGGAATCGTGACCTCGGGATGGAAAGTGCCAGAGTCTGAGAGCAGTTTTAATCTCCTAAAATGGGTGTATCTGGCCGAGGCGTCAATGAAGCCTTCAGAAACATCGATATGTAGAAACCGAACCCCGAGTGGGCAGACGGTTCACGGTCCTGATTTGATGGTTTGCGCAGGGAAATAAGGGCTATAATCACTCTGTTGGGTTTAAGGGTACAGCAGGGTACGGTACCGCGGTTAAGGCACACGGTCTTAGCCGACAGCAGTGCGGTGGGCCATCATGCAGAAGTGAACTCCTCACTGAGAGTCTTTAAGAGACTGAAGGATCCAGGAGAGGTGCTTGTGTTTTCATGCCTCTTATTACAGGGATGCAATGGGGGGGGGTTATTAAAGTTGCTGCAGAAAGTGTGGCACAACACACACACACACACACACACTCCTTCACAGAGACACACACCATTGCACCCTGCACTCCACCGCCCATTACAGTGAGTTGCCGCTGGGTTCGGGAAGTGGATCTTCTCCGTGCGTCCGCGGTGACGTCGGGGCTGAACCCTGGGGGGCAGAAGCTGCAAGTGGGGTGTGGGAGGGGGAGGGGTGAGCAACAACAGTGGACTCACTTTAGAGAGCAGCCAAAGAAAGAGGGACGGGAGATACGAACACACACACACACACACATTCTCTTTCTGTACCCAGCACGACCAGCGCGCTCAGTGACTAAAACGGAGCAACGCCCCCCCCCCAGGGCGGACAGAGGGGCTTCGCAGGGTGCGACGGCACCAGCGTGCGCGTACTGACAGCTTTCATTTCGTATAACACACGCACACACACACACGCACACAGTCGCGCGCGCACGCACACACACGTTGGAACGGCTTGTTTCCTGAACACGGCGTGAGTGTGTGCGCGCGCGCGTGTGTGTGTGTGGAGCTCGTTCCCACACAGCCCGCCATTTACCGGAGTTCTGCTGGTTTCTTTTCCAGAGTCTCCCGCTGGTAAAAAAAAAATGATTTAAGAGAAGCAGTCCCGCGTCGGCCGGGCGCGCGAACTTGGCTCCCGCCGGGATTGTCACACTTGGATCGTCGAGGAAGCGGACGGAACCTGGTGGATGAGGAGGAGGTGCGGGAGGAGCGCGGAGATCCTGCGGGAACCAGCAGTCCGTCCTGAGCGCGAGCGGGCAGAGTGTGCAGGTGCCGCGCGAGGATGACCGCTCGCTGAGGCGACGCTCCGCTCGCGGACGTGTGCGCGTGGCGCGTCCTCGCGGCTCCCCGGTCTGGTCCCGTTCGCCTCAGAGAAGTTGTCCAAACGCAGGATTACCGCGGCACAGAGGACCCCTGGGTGTGATGCTGGGATATCTGGATTTTTACACCACTGGATTTATCATGTTTTTTACCAACGTGTTCGGCGTCCTGCTTTTGTTAGGTGAGTGTTTGTCGGGGTTTGTGGAAATGAAAAGGAGACGCGTTTGTGTTTTTATTTCAAGTGTGACTGTAAAAATGGTGACATTCGGGCTGGCTGATGCGTTCCGGTGTTTTATAACTTTTTGTCGTTTAGACGTCCTTTGGGCAGTGAGATATTCTACCGGTTTTGTGCCACTCGTGTACGGGGGGCAGGGGTGGGGGGCAGATCCTGTATTTCAGGTATATTTCAGTCACCTTCGTCGGTAAACTTGTGCGCTGATGCCCCGATGTCCCTCCTTTTTGCCCAACTGTCCCCCTGCGTACCAACCTGCGTATCCACAGATGAGACCTTCACCTCTTTAGTTAAAACTTCAAATGTTCCGCCACAACCGGGAAAAATATGTGTCGCTTCGTCTTGTGTGTCGCCGTGGACTGTGGTGGTCGCTTGAAAGCGCGCCGAGGTCCGGATGGGACTCAGTGCCCAAATGCGCAAAAATCGGACCTTGAGCTCCGTTTCCAGAGGGGGTCGGAGGTAAAAAGGTTTTCAACGTGCCCCCCACCGCCACCCCCTTGACTCACCTCGATCATTTAGAAGGGGGTGCATGGGGGGGTGCTTAAGACCCCCTGCTTCAAGTGCGACCTGTGCGCATCCGGACCCCATGGACACGGTAACGCGCAAACCTCTCAGAATAAGACGTTACATAATGGACCTCAAATATTAGATAATAATAATGTCGTTTCTGAGGCTGACGAGTCACAAACACACACACACACACGATCAGAAGAGTGTGTGCGCGAAGAGGTTCTGCTCCCAGTCCGACTCAGGAGGGATCTGTGGTGAAAAACGCAGACCCCCCTGTGTCCCCACACTTAAAATCTGATTTTACACATAAATCAGCAAAAATAAGACGAAATTAATACCACATCTTTCGTTCACAAACCGCAAGCTCATGTCTGCAGGTCTAACAAGTTCCAAGATGCCCCCCCCCGAAAAAAGACCCCTCATTTAGTAACATCAAGTCCTGCAATATCACCAAAGCCTGCTGGTGGCGCTGGCGTCCAGTTGTTGGCGGAGGGAAACGATCGCGTTTTTACGCCGGAGAACCGATTTAACGTATGCAAACATATTCCTGCGTCAGTCTTCATGCAAACATGTAAAATATTCAGACATATTCCGTCCATCAGCGCAACAGCAAACATATTTAATAAATGTAAACAGTGAACAAGCACGAACGTAAACATATTTAAAATACGTGCAAAATCAAATATACTAATATATGCGAATTTCATTCTCTTATTATGTTTACACATAAGACTTTGCACTTTCTAACTTATATAATAAAAGTAAGAATAAGAATTCTCATTATTTTTATTATTATCATTATTATTATTATTATTATTGCTGTTATTATAATTGTTATCATTATTATTGTTGTTGCTGCTGTCGAAAATTCTGAGATTTTCAAAATACAAATTATAATTCTGTATATTTTTGAAAATCTTGTCTTATGCGGTTTGGAAGCGCAGGCTTGCTTATGCTAATGGGCAGCTGCTACACCTGTGCGAACAGTCGTCTTGGGGTTGATTCCTGCATTCCTGGGTGGACGAGTCACCCCCCCCCCCCCAGCTCTGCGACTGATTGGTGGATTGAGGGGAAGCGGGCAGATAATTAATTGTGTTTGGTCTGGGTCCAGAATCAATTTCTTTCATTCCAAGCAGACCACGCAGGGCCCGGCACGCAATAATGTTATCAGTGCTGGAATTTTATTTGTGCTTAATCCGACGCTATAATGTAAAGTGCCGTCCGCAATTGAATTTCCTCTTAGAAATGAGTTTTGTGCAGAATAAAGACATGATTGCAATAAATGACACATGACTGGGACTCGGGGGGGGGGGGGGGGGGGGGGGGGGGGGGGGGGGGGGTGTGATGGAGGTGGGCCGGGTGTAACGATGGGATGTGAGTGAGGAGCTGATACACAGGCAGAGGGGAAGATGTAGATGTGCTCCGGGGTTCTAAATCAGAGGCCTTTCGGGGACTAGAATCAATGACCTTCCTTCGTACAAGTTTGTGCACTGCACAACCCCCCCCATGCTGACACATTGCTGCACCCCCTAGGGAGGCAGGTACACTGGACTGAACTAATGTTTGGTCCTGCTGAGAACTGGTCTCATTCATCAGCCCACACGGATCAGTAGGCTCCGATTCTGCAGTGTTTCTGTGCCCTAAATTATGTATGTTCACTTATTAATATTCATTTTATACACCGTCTTACAGCCGACAGCTTTACACACCGAGAGGTTTAACGTTCACCAACCACAACACTCAGCATGCAGGTGAATTGCTGTGGCGCAGCTTAGTGCACCAGCCACAGTCAAATTGTAAGCTGCCAAAGATGTCAGATGGTTGAATGAAAAAAAAAATAACAGGGTTTCTGGGTAGAAATACAGGCAACGCTCTTGAACACCAACTCAAATGTCTCAGTTCTTCTGCCTCCCTCCACTTGTAATCCTCTAACTTCCGTCGAGGCTTAAATAGTCTTTAATTGGACTTCACTGGCCTCACCTGGTACTTGTTTGTCCATAATGAGGTTCCCCTGCGATGCGGCTGTCACCTGCCTGGTGTACTGGGATTGGGGCCACCAGGGATTGTCCTAGACGGTCTCAGAAAACCCCCATCCTCAGCAAGAAGTTCCTCCTTCACCTATGGGCGGAGCTAGACAGACTTTGGGGAGGTGAGGGCCACAGCAAGCACATTAGTCAGGAAGTAGGGAGTTCCTCCTCTAAGATGGAGGCAGGAGATAACAGGGAAGAAGTGTTGAGTACGTTGAGGTTCCCCCATGGGGGTGAGCACAGCAGAAGGAGGAGTCAAACAGGGGTATGGGGGTGGGAACCACTGCTCTCAGGAAAAATGGGTTGGGAACTGGCAGAGATGCTGGTGAGCTTCTCTCCAGGTGCTACCATCAGGGGAAGCAGTGTGACCTGGTTCCTGTCTCCAGCAGTCCACATCCTCCACCCACTGGCTCAAGGGCTGGATAAATACTTTGAGAACAGTCACCTGGGCTGGATAATTTAGTCAAAGATCAAAGGTGCAAAATGTCTGCTCCTCCTGGTCAGATGTTATTTATATCAATTAGGCCATAAGCCACTGAGCTTCTTTCCAGAAATGATGCACTACAGGCAAAAAGTGTGACTTAGGTCTGGCCAGTGGATTTTTCCACGTTGGGTTTCCTTGAGAATCTGCCTCGTGTTTCTCGAAGCAGCTGCCGGCTTGTGGATTTTATCTTGTCCACTTGGGTCTGCAGGTAGTTTAAGTGGTTTAACAGTTTGACTGGAGAGTGAAAGGCAGTGATTTCAGCTGGTAGAGACGCACCGGGCAAGGTGCTGAAACTGAATTGCTAAAGCAAGCATCCGCTTTTACGGATATTGGATGAAGGGAGATAATCGCGCTCGTCCCGAACAAGATGGGATCAAAGCATCTGCCCGCTAAGTCTTTGAGGCACCGACAAGCGTTGCGAAGGTTGTTTAGCAGAACCCTGCTGAGATCATGTGGGCAGATCTACGTCCAGTTCTTCTTGTGGAAATGAGCCGTGGCGTCCGCAAGCACGCGAGGTGGTGTCAGTGGCGCTTATCACTGTTGGCAAAGCTGTAGTATCGAGCCTCTTGGGGCCAGAACCCATCTGTGGCGATGCCGTGGTCGCCAGATGACCTGGCCCTGGTCTCCATCGGGCTGTGTTCCCGCCGTCTGCTCCCTGCAGGCCTGTCTCGGACTAATGAGATGTGGGGCATACCACAAGCTGTTAGGTTCAAGTCCCAGGAGGGGTGCCGCTGTTACACCCGACAAACACTATTAATTGCGTGTGTTTAAATTTATTCACTTATCTAATCCTCTTGACAGGACCAGCGTTACACACCCAAAATTTGGGAGAAATTACTGCATCAAAGGCAGCACCGGAACATGGTAAACAAGTGAAGTTGTGTGCAGGCAGGTTGCTGATTTACAGAGGTGATTTCATTCACATCATAGTTAAACATTTAAGCGCGTAAGACCAAAGGTCAAGATCTTCCAAACGGAACGATGTTTATCTCAGGAGGGTGTTATTATTAACTCCTTTATCTGACACCTCTGGCTACTTACACTGTTAGGTTTGTGTAAACAGCTAATCGCAGAGAATTAAACATTTTTAACCGCATTAATACCTTGATCAGGCACAGCGGGGCAGGAGGTGGGATTTGAACCCAGCTTCTTTGACCAAAAGGCGCCGCGTCTGACCGGCTGCCCCAAGGGTCTGGGGTTTGGACCAAATCACATAAAGGTTTGCAAGCCAGGCGGGCAGCCTAACCCCACCCCAACCCTAACTTTTCTCAGCATCTTCTGGATAGACTGAGGGTGACGGGGGTGCACCCCACCTGAATGGCCCTTTCCCCAGTCAGCTCGTTACTGCCACCCCAGCAAATTGAGTCAATAACAATTTTTTAATCCCAATCTCATAGCTCATTGCAGCAGACTGCACCAAACCTTCAACATCCCTCTATCTGTCTCCCCCCAAAAAATTAATGGGCTTTATTGAAAAACAGGGGGCTGGGCCCTTAACGGCATGTGGCCGTTAACAAATGAACTAAAGCGCTGTGTAATTACCGCCCGCCCCAACAAGGTTGTTTTGCTGATGCACGTTACTCGATGTTCTGCGTTTTGGCAAAGCGGCCGGTGTGCTGCAGGCCAGTGTGGACGAGAGCCAGGGAGGAGCGGGCGAAAAGTGAAATGTCAGGCTTAGATAATATTACACTGTCTGTTTGATCAGGGGATGCTTGTAACCAGAATAACTGCTTTTTTTGTGCTCTCCGGTTATTCCGCTTGATATTTACCAAGCCTCTTTGCACCCGCCACCATTTCTCGAGGACAAACATTTGCCGATGAACCTGCAACCTACGGGTGCCGCTTGCCAAACGCACTGGACCGTAAATCGCGGGCGTCGCGAACACGGCGCGGAGGCAACATGCTGCCGTAAAAGAGATGATAAAGTGGTTTGTGCCAAAAGTGCTGAAGCTAATGTGTCGCCCCCCTCCCCCCTTTTCGTCCGCTCCCAGAGGAAGTGACACACTCCCTGGCTGTGGCCTCCGCCCTGTCAGGCACCGGCAGCATGGGCTGGAGGACCCCGGTGGACTGCGTGAAAGCCAGCGACATGTGCAACCAGAGCCCCCAGTGCAGCTCGCGCTTCCGCATCATGCGGCAGTGCCTGGTGGGTCGCGACCGCAGCACCATGCTGGCAAACCGCGAGTGCCAGGCAGCTCTGGAGGTGCTGCAGGACAGTCCGCTGTACGACTGCCGATGCAAGCGGGGCATGAAGAGGGAGCTGCAGTGTCTGCAGAGTTACTGGAGCATCCACATGGGGCTCACCGAAGGTAACGAGTATGTGTGTGTGTGATTGCGGTGGGCTCCAGCACGTGGGAGAGGGGAATTGTAAAGAAAATGTAAAAACTGCTGTTGTTTTCCAGTTGCTTATATTCTAAAGTGCCCCGTGCAGCCATTTTCCAAAGCAATTCACACTCCGCAATAAGGTGCTGTGAACGGTGCCCCCTGCTGGACATGTGCAAACTTCACCATGATGAATGACTCCCGCTGACCTCCCCAACCTGGACGGGTTTCTCGGCCTTTTTATAACGCATCACGTGGTGAGGCACACATCCGAGAAACTCTCCAAAGGCCCGGGGATTCTGGGCTCTTTCCAGCTTCCTGCGATGCATCACCTTCCCGCGGGGCCCAATTCCACCCCCCCCCCCCCCCCCCCCCCCCCCCCCCCCCCCCCCCCCCCCCCCCCCCCCCCC
>UFQX01005269.1:68733-154024 GCA_900497675.1 Arapaima gigas | reverse complement strand
CCCCCCCTTGGGGACCCACAAACCCCCCCCCCCCCCCCCCAGCGCTAGGAGAGCGATGCCAAATTATTAGACATAATATTAATGTTAATAACAGAATAGCACCGCTGTAGTAATGCAGCCAAAGGATTTTCCTACCTTGGTAAAGACACTCTTACTCAGGCCCCCCCCCCTTTCTCTGCCATCGAGCAGTTCGCTTATGTGCAATTTTTTTATCATCGAGTGCAATTCCTCGCCATTCCCAACCTCACTTATTCCTCCTGCAGTTCCTCCATCCGGTGTTTTCCTTCCGGACAGGATCGTGAACGCAGCTTTGCGATGTTTGTTAGTACAGTTTCCCTTGTGTTTCATTATTATACAATGTGGTTTTAATTGGAAAACCAGCTTAGAACAGGTCTGACAAAAGAGCTGTTTGAAGTTCTGCTGGATGAAGCACTTTGGGTCCACAGATGACCTATAGGGGAGTTAATACAAAATGCCGAGCGAGAGGACCTTTCTTCTCTTGCAGACGGGCAGATTGCTCAGTTAGAAGGAGGCAATTATGCCCAAGGTGTGATTACAGCTCTTCTCGCTCCAGGCCTCGTGGGGGAACCATAATGGATTTAATTGTGGCTCCTGCGTGAAAGACAAATGCTCAGCCTCTATCTCGTGGCCTGACATTTCCCGCCGTCAAGCCCGAGAGCTGGGGAAATGCGGGCCGAGGCTTTGGGTCATTCTTGTGACTAGGCCGTGAAGGTCTTTGACGTCATCCGGAGACTTCCAGGTCAGCCTCTCCATAAGGTTCGTCCGGATGCTTCTCAGCAGGCAGCGCAGCGGTCAGATCCCCGCTTTTCGATTGAAGTGCCTGGGCTGAAAGCCTCAGTTCTGCTGCAGTGATGTTGGTGGAGGTGCTTTTCCAGCCCTGATGTGGCAACAGTGGATAGATGAATGGATAAACTGTTGAAGAGGGAGGACGGAGCACCAGAGAAACAAGCCGGCTTGGGTAAAGCTCCTGGATAAACATCAGTTAGTTAATAGTAATAACGATGCTCTGCTTTGTTGGCCGGATGTCGTTGTTGACACAGCAGAACTGCACCGCGTTGCAAGTTCAAGTCCTGATGGGTAGCGCAGACCAAACCGCGGTAAAATATGAAGGAGTAGAAAAAGAAATACGGTAACTCCAGCCCTGGACAGGCGCCGACATCTGCGCAGCCCACCTTTTCCGTGAGCGCTGGACTTCTCTATCCGTCACGGTGTCTTTGTGATGCAGCCCAGATTAAACCCACCTTACATTCCGGCGAAGGCTCCCAGGTCGGGCTCCGAATCACCTCTGCATGCAGATGCGCTCGCACGTCAGGATCCGAATGCAATTATATTCCGGGAGTTACGCTCCACCGCTTCCGGCTGGAGGTTAGGGGAATGATTTCCCGATTTTTTTTTTTTTTTTTTCCCTGGCGCCGGCCTGTTTTTTTCTTCTCCTTCTTGTTTCAAATCTTTTTGTACAAATCCTCCAAAGTGCTCTGGGAACTTTAAAATTGTCAAGCACAACTTGATGTGTGAGCTGCGTCGGACTGAAACGTAATTGAAGTGTGAAAATAATCAAATATCGGTGCTTTTCTTTTAAAAAAAATATTTTTATTATTACTATTATTTTAAGGCCATCTAATAAGAGGCCTTGCCCAGATTGGCACTGCCCAACTGCTCTTCTTTTCCACCCATACTCTGTTACACTTGTTTTATATTTGAGCAGGTGAGGCGGAATTTATTTAGGCAATTAAGAGGTTAGTTAGAATGAAAAACGGCACATCCTGTGGCCCTAAAAGACCTTCAGGAGCTTTAAACTGCAGGATTGTTCAATAATACATCCGTTTGCGAGGGAGAAAAGCCACGTGTTCGCTGCAACAGGAGCGGGTTAGAAATCTCTCGAGCTGGGTGTTTACATCATCCATCTGTAGCAGGCACCTTGTGGGACTTGAGCCCACAGCCTTCTGATCTTAATTTGAATCCCCGAGGACCCGTTATCCGCTGCGGCTTGTTATGCCGCTCTTGCAAGCGGTCTGGATAGGGGGGGCTGCCTCCTTTCTTTGGCGCAAGACGTGCAACACAGGAGGAGGAATTAGCAGGCGCTGAGCGGAGGGGGTGATTAATTATGTAGCACATTCCTTCCTCTCGATTCCTCCGGCATCCCAATTAGCCAGGAATGGGGGCGCCACGAGGTGCCGGGATTTCGGTTTGATTTATACAGGGGTGTAAAACGCGGGACAGAGAGCCAAGGCGGGTGAGGAAATGCATACGTTGCGCTAAAGCGTCCGCGGTTCCTTGGAGGATCTGCTGCCGATGTGGACGGTTCCTGTCTGGGTGAAACCAGTGGGTTTGGTAAAATTACCAGTAGAGAAATGTTGTTTTTTTTTTTTTTTTTTTTTAAGAGAAGGTAATTGACGGGTTTGGGTTGGAGTACTAGAACAGAACGCCGCTCTCCGTAATGACTGAAGCGCTTATTTGTCTTGGCCTTTTCTCCAAAGCAACTTACAGCATTGCAACAAGGAGCAGGTTCGCACAGTAACAGTTTTCCAGTGCCTTCTGCCACGCCTGTTGCTCAGGTGTCTGCTGAAGAAACCTGTGGGAAGAAAGGAAGGACGTGCCAGGTTCTTGCCCACGTCCCAATCCTCTGCCCAGGAGGACGGTGGCACCGGGGGCCCCCAGCCTGAGCTGGTTATAAATACAGACCAGTTTATAGCACAGGGTTACCTTCTGAACGTCGGCTGAGGTTAAGCATCTCGTGGGGGGATTTGAAATGGGAACCTTCCCGAGCAAAAGGGGGTGGCTCTAAGAGCCTCATTTAAAAAGTACTGAAGTGCTGGCAAAGGGAGGGATATTGAAGGATATTTGGAAAGAGCAAAAAAGCAACACATTTTATGGCCGTACACGTTGCTTAGCTTGTAAAGAAAAACAGTTTAAATAAATGTGTCTTGCGAGTCAGTGACTGACCGTGTTCGACAGTCATTGTTTCCTCTATATGTTCTGTTCCTTAATCCTAGCATCAGAAAGTCCTGCAAGCGAAGACGGCTTGTCGCGGCTTGTTACCAGGGATCGTTGCCCAATTTTGCCCCCTCGAATCCAGCACGCCGAAGCGGCTCGCTGCCTTGCTCCGCCGCTGTGATGCATTATTGATGCCTCTCCTTGTACGCCTGTGTTTCAGCGCGGCGCAGCGCCACTCGAGGCTCTTGATCTGCGTCATGCCGGCTGGTCGGCAAAGGCTGTATTTAACTGGCCCATCGGTACAGGGGAGCGATAGAGAGCACTGAAGGCGCTACCCACAGTCTGCAGGGGTCTCACTAACAGTTCGCTAGTTGGAAATTCCGTTTGAATCACCTTTGTCACCCTGGGAGTCCAAAACTCAGAGGTTCAAAGTGTAGCTCCAGTTATAGAGTCCAAACAAGCAAGCCAGTCAGTGTAGTGTAGCTCGCCCACACACCACTGGCACGTGTTCATCAAACATCCACATCTCCCATGATGCACCACACGCTACGCTATTCTTAATTGACGAGGGGTGCATTTTTAAAATCGAATCCCTCCGCCTCACAGCGGCTTAATTAAAAAGCAGGCGCTACTGAGTGATGGGTCGCTGACGGAAATTAAAGATATAAATTCAAAGCTTCGGGGACAGCAGTTACGACTTCCCCAGCACTTCTCCGACGGGGGCCGTCCTAAAGCTCACGCACGGGTGCACGGCGATTTTACAGCTGGCAGTTTCAAAAGTGGCAGTGGAACAAGACAAAACCGAATGCAAGAAAGAAAGTTTCAACTGACCTGGCTTTACGGTCGTAAAAACGAGACAGACGTGGGACTTGGCAGCCAGTGAATGCAATGGGCCTCGAGCAAAACCTTTGACACACTAGTTTTCGGGGAGGTTAATTAAAAAACGAGGATAAAACAATATAATCGAGCTGATTCGGCCATTTTAGAAGGGGTCAGACCCGCTGTTTAATTTCTCGGCAATAAATGGATGTGGGTTGTGTTCTCTGTTCAGATGACCTGGCACCCGGGGCCGTGAAATGCTAAACCCTGGGGTGGTCCTTTGGGTTTGCGAGCAAGCAGGATGGTGAAGACGTAGTCGTGCTGGTGGTTGGCTGTCGGCATCATCGCTGTACGGACATGTGGTCCCGGAGCAAGCTTGGAAATCGAAAGAGTCCCGGGTGCAGAAGGAAGGCCGAAAGGAAATGATAAACCGGAAAATGCTACGTGTTCTGTTCAGACAAGAGAATCTCACGTGGCTGGTAAATGGGGCCAATTTTGTCACCATTATCCTTTACCCTTTTGAAAAGTTTAGGGTTATAATCGTAGATCAACCCCACTGTTAACAAACAGGATGATACCCGTTATCTTTTCATCGTCCAAATGAATTGACTCGATGTGTAACGTGGCAGATCAGAAACAAGGAGACATACGGTATTTCGAACAGAAACTAAGCTAAACTAATGTTCCTGTTTCAAAGCAGGAACATTTCCAGAACTTTCCAGAACTCTCCGAGTTTCGGTCATCTTCCTGCTCCCGTGGTCTAGCAGACGTTTCCCATGTTGCGTTTTTGAAAGGCGTTCTTATTTGCCTGCACGAATTGTGGCTTCCATATTTCCCAGAGATCCGTCCTGAGCCTCGCCGTGTCTCATCCTTCCATGTGCCTGTTTGTTGTTTCTAAGAGGCTACAGCTCGCTGTAGGCAGGCCAAAACATATCGTAGTGACTGCAGAACACATGCCTTGCTGCAGATACACCTCCGACTATCTCCCTGTCTCAGAGTAGGACCTGAAACGTGTCGCGGTAACACCATTGGCTACGGTGGCCCACGGCCGGAAAGCTCCCTGCATCCGTAGACAAGCTAACTGGTGACTCTAATCCCTCAACCCCCACACTTTCACCTCAGATCCTCGCACCTGCATTTACGCCTCGACTCAACTGCTTACTCGAACCGACAGTTCGGGAACGTGCATTAAACCCGCTGAAGACATCCGATCTTCCACCCGAGACGAACACTTCAGCTCAACGGCGGGAAGCTGATGAATAGTTACAGCGTTCGCGGTGTTTATTAGCGTTCCGGCACTCATACGTCAAGTCTTTTCCACAATGACAACTTTGTTAACTGCGTACCTGATTTTGTTAAAATCAATCAATTTAGCTTGATGTTTAGCAAGGCTGGTAAGCCAGGTTATCGTGGTCGTCCGGCTTCTGTTAAGTTCTTTTTCACCCGCAAGGCCTTGAAGGCACTGTCTCCCGTCACCCAGTTGAATAGAAAGGCCATCGGACAATGAAGTGTGTTGAGCTGCATAAACATACTCCTTTTCCAAAACCGGAACTGGGACCTCACTGTCTTCTCCAATCTCAAAATTGTGTTACCGACATCAGTCAATTTCCTGAAAAAGACTCCGATGCAGGATTCAACTCTCATCTCTCACTTATCCCTGAGCCCTCCAGTAAAGATATGAGACCCTGTGACTTACATGGACAGATCCATCCAAACTTTAGTATTTCCAAGGAAACGGACGCGATTCATTTCTGCAAAATGTCTGGCCTGATGCCAAGATGCATCCTCACCCTGCCACGTGGATGAAGCCATCCATCTCGCGACTCTCACTCTGTCAGAACTTGACAGACCTCTAGTTTCCCCATTCGTCTGCCTCTAAACGTGTTCTCCTGGCCTGATCCAGTAGCACAGACCCCATCTTAGCCGCCACCTTGGACCCCATCTACTTTATCACTGCTAGGCCTCCTGTTGATCTTCTGTCTGGTCGCAATCAAAAGTAAACATCACCTTCCCAGGCAGCCTAGCGCTGCAAATTCCTTCTTGCAGCCCAGCTTACCATCATCCCTCAAGGGAGCATTTCATCACTCCAAGTGTGCAATCAACTGAAGGTGGAAGTGGTTTATTCCTCTCCCAAGGGGCCGAACACTTCATGATGTCTTGCTATTACTGCAGGAGGACATTTGCTACATTTAAGCAAAACTGACAGCTGTTGTATACAGCTGGATTCTCAGCGGCAGGGAGAGAAAGGTGGGGGATGTGTGGGCTGCGCGTGCAAAGACATTGCCCTTCCATCTGTTTGAGCACGAATTCGTTTTCCGTCACGCATCCCCGTTGTTATCCAATGCTTGTCTTGCAATTCGGTTGAACCCGACGCACCGAGTTTCCTTGCCGAACAAGCGGGCTGCGTAAATTGATAGAAGTTGTGCAACTCGCTTCAAGTAACAGCATCTGCTGACTAAATAAATGCATAAATCACAGCTACCAGAAACAGATGTTTCCCGCGTCAACTTTGTTTGCCGAGGCCCGTGGGTTAAAACGGTAGGATGTCGGCGTCAAGATGTAACCCACTGGTCACCGCACGACGCGGCAAAAAAAAAAAAACAAAAAATGGATGTTTTTAATACAGTGCTGCGTAGTTCAGAAATTCTGCAGCTCAGGGCAAAATGCGGAGCGTTTCGCATGCATAATGAAGAGATGTCGTTTCTGCTACAATTACACTACATAAATTTGGAATTTTATAGTATTGTGGTGTCGTTTGCGTGACTTTGGGACTGAGTGTTTTATTTATTTCATTTTTTTAATATTTGTCTGCAGGCGGCGTCATGCAACCAGCCTCCCGCCTTCTTTCGCAGTCCTGTGCTTATCTACTGCGATGCCTTTGGCTCGTTTCTTTCACAGGTTGTGGGTGACAGAAGTCCCCCCCTCCCCGTTTTGTGACACGTGTCTCCTGTGTGTCTGCAGGCGAACAGTTCTATGAAACGTCTCCCTACGAGCCCATGACGTTCCGCGCGTCGGATGACTTCCGACTGGCTTCCATCATCTCAGGTAAGAAGCGCGGTGGGGTTTGACTCCGCCTTCCCTTCTACGAGCATAAAACCCCTTTCCATCAGTCTGCGGCCCACGCAACTCCTCGGACAAAAGGTTGCGACTCGAACTGTGTGTGTGTGGGGGGGGGGTCTGCCAGTGAAAAGCATGTAACTTCACACGCGAGTGAAAAGCTTATTATGTGGTTACGATGGGATGATGATCAGGTTTCACACTCACATTGTTAAATTCACATTAAAACTCTCTCAGTTGAGCATGGAAATCTGCGTTGGGGGGGAAATTAAATGTACGGGATCACATTTGTTTTGAATTGGCCCTGTGTCACTCGCACACACACCCAGACAGAAACACACTGACAGTGTCTGACTTCATCTTCTGTCTTTTTTTCGTTGCAAATGAAATTTTAACTCCTCGCCAGAGGGGTGTTTCTAGCTGCCGAGGATCGGCCAGTTTCAAAAACAGCGATGAAGCGATGCAGCATCAACACTGATTTCAGACCATTGATTCAGCCCTTTGGCAGCCAACCGCCATAAGAGCCAATCGTTACAAACACTCCGAGTGGCGCGCGCGCGTGTGTGTGTGTGTGAGAGAGTGAGAGTGAGTGAGAGTGAGAGTGAGTTTTGGACTGCAGAGCTGCTGCAGAACATGGATCTGTCTGCAGACCTCCAAACATGAACCCTGCTTTCTCAGAATCCTAAGTCGTATGCAGGAATCCAGAACCTCGCAGGTCTGTAGAGCCACGGAGGGAGAGCAGCCCTGTGATCACAGGAGGTTGTTTCTCCTTAAAGTCCAGGAGCGTCTCCTCAAATTAGCTCTCTCCCTCGGCCATGTCCCTCGCCCTACAAATGAATTATACGAGAGGACCCCTGGGTGTGGAGTTTTTTCTCGGCAGGGGGTCTGAGGTAGATGGTGAAATGTGCTGCCGCACGTCGGCGGACGTTCCGCGGGCGCCTGAAGATTTGGCCGCCTCTGTTTGTACGGAGAGGTTGTAGCCAGGGGCCGGGCAACACATCTCAAGCCAATGGACCATCTTGGTTTCTCTCTCCAGGGGTCTTCTCTGGGGGTGGGGCTGCTGCGTTCGCCCGGTCATGCAGCCAAAAAAAAAAAAAAAACGTGGCCGTATGAATAGAGTGAATGAAGCAGAGCTGTGAACTCCGGCTCTTTCACAGCAGCTGTAAATGCCTTATTGTGAAGAACACTGGAGTGAATGTGAGTGAGAAAAAAGGAGCAAAAAAACTGATTCAATGGGGAAAAAAATAAGCAAATTCACAACCGTTTCACTCGTACAGTTTATTATTGTGCACAGATTCGCTTATTTTAGTGAGGAAACCACCTGTATAATAGTAGCAATAATAACAGTTCGTTTCTGTTCTCAGTTATTCGCTCGCTGTTATTCACCTTGGCTTATATTCGGTGCTGCGTTTCTATTTTTATGCAAAGTATTAAATTAAAGAGGCGGACAGTGTTTGCATGAAGCATTTTCAAAATTCTGGGCTGCTGGTGCTGCTTCTTTGCGTCGGCGTCACGCGACGTGGACGTTGGCAGTGCAAAGAGGCCTCAGAAGCACCTGTCCATTTGCAGGCTTATCCTGGGGTTCGTGTTCAGTACTTTCTCACCATTTCCCTTCCCGAATGATCTGAGACGGCCACAATGGACATCCGCAGCCTGTAGAAATGCTGCTGACTTCCCGTGTGGAAAAGAAAGGAGGGAAAAGGGATCGTTGTCAGCGGGGCGGCACGCGTGGAACGGCCGAGCAGAGAACGTGGCCTCAGGCAGGGCGCGGGACACGCCTACGCTGCTCGACCGCGGGCTGCGAGAAGAACAAATGGAGAAGAATTGCCCAGAAGCAACACAATGTGGGAATTAGTAGATGGGTTCTTATGCGAGGGCACAGTGTCGTTTTTTTTTTCCTTTGCGCTTGGAGACCAACCTGGCAGCCGCTGCACCGATTAAAAATTAATAAACGAGTAGAATAAACGTGCATTTTATTTTTTTGCTGCCCAAACGCTGTGGAGAACTGCAATGGAGATCGACAAGTGAAAAGGCAGTTTTGCTGACATGGGACGTTTATGGTTTAATTGTCATTCTTGGCTCTTGGGCAGTGAGTAGAAGCACAGAGATGTGAGCAGATGTGAGCTGCTACGTGGGGGGCGCAGAGGTCCAGGTGATGGGAGGTCTTTTGGTGGGAACGTGGGACTTCCAGCATCTTCTAGCAAGGCGGTGTTTTCTTCTTCACAAGAATTCACCGGCACCTTTATGAGGGCCAGGATGGGGACAGTTTTGTGGGTCAATATAAGGAACAGGGCAGAGAGGAAAGGCCTTTGCAGCCTATCATGTGTCCCTCTCCCTCAGCTTCTCATAAATCTCAGCATCTACATTTATGAATTACACCTGGCCATTCACTTCCCGCTCTTCAATATTTCATCTTTTTGTGAGAGAGGCGCCGATTTACCCCAAGGCATGGGGTCCCTGCACAGCTCGCATCGACGGCCGTCGTCAGTGAAACGTTTATGGGTTTCGATACACGGTGCATAAATTTCAACTTGCATGAATGTTTTCTCTTTATAGGTTCGCCTTCCTCGCCGCATCATGCACTCCTGGCGGAAAACACTCCTGAGAGGCGACCTTTTGTGAAAATGGGTTTCCTTTCTTCAGGCTGGTGTAAAACTGAAACATGCTTTATTTCATATAAATCCTTTAGTTCAGATCCGAACACGATCCATGAACAACACCTCACCGGGGCTCTTTCTGCAAAGTGACCTCCAACGCTGAGCTACTCTGATTTACCCCCCTATACAGCAGATGACGAGATTCAAACCTGGTTCCTTCGAGTCCAAGTGGGGGAGTTGGAACCGTTAGCTGCCAGCTAACTGCATGTCATGCCAACAAATAATTGTAATTATTTTGACTTTTTTTAAGCAGTTCTGAATGTGCATTACTGTGGTTTTCCATAATAATAATAATAATAATAATAATAATATTAATAATAGTGTGATGCTGGCAATGAGATATCTGTCCATGACCTGCAGAACTGAGACATGTTTTCTGTGAGGAACCTCCTTCCTTTCTGCCATGACCTTTTCCGCTGTCCTGCACCTGAAGACTTTATGAATCACTGAGCTCAGCGAGTCATTATTGCATTTTATTGGAAGATGTGCTGATTCAGGGATGATTTCACACTTCTGGAATGACGCACCAAAGTGGCCTTCTCTCAAGGGTGTGGCAGTAGTCTCCCTCCCGGGTCCCGGAAGGTGCGATTTGAGGCCAACTGACTTCCACGGGGCCCTGAGGTCATTGGTATCTGGCCAGCAAACAGAGATCCCCCCATCCCACAAACCGGTTCTGCTCAGATCTATTATTTTATTATTTACCTGTATGTCCTTGTGCATCTTCTCATTCCTCAGCCGGTATAACGACAATTTGATATAGCGATGTGTGAAAATGGGCACCTTTGGTTACATATAGCCTGTCGTATGATTCATTTTTACTGATTCAACTAGTGTGGGAAATATTAACAAGCAGCATGAAGTCCCCCTATTTTCTTGCTCTGGACTCGTGTCTTGGCGTGTTGGACATTAACTGTAGAAGACGCTACACAGCAGTTATTGTCACAAAAATATGAAATATAGCAGTGTGGCAAAGGGGCAGCAGATGTTTCTAACCCTGGGTAAAGGAAACCTAATGTGTTTATGGCTCCATTAAATACACGAATTTCAAACTCCATCCATCCATCTATCCATCCATCTTGAACAACAGTTTCTCCAAATAGAGGACTTTACTGGTTTGCGCCCTGTACTAAATATGTGCTCATTGATTTTTCTGCTGATAGTTTCTTTTTTTAGAATCAGGTGTGAAAGTTGCATTTTTCTCCTGCGGTTGATGCTATGAGTTCACCAAAGAAATCTGGCCATGAAATGTCCTGGCGCACAGTTGCTTTTTCAATTACCGCAGGATTCTGTTCGGCCGACTTCTTTTTTTGCCTCAAATCCCTTTATTCTGCATTAGACAAACCATAAGGGAATGTGAGCAATCAGAATGGATGAATCCTACGCTCTCGTATTTGTTCCCTGATGTCAAATATCATCCATGTTAAACTACTGCTAATAGAGAATAATAACAGGGCAAATACAGTATTATGTTCTGATTTTCATTCCTGCGTTTTCTTTTCAGCACCACCAGTACACTAACGCTTCCACTTGCTGGTTATTGTAAGTAAAATGGGACGAGAAGGAAAAGTTTCTGTAAATCAAGCATCTTATTGAACGAAATGCAATCGCAGACATGCAGGTGCAACCTGAGCGAGAGCCGAACAGTAGCCAGTATGGAGTCTTCGGACGTTACAACGGGAGGAAGCGACGGTGAGGACAATAGGTGGATGCGGTCGGTCGCACGTGGAGGAGAACCCATTTCACTGACGTCGAGGCCCCAGCTGAACCTTCCTTTCTTTTTTGACGAGGACAAACCTTCACCACACCTTTATAGACTCTGCTTCCCTATCAAGAATGCAGTCAACGTTACAAACGCGTGAGCTTTCATGACAGTTTATTCTGTGGCTTTGAGGACGTCTCCCACAAAAGGTGCCAAAGCTGCATGTATTATATGGAATGGGTTATTATTTAGCTTTAAAATGAAACTGGATTCACCGGTGGAATATATTTTACCCCAAAGTCCTTTTTGGTCAAGATCGGTACAGTTGACAGCAAATCTGTTCAAGTCGCTCTTCCCCGGGAGTCGCTCCCTGCTCAGAGTGGCAGTGTCCCTGGTTTCTCCGCTGAGCAGAAGCAGCTCGCTGTGCGGAGATCAGCAATTCCTGTGATCTAAATGTCTCGTTCAGGGAGACTCATTAATGCAGCTATAGGGTAATTAACAATCTAATTATTTGGCTGTGACCTTAATTTGAGAGCCGCATTGCTGAATGCGAGGCGCACAGTGGGAGTTATTTAAACATTACTTCAGTTTCAGGCAACGCCGCACTTGGATTGACATTTAACCGAGACAAAGACCTACGTGTTGCTTTGTGCCCAGGAACTTTCCGGTGAAACTTTGTTTGTTTTGCGTCCACTTAAACTTTCAGACGGCTGTCTGTGGCGCTCGATCCAATCGATGATCTCGGGATGCCATTTTCAGACAAACTACCAGTGAATTGCCTCAACTTGTCCATTGCGAATGTCAATCCCCGCTAATAATTTCTACATAGGAAATCCAGAGCAGGACAGAACTACGGATCCTAAAGGGTGTTGGGTAAACTCCCCGTAGGGGTTCAGATGTGGTGTAGAACTTAACCTCAGCTGCTCCTGTAAAAATATCCAGCTGTACAAATAAGCATTTAGACAGAAGTGCTACTTGGGGGCTGTGAGTTGTGAAATATGTAGTTTTGATTGATGCGATGAGGTTCTTGCTGTGTTGCCCAGCTATTAGGGGGAGGAGAGTGTTTATCTCAGAGTTTAATTGGTTCCAATTAGTTTAGCCATTGTCCTGGGTGCCCTGTGGGAAAAGTTCATTAGAGTTGCTGTGCAGAATCATATCTTCATTTCGAACGCTTCAGAAACAAAAAACTCCACCTTCCCCCAACGATCCCTACTCCAGACAAACTGTGTTGAGGGTCACATTTTAATGAATGCGGTCAGATGTCTGTGGTAAGATCGTGTTCAAAATCCATGGCCGTATGACGCCCATCGTGATGGGTCGGGGATTACGTCTGCGGCTGGACGGGGCCCAGTACAATAAGAGGAAGTAAACAGTATGGTTGGAGTTCCTTGTGCCTGAAAAGATTCATTCTGTGCACCAACCAGATTTCATTTTATTTCATTTTTTTTTTTAGTTTAAACACCACCAACCAGATTTTCAGAAGAAGAGGTGGTGATAAAGACACGTTTGTTATATAGAGAAGTTTAAGACATTCGATTCTGAAATATCCAAATAGACACAACAAGGAGAAGTCTGTTTCTCTGCTGTTTTTGAACCTGTGACCTCTGTGGACACGTGAGGCTCTTTCCCAAATCTTTCATGACGGCTCTGCCAAGCTCTGTCAGGTGCCAAGCTGTGTCTTTACAGCATGATCTCTTGTGGTTGTTCCTGGGAGGCAAATGCTGGCAACTAGTTCGATGACTTTGTCTCCAGTATTACAGCTTGCTTTTGTGTCTCAGCTTTAGTCCTTTACACGGAATCACTGACCAATTTTACAATCTCCATTTTTTGCCTTTTTTTAAAAATAAGATTTTAAGGTCTTCTTCATCCTCTGCTATTACTGTGATATTGTCAGCATGTCAAAGATTAATGATGCTCTTTCCACCAAGGCAGCTGATAGCAGCACATTCAAAATGTAATTAGATAGTCAAATTGCCTGGTCAAATGTGTCTCTTGTTGCACCCCTAAGAGGTAGGACTTTCATATTTTCTTCTGTGAAATATAAATCACAGCTTAAAAATGACATTAAGGGCCATGTCCTTGAAAACAGAGGCGATGTGACGGAGATATCGGCACTTTTGATGAAGAAGTACCAGGTTCTATCTCCTTCTAGCCCTTGATCTATGTGACAGATCGCCTACAGTAGAGTGGCAGGACGTCCAGCGATATAGCTGATGTGTGTATTGTGCTGCAGGCTTGGATACGTGGTGAGGAAGATCTGGAAAGACCGCATTTCCACGGTGCACCTTGTCAAACCCTGCAATCCACTGAGTGAGATGCTCGGCATTGTGTGGAGGCTTGCAGCTCAGCAACCTTCTCCTGGCTTGGACCTTGTGCTTCTAACAAGACCCATACAAACGGGATAATGAGCATTGCCTTAACTGAGAGGGAAAAGTGGTGGTGGGCAAAAAAAAAAAAAAAACTGGAAGCCAGCCACCCACTGTACAAAACAAACCCTTCTTGCTCCTTCCGAGTGCAATGAGCTTATTCTGTTTGCCGTTTTTCACTTCTCAGCTTCTGATCTTTGATGGAGCGCGGCAGAGTTAAAGGGCGTAGGCTGTCATTTTCCTTCCCTCTGAAGGTGGGACGGAGATGTTTCAACACCTTCAGGCTACGTGTAGGCAGGGTGAGCAGGGCAACCGGAAAGCTGCAATTAGCCCAGCTTCACGGCTGCAGAACAACCATAACCGCAATGCAGCTTTGACCACATTCGCCTTCCCCACACACACGGAAGCGCATTCGATCGTCCGTCTCCTCCGAGCCTCTTATTTCGCGGCACTTCTGTGCGATTTTCAGAAGGTTCCTCCAAAGAGAACCGCCAGCATCTTTTCAAATTACGGAGCGGGGAGGGTAAAACGTGGCAGGTTGAAGCCGACGCGGAAAAGTGGCTGCCGCATTTGAGTCTCGGAGGCGCATTCTGCGCACTTGGCCTCTGCCAGGGTCGGGAACCACAGAAGGAACGGCTGTGAAACACTCACTCTGAGTGCCGGGGCTGCGGGGAGCGACCGAGGCTCTCGGGAAAGCGCTCGTGTCACTAATGCAGGAGCCGGGCTGTGGAGCTAATTGGCTAGAGCACTACCGACAGAAGCCCTCTTTCCACGTGGGGGGGCCGCCTCCTGCAGCACGATGGCGCACAGTAATGAGTCATTTCGACACAGAGGAAGTGCCCGACTCCTTACCATTGGGCACGGAAGCGGAGACATCATCATTAGCGTACGCCAGCGAGATTAGATCAGGACTTTGACACGCTCGTTTTCATTACACAAACCATTCCCCGAGCCGACGGCGTCTCCAGGGTTCGACCCACGTCTTAGAGCTGTGGCAAGTGCGGCCCAGTTTATTTGACCTAAAATAAGAATCGGTATCTTGACACTGTCTCTGTGGTCCGAGTGCATCTCTCTGGGCCGCGGTGCCGCCATCCAGCAAGTCCCAAAGTGGTTACTGCTGTGCCTTATATTCTGTTGGGACTGGGGTTGAATCCCCACTAATTCAGGGTGCTGACCATGAATTTGTTTGGTAAAATTTAGCCCTATATGAGGGTAAATGTCCCTAAGCAGCTTAGTGTCCGAACTTAAGTGGCCCCGGACAAAGGACAGACGAACGGATAATAATGACAATAATAGTAACCCTCGGTGTGCATCGCTGAGCTGTTAGATTTCGCATTCACGTCCCAGATGGCACACGTGCGATCGAGGTGAGACGTTTGAACTACGCTTTCAGTGCTGCTGTAAAACTGAATGGCGGGCAGTAAATCCACAGGTTTATTGCAGGATTCAATCCCGACACGTATGCTTCAGTAAATCAGCCCCCAAATGTGGCGAAAGCAGCCGGAAACCTGTAGGCCGCCTCTCTCCGCCGCATTTATTCTGCACATTTTGTCTTATGGTATTTTAAACGGAAGGTGAAGGCAGGTCTTCATTTAAATTAATTATAAGTGCATGTTTCTTTTACCGAAGGGCAGACCGACTCCCCACATTTAGTGGCAAAAAAAAAAACTATTAAATAACTGGATGGTGCTCAGATTTTCACTGGCTGCCGTGCATCATTTCTATGGTGTCCTCAATCCTCCAAGGACCATCCCGTCCCCTGATGAAACGTTTGGCTCCGTCTGGCCATTAGCACGTCCACATAATTCAGCGCAAATTGTCGTTCTTACCCAGATGAAGCGAAGTGGCGGCTGTGTCTGGAAAGATTTCTTTTTCTTAAAACAAAAGAGAAAATGCGATTATTTGTGTTGGGGTGGGGAACGCTTCCACTGCCCCCCCGGCACCCTCTTAACTTACACGGGTTATTTTGTGTGCAGTGGAAGGGAGAAGAGCTCAAGTGATTAACCAGAAGAGACAGAAAAGAATATAGAAGCACAACAAGATGGGGAAAAAAAACTGAATCAGAGAAACAGATTCACAGTGGACCAAAATCTCTTTTACCCCCTCCGCTGCGCCACATGTGCGAAACCACAATGATGCAATAACGACAATAGTGCATAATCTGACTTTTCACAAGGAAATGAAAACTGCCAAACTATAACCAGCAGATGGATTCTGAAGCACCGCTTCACCTGTAATGTTGGTGGATCTTTCAGCTGGCAGAGGGGCTTAAGGGCTCGGATTGAGACAAACTGCCAATGCTGCCTGTCCCCAGAGTCATCAGACTGACATTAGAGTGACCAGATTGTGTCTGGAGTCATGGAATTGTCCCCAAAGTCACCAGACTGGCATAAAAATAGCCAGATTGTGTCCACACTACCCTGAGTGACTAGAGAGACAGCGTTGTGACCAGTTTGGATCAAGTCACCAGGTTGTTCTCAGAATGACCAGATGGCATCAGAGCATCCACAGTGTGTCCAGAGTCACTGGGTTGTCCCCAGAGTGACCAGACCGTCGTGTGTCCCCACCAGTCACCAGTTACACCACAGTGGAAAAACTGACCACAGGTCACCAGAGTGACCACCACAGTCTGTAAAAGACTTCCGGAAGACTTGTCTGCTGTTCATTTAACTCTTTCCCTTTTATTTCCCTCACTTGAATTCCAGAAATAAGTACAAAATGGTATTTCACATGAGAGCTGGGTTCTGGGGAAGGCCTGAAATTAGTTCATTTTAAAGGAAGATACTTGAAACTCAATGCACAGCCTGAGCGGACAGCGATACATCCGTCATTCAGAGGCGCGGCAGCTTCAGCATCTGTAATTACACCAACTCCCAGCCTAAAATCTAATTACGCCTTGGTTTGGGAGTGCTCCTCGTATCGTGTCGGACCATCTGTCTTGAGCCGCATCCAATTTAAATTAACCCTCGGAGCTTCCCCAGAATTCCCTGCACATGAATACAGTAGCACGAGCCAAGGTCAGCGGGAGTTGCAGGTCTTCCGGGTTTTGCTGGCCTTGCCTGTCAGATAGTGACTCGTGAGCACTTCGATGGCCTCCGCCAGTGTTTCCCTCCTTCCCCTCTCGGTCTCAGGGAGCAAACAGCGATAAGTATGCTTGTTAGGTCCATCCTTCGCCAAAATAAGCCCCTGTGAAGGACAGCGGTGCTGCAACGACTACGGTGTAATTACGGCACCTTCCCGCTCCACGTCCGGCCTAGAGATGTGTGTTCCGTTCTGCTTCGGGAACAATGCCATCCAGACCTTCTTCTGCTTGTGATTCGGAAACGTTCAAGGCGACCCGACGAGAAACCCCATCCAATTTGCATACAATAAGACATTCAAAACGCACAACTGGTTTGTTCCTCCTTCGAGGGACGTTCTGGTGCTCTGTCACACGTGCATTTCTCACCAGCGTGTGAACTTTCTGCTAAATTCTTAAAGGTTTAATGCATATCTGAAAAGCCTAATGATGATGTTTCCCCAAATGTCGGGCAAACACACTCCCCACCCTGCCTTCCTGCTGTATATCGTAGGCCCAGCATGTGTGCTCCAGCCATCTTTTCTGCTCAATAACACTTGATTTCAGCCACTTTTGTAAGCTCTCAAGCACATTTAGCACGACGAATTAATCACCTAGAAAGATGTGCACTGAGTCTAAGCACCTGTTCTTGTGTGTAGCATTATTTCAGGATATATTGAAGGCAATACATTGCCTTCTTGTGATGCAAACATGCACAATTTGAATTTTCAAGCATATTAAAATGTCATTTGTTTTCCATAACATTTGGATCTCTTTTCGAAAGCTTCTGTCTGCTGTGTTTACCCTGCATGCCAATTGGTGGCAAGAGTGGGATCATCTTTTATATTCACTTCCACGGTGTTTACAGGTCCTGTCTGGCATCAGCATCTGTGATCGATGACAAGTTTGTGGACATCTGATGGGATGAATGTGTCACCAGTCAGTGCTGAATAGGAGCTACACATTAAAATTAATAGAAGATAACAGGGGGAGACATTAAACTGGAGTGTTTTTTGATTTATTGCAGCTATAGCTGAGATTTTTATGGAACCTAGCAAATGAACAAACTGAAAGATGTCGTCATTATTAAGCTTTTATTGATTGTGACTTGCTGATAAATGGGACTTTGAAGATATGAACAAAATAAGGGACTTCTGCTCCCAGCTGTATTTGTAAGATGACAAGTCAGGGTACTGCAGAACATACAGCTCACTTCTACAAAAAAAGCTGTCAGACAAAACATGACTATTTGGAGCTCGTAGGGGAGTAAATTCAGAGAATCTGCTGCCTACGAGTGAGAAAACAGCCGCAACTGGTTCTTGTTTCATGTAGTTATAACCGCACCTCCGGTGACTGGATTTCGGAATGACTCGACAATCTAGACCATCGCTTTTTTTTAATGTATTTTCCAGAAAGTGGCTGTTTAATCCGTAAAATGAAGCTCAAGTTGTTAAAAAAATCACTTAATTAAACAATTTGGATTATTTTCAAGCATTCAACAAAGCACATTTTTTTCATATTACAGAACTGGAAGCTATCTTTGCACCATCCTTCTCCCTTTTCTCCTTTTGTCTGTCATTCTGTCATGTCATCATGCATTTTGCTGAAATGTGTGTATAAAAAGTGTACTTTCGTGTCAAAATGATTTCCCCGAAAGATATAAATGATGACAATGACCAGTCAGTCTCATAGCTGGGGCAGTCATGGCTATGTAACTACACCCTGAGTAAATGTAAAATGAACAAGTCCTTCACTCCTGTGCTCTTCCTGTTGACCCCCTCCCCCGATAACAGGAATGGATTCGGCCGCCGTGAAGAGCAACCCGTGTGCAGACTCCTCCAAGCCCTGCAACCCCTGTCTGGATGCAGCCAAGGCCTGCAACCTGAACGACACCTGCAAGAAGATGCGCTCGCTCTACATCTCGGTGTGCCTGAAGGGTACCCCCGGCGGCGGGACCGGGCGACTGCCCATGGGCACCGAGATGTGCAACCGCAAGCGCTGCCACAAGGCGCTGCGCCAGTTCCTTGACCGCGTGCCCTCGGAGCACAGCTACCGCCTGCTCTTCTGCCCATGCCGCGACCAGGCGTGCGCCGAACGCCGGCGGCAGACCATCGTGCCCAGCTGCTCGTACGAGGAGCGCGGGAAGCCAAACTGCCTGGAGCTGCGCAGGACCTGCCGATCTGACCCCCTCTGCAGGTGAGCTGCACCCGCTGGTCGTTGGCCAAAAAGAAAAATCACAGCAATGCTTTAAAGAAAACATTTCAATCTTCAAGGAAGGGCGTCACACTGCTGCAATTCAAGACATAAAAAAGGTTAAGAAAATCTCTAATATCCACATCCAGCTATAATGAACTTTTTCCCGATTTTAGCATTTTTAAAAATCATTTTCCAACAGGCCGCAGTGGTGCAAAATCAGCTGTATTTTTGGATGTAATATCCGAGTGCTGTTGGGTACAGAAGGTGTGCTTGATCTTTACATATATAACTGCAAGTGGGCAATGAGCCAGCAAGATAAGTGCAGGACTTCGTGAAGCTCAAACAAACAAAACGTCTGAAGGGTTGTGAGGTCTGGGAAAGTAGGAGCCAAGATATATTAAGACCAGGTCATCCTAACAGAATCTTGCTGAGGTGGTGAAGGTGTCAACCACTGAGTTATTGTAAATGGGCGTGTTGATGAATCGAACTCAAATATGTTAAATTAGTGTGTACTAACTGCGAATCTAGTAACACAGACAGGACGAAGTTGTGCGACTTCCTCAAGCTCCTCCTCCATCCCGTACAGAAGACAATCTGGTGACGTCTTATCTGTTACTGAGAGCCAGAAAGTTGACGAAACAGGGGAGAGACCGATCAGTTGGGCAGAACCAGACTGTAAACCGGTAAACTACCATGCTGAGTTCCAGGAAGCGTTGCGATTTTGCACGGTTGTGCGCAGCTCTTGTGCTGGGGAGAATGAGAGGGCCCCCACGTTGAATCGGTGTGCAGGTAGGTGCAAACATGAGCAGATAATGAGCCTAAATATATCCCGCTTTGGAGACCCCCGTTCTGAACCACCAGATCAAAGTCGGCATGCAGAGACTGCCTGATTTTTGAGCTCCAAGCAAGGGATGGACCCCACATGTGGATGAGCGAAAACCAAGCCAACACTGTGGGAAGCCTCAGCGGCAAGTCAAGTGAGACCTCGGAGTGGCTGCGTCCTTCGCTCATGCAACGGTTTTCTTGTGCCAGGAGTTGGCATTTCGAGACATGATTTCACGTCTTGTTACACGTGAGACCAGAGACAAACCGAACAGGGGGATTACCCCTATAAACACCACGGTGAATCTCTCTCGCTCTAATTAACCGGCAAGTTCCCCCAGTGATGAAATCAGCAATTACAAAATAAGAATACAGAAATTGAGAAGCAGAAATGTTGGCCCACAGGCTGCTTCCACAAACACTCCATTTTGCTGACCACGGTGCCTTCTTTGAAATCTAATCCGCTGTCGGTGCGGCTCGGTTTGGCTCGTCTTTGGCGCCACTTTCGCTATCAAAGGCTCCGGTTGCCGTTTCATCCATGGCGTTGAGCGTAAACATGCTGTCAGTCCGGCAGCTGTCTCATTCTGAAGATGAAGCGCCACGCCAACCGGGACGACTTAAGACCTGCTTGTGTTCTTGAAAGACGGGCACGTCTATCAGGAGGGAGAACGCGACGCCGCTCAACCACCACTCCTCCCGTTCCCGGGATCTTCATTCATCGGGACTCTCTTGTCATTTGTCCCCTTTTGTAAAGGCGCCAGATTGGCAGACGCGGTGCACCGAGGAGGCGGCAGTGCAGCAGCATGGGTTGTAGGTTTACGTCTCCAAAACGGGCCATATTCTCACAGCTGTGAGGATGAGGTGGCTGCGTCGGGGCATTTTTACTTATTTGTTTATTTATTTATTTGAGCAATACTGAGTCACAGCAACATGGAGACACTAAACAGCAAACCTCAAGTCTGTTTCTTCCCCCTCCATGTACACAGGCAGCAGAGGAATTGCGCCGGCAACGTCATACGGTCAACCATATAGACCAGGAACTCGCCTTTGTGGCTAAAGGGTTCAAACAAATGAAGCAGAGACCTTCCAGAAAGCTGTCCTGCCCCTGAATAAACAGCTCTCAAACGCTGCGGTGCTTTAATCAACACGTCTGAACTTGTGTTGAAGCAAAACGTACTTTGCGGTTCAGCTCAGCTTCACATCTGCAAAAGTAATTCAAGAAAAGGACCTCAGCGTGAACTTGAACCTGGGATTCGAACATTAGTTAATGGCTCTGATTCAAAACTTTTGTCTTTAAGGAAGTGAGGAAGGTAAGTGAGCGGGGTGTGGGACAGAGATGCTGACTTAAAAAAAAGGTGGTTGGTTCCAGTCCTAGAAGGAGCTCTGATGTTATACCATTAAGAAAAAGCACTAAAACCTAATCTCTTCCCATAAAGTATTGCTTTTTAAGTTAGCTGGACATGGACAAGTTTGCGTAATAAGCTGCTTTGATGATTTATCCATCTATATACCTGGCTATTTTTTATCGTCAAGGGGAAGCACCTTGATCAAGATCACTGCAGCAGGCCTAGGGATCGAAACCCAGCATTGTCCGCTGTAGGTGTGTGTAAGTGCAAGTTGTGTGTTGCTCTAAAGGGTGATGACTGTAAATATGAATATCTAACAGTTTTAATGTGAACGTGATACTGAGATTATTACATCACAGGGAGCTCCGCTGCACAGATGGTGAAACCTCAAAGGAATCTGTCTAAGTTGGTAGCAGATGTTAAGGCTCACAAACCCTTCCATGCGCTGGCGCAAGTGTGCAGTCCAACACCAGGGTCTAGACCCTTCCCGTAAACAAACAATCCCAGACAGGTGTCAGGTCGAGCAGCGAAAGCCCTCTGGCTTACGTCCATCTGGCCTTTCCGAGCCGTTTCGGCCTAAGCACCACGCAGCATGTTTACTCCGACTTCAGAAGCCGTATCCGTGCTGATGCAACGTCCTGCAAAGAGCTTTGCTCAAAGGTACAACGGGAACAGTTCGAAAATTGCCCCCGTTGCTGTAATGTTCTCATTTTTAAACCCCCCTTTTGCCTTCTCCGCTCTTCCTCTGTAGGTTGTGGCCTCGCAGTCTGAAGGCCGGTGGTTCAAACTCTGCACATGCTGTGAACCCTGGGTTCCAATCCCACCTCCTGCTGCAGTTCCCTTGATCAAATTGTTTAGGCTGAGCTCAGTAAAAATTAGCCAGCTGCATAATGGAGCAAATCAGTGTAAAACTTTACATTAATTTGGACAGAGGTGATAAATAGATTAACTCCAGTAGGAATATTAATCATCTCAGTCATATCCGGTGTGGGAAACAGTGCATTCTGGGTTTAGGTACATTTTTGGTGCAGCGCTTCGCTTTTCGAGCGAGTTGTTAAATCAAGAACCACATGCGAAATAAGGGCACCCTGGGGGGTTTGGATGGGGCAGTAAAATTGATTTAGAAATACACACACGTGTTGCAGGAGAGGAAGGACCCAGGAGAAGAGATGCGGTGCACATACATATGTATTTTCCACAACGGTTCCCAGGCAGGGGACAGGACAGGGTCGCCGGAGGGTGTTCACGGGATCCCAGGCGGGCCAGAAGACCAGCCGAGCCAAGAGCGAAGCAGCCTGCTCGTTGAACCGGGGGGGGCAACATGATTACAGAGCTGCAGACAACCAGCCCCCGTGACACCTTGCTCTCCCTCACGGCCGTGGCATTAGCAGTTCAAAGTGCCCGATTCCTTTTAAACAGGCTTTCACTTATCTTCCTCAGTCTTGTGTCTTCACCTCTTCTCCTTCCTCATTAGTTCCTTTACCCAACCCTTCCCATAGTTGCTCCGCTGTGCCGCCAAGTGCCCCAGGCCGTCGCGGGGTGGTCAGAATGACTCTGAGGACCGCTCCTCAACTGCCCCTTAATAACCGGGATCTACTGGCAGAATTAATGCAGCCAATAAATATGCAGCAGATGCAGAGCCGTGAATTTCTGCTGCCCTTGTCGCGTTGATCCACCTCACGGCGTACAACACCGGGGCAGACGCCTCTGTTAGCACAGGCACTTGGCTTGTTGATCAAAGGGAGGGGAGCGTAGGTCACCAGCACCAGAACAAAGAGCAGCCCGCAGACATGGCCATGACCTCGATCACTCTGCGGGAAAAACAGCACAGCGCACCACCAGTTGTCAGAGCGGCACCTCGCCTGTCCTCACAACCACTCTGTCCAGAGTTTCTTTACTATTATTAACCTTTATTTACTTAACGCCTTCGTCCAAACAGCCTTACAGGGGACCATAATCAGTGATTTTTCCATTTATATACCAGGGTTTGCTTACTCTATCCGTTCATGGTAAGTACCTTTATTAAATGTACTGCAGCAAGTACTGGGATTCAAACCCAGGACGTTTAGAAAGCAAGGCCTTAACTGGCACACCACATGCCGCTTGTTGGCAAAGCTCACAAATTATTATTATTTATTTGGCACTTACTGTGTCGCTTCAGGGGAAAGTACCTCCACCCAGGGTACTGGAACAGGTGGCACAGTGCTTTGAGTCACCACCTTTGGGCTTCGACGATTGCGGTTTACTGAAGCGAGAGGTGGGGTTCGAGCCGAAAGCTTCCAAGTCAGAAGGTGGCGACTTAAAGCGCTTCACCGTGTTCTGCCCTTAGCTGACTGCTTTGTCTAGATGTGCATCCAGAACTGTTCCTTTCGTACAGATTCAACCGTTCAGCAGAAGCCATTTAGTATAGATGTACACACACACACACACACACACACACACACACACACACACACAGAACCAAACAAAGAGATGTACACACAGGCGTACACAGACTGAGAACGAACGTGCAGCACTCACAGGCCTGTCCTGAAGAGCAGCACTGTGAAGTGGAACCACTCAGAGCCATTATCAGTGACCTGTGCTTGGCCGTCCAGTTTGAACCCGGCGGTTTAGAACAAAGAAAACCTGGTAATAACAGGTCATAATCGAACTGCAGGGATCGCAAAGTGGACCGCTGATAACAATCGCCCTGATTTCCAGAACAGTCCCAACGCGGCTGCTGATACCTTCACGAAAGTAGTCGGATTTCTGTAGAGGGCTGTGAGTGTTCAAAGTGTGTGTTACCGACACTGGGATTGTATAGAGTGGCAGATATTTTGGTCATACACTGGAAGGTTTGAACATGGAATTCTTCAATTCTGTTTTTATGAACAGCATCATATGGGAAAAAAATAGCTCCATTGCCTGAGGACTGAGCTCAGATGAATGAAATAAGATGAACAAAGGGGGTTGTTCTCCTGCTTGGGGAACCAAGTTGAATGAACCCAGATGAATGAACCTGTATTAATCGGTTCAGGAAAGTGACTGTGATGAATGAACCCAGATGAATGACCCTGAAGAACAGCCCTCATGAATGAACCCCCAGTGATAGGAATCAGAGTCCGACTTGTTGAGCTGTGATGCAAATCTCAGTAAAGCCAGTTACTCATATTTCTGAGGAACCGTGATGAATGAATTCCGATGGATGAACCCAACTGAATGATTCCGATGGTAGAAGTTAGTCTCTTCCCCAAGGATCTGCGATGAATGAGTCCAGATGAATGATCCTCATTCGTGAGTCCAGACTAATGAATGATAGGATTCAGCCTACTGCATGAATAACTTTGATGGCTGAACTTGAGTGAATGGGGGCAGTTGAGCTTCTGCATGACGAATCCAAACAAATGAACCCTAAAGAATGATGGATGGGAAAAGTCTGTTACAAGAAGCAGTGAGCATAACACAAAACCATCTAATAGGAAGAGTGTGTGTGACAGCAAGCTGCAAAATGGGTGGCAGCCCATGTGTATAACAGACAGCCGTGTGTTTAATTGTACTGAGACTAAGAAACCGGGAAGAGTTTCCTTAAAGGGAGTCTGTGAGTCCGTACTGTCTACACAGTGGGACGTTTTCTGTGTGACAGTGTGTTGTGAATATAGTGGGGCGTGGTCATGAGGAACAGTCTGCATAACAGGAGACAGTCCATATAACTGGAAACAGTCCATGTAGCAAGAAACTGTGCACATATCTGCTTTTCCCACTGCAAGGATTGTTTCCAGTTATGCGTGCTTTCCCAATATATACACCATTTCTTGTATGTATTGCAAGGCAGGAAACTGTCCGTATAACAGGAGACCATCTGTGTAGCGAGAAACGGTCTGTATAAGAAGAAATGTAGAGTATACACTGGGAAACTGTATAACAATAAACAGTCTGTATAAGAGGAAATGTAGAGTATATAGTGGGAAACTGTATAAGAAGAAACAGTCTGTATAAGAGGAAATGTAGAGTATATCCTGGGAAAAAGAGTGTATAACTGTCTGTATGATGGGAAACAATGTGCATAATGGGGAAGAAATTGCACAACAGTCTAAAATGGGCAATGAAGGAGCCTTTATAAGGCAGCAGTGTGTATACCAGGGCAGAGTGCATGATGGGAAACGACATGTATTTGCATTCCCGTTGCTGAGGGAGGCGCCTACAAACAGCTATCCTGCCCCTCCCTCTTACTCTGTTTAAAGCAGCAAATTGACTCTCTCAGGTGAATAGACTAGCAGAGCGTTTTCCGCCCTTATTTACTCCCACTCCGTCTTCCGCTCTCTCTCTCTCCTCAATTCACAACACCCACTGTGATTAATTTGGTTAAGTAAGTCCACCGTGTTTCCCCGTTTAATTAACCAAAGGCAAACCTCCCGCTCGATAAGGCGGCACACAAGGGGGGGAACGGTGACTCATAGTCGATCATCCATCTTGACTCTGTGAGTCACTACTCTACAAACAGCATTGTCTGTTCTTGTTCCAAACCCCACCATTTGGAACATCCACTTCCCCGTCTTTCCTGTGGTTCTTCTCAAACTCCTTAGAAAGCGGTTAAATGCTTTAATCTATTTTTCATTAATAACTTCATTAGAATGGTCTCTTGTAATTCCTAACCTAAAATACCTAATCTAAAATAGAGACATATGTCCAGCAGCTGAAGTTCTGCTAAATCTTTTTTGTTATTCGCCGAATTTCATTAAAATGCAAATTAAAGTATAAAGTCATATGTAAAACATTAATGTAACCGTTTCTTGTCTTTTTGGTGTGCAGTGAGCGGCATACTGGTTAGTGGCTTTGCAGCTGTAGGACGTAGGGTCCAGTCCCCCTTCGGTTGTAATACCCTGGATCAAGGTATTTACACTGAACGAAATGGGTGGAAAATGGATGAATTATATGTAGCCTAGTGCAGACACTTAACATTCAGGTAGCAATTTAATAGTGGTTTAATGCAGCTCACAGCGCCGTATGTTGGACTTTCCGAAGACTGTGTTGTTCCCCCTTCGTACTTTACATTTGTTCTCCACCCGAGCAGGTCGAGACTGGCTGATTTCCACACGAACTGCGAGATGACGGCGCATTCGATCACCAGCTGCCCCAATGATAACCACCAAGCATGCTTAGCCTCGTACGTCGGCCTCATAGGTGAGCAGGCCGCTCCGGTGGCTTCTGTTTGAACTGTTGTCCTAAAGTAGAGCCCAGATGCCCCAGCTGCTGTTCCTCGCTCTGGCACCCTGCAGGGACAGACATGACGCCCAACTATGTGGACGCAAGCCACACCAACTTCACCATCTCGCCGTGGTGCGCGTGCCGGGGCAGCGGCAACCAGGAAGAAGAGTGCATGGCCTTCCTCAGAGACTTCCGGGAGAACACCTGCCTAAGTGAGTGCGCCAACCCCCCACTGGTGAGGCTGCAGGTGTGGGAGTGACTATAAGTGTGATTGTCGGTGTAGCTTCCGTAAATCCGCTCAGGGAATCCTTCAAAGTTTCTCCAGAAATGTGAGCAATGTAAGTGGTTGTATGCCATGCTGGTGTCAGGGAAGCTTATATTTGCCGGTCCCACTAAGTAGGAGAGCTGCAACCCCTACACCCAACCGTAACCCCGAGTTGGACAACCGTGCTAAACGGGTTCTTGTTTGCTCATTTTGAGACAGAAAAATGAACCCGACAGTCAGATCCGGTGTTCTTTCCCTTACAGGGAATGCAATTCAAGCCTTTGAGTACGGCTCTGACCCCAGCCTGGTCCCCGTGCCCCTACCTGCTACACCCTCGCCGAGGACTTTCTTTGGACCAACGAGCATTTCCGCGGTAACTCCTGCCCCCTACGGACCTGAAGCCAACGGCTGCCTCTTCTCGGACTGCACCAGCCTTGAGGTACCCAACTCCCCGTGTGGGCAACTCCATGCCCAACAGGGCACAGGGTGTGAAAGTTTAATTCTCCCTCGAATTCCGTACTGGGCGAACAAACCAGTGGTTGGAAGAGAACATCTCATCTGGCATTAGAGCTGTAACTGAGGTCTTAATTGAAACTGCTACAAAAACTTGCAGGACTTGAGCCCTCGAGGACTGGAGGAGCAGTGCTGGCTGACTCAATTCAGGCATATGGGGAAACATGCACAGCTTATAAGAGCTAAAAACACAGGATAGATAATTGTGCCCCCCCTCTCAAGAGCAGGTAGGTTCAGGACATCTGCTTGTCATTTCCTTTTTAGTTTGTTTCTTATGTTTTCATGGTACAAGAATATAAATACATAACAGAGCTGTGCACTTCCTCCGCTGACAAGTGTGCAGAAGCTGAGCAGAGGAGGCAGGATTAATTGCTGAACCCGGGCTTATTACCTAGATGGCGGCTCCTACTGTAACAGCCCTTGGGGAGGTCGGTGGCTGGGGGGGGGGGGCTGCACCACAGGCACATCTGCAGACAAGGAGCAGACGTGCACCGCTTCGCATCTGCACCCAGCTTTCTTCAGACTGACGGCGCGGAAAAGGTGCAGTCTGACAGCGTCGCTGAGTTGGCGCCCAGAGAGTGGGGGGGAAGACGGAACGTTCCAGAACATTTGTCGGCGAGCCAAGCAACCTGCCGCTCGACCACTTCGTTGAAATATATACAAAATGGCAGTAAATCCAACATGTATAATAACAATATAATGGAGGAAAATGAGGGTCAAAAAAGTTCAAGCATGGGCATCTCAGCACGTCCAGGGTGGCTGAGATAGAGAAATTATAATGCTGAGCAAATTTAGCCCCCAAAGTTGGGTTCCTGAACCCGAGACATGGGAACAAGTTGCAGGGTTCCTTCGCTCACGTCAAATGGTAGAATGAAACAAAAGCTGGCTGAGATGGTTCCTTAACAGCCCTCTGAATAACACCATCCTCCTCTCTCAGCACGCAAGTTTACTCCGAGACTCACGTCAGTCGCAAAGCCATTATTTTTAAGCATTTATTCAGCTGCGCAAATTCGTACGTTCAAAGGATACGCAATGAAACGTAGGACTGGTTTTGTAATTCATCCCAAAATGTAAAGTTGAAAAGTAAAGCTAGACCTGAGACAAAGAGCCAGGCCCCAAGTCTTGCTCACGTTTCAATCGCTGTTTGTGAAGGAAACACCTGATAGGAGAACATTGTTTTATACTTCAAATGAACAAGGAAAACAGTATTTTAAGGACGACAGATATAAAATTCCAAAAATAAAAGAGCACTGTCGCCCAGCGGCACTACAGTGCAGGAGGTGGCAGTGATAGAGGTATCACTGTGTTGTGAAATTCATCGAGGGGGGAAGAAGAATGTCCTGTTTCTCCTCGTGATCTAAATGCATTAACGGGCCACAATATGAATCACTCTAATAACATTCTGTTGCGAGGAACCGACACTCATTTTCCAGCAAACAACACACTACTGAGAAGGTCATTTACGAGCTTCTTAAGGCAGGATGAACGGCGAAGCGGCTGGGCAGTGTTTCTCGATCTTTCTGGTCTGGTGTGAGTCAAGCACACAGTCCCAAAATAGTCCCATTTAAAGAAAGCCCCAACACAACGTTCAGGTTGGGGTGACTTCGTAAACCATCGGCATCAAAGGTCCCCCAAGCGGCAGCAGGTGAGCTTTCGCACGAGACAGGCATCTGATGGGGGTTTAATCCACGTTTGAGGTCATAAAAACAAGATCGGCTTCCCGACTTTTCGGCCCATTCACTTTTGCAAGAACATCACCCCAAGCTCCTTGACCGCATCGTCAGGTCTGGAGCCACCTGTTGATGGGCTGTATCCCATAATCCCTTTCTGCCCCAACATCAGCGGCACCAGTAAACTGTTGCTTTTATCCAGTGTGACTCAAAGCGTTTGATCTTCTCTCTCCTGCATGAGTATTTGCTGGAGTAATTTTTAATGTGAAAGTATGAGCTCCCTGGAGTGGCTGGAAAAGGACAAACATGGGGATTAAATACCATGGTGTGGACAGATAGATAAATAACTCATTAAAAAGTAGATGAAACTAACAAATAAATGACATGCTTAGTCGGTTTTTGAGAAATTTTAATAAATGGGAACGGATTAGCGGGCGCCTCATTTAATCATTATAATATCAAGTGTTTACTTAGTAAAGTGGCATTTAATTTAGAGAATAATGCGCCGGCAAAACATTTGATACGTTCACAGAAGTTAAATATCCCGCATTTAACCACCGGTCGGAATTGTACTGTAGGCTCATCCTGTAATCAAAGACAGCAAGAGCAGATCCTAACCTCTCTGAAGGCATCTGCCACTTCATGAATATCAGTGGGGGTGTGAAAAAAATCTGGATTCCATTTGCTGCATTAGAGGAACATGAAAGACACAAAAACACCCTGTTTTCGAGATATCAAAAGAGCCATTCAAATTCGACGAGACCGACTTGACTGAATGGTATTGATTCGCCCACCCGAGCCTTTAAGCCTCCACTGTCGGTAATGAAATGGTGACTTAGCCTTGGCGAGGAGCGGAGAGCTCGCACAAAGGGACGCGCCGCAAATGTGCCGCTGGTAGCGTTGCATTTAAATGGGCTCGAGTCCCGAGGCTCCGACGGGGGCCGCCTCGCGTCGAAAAGCCCCGGAAACAAAAACCACAGCGAGGCCAAGTTGAGCACACCTTCCATTTGAAGACGTCCCCAGACGCAACGCTGAGGTTGCAGAACCATCAACGATCTGCCAAGGCGAGATTTGCACGTTCTGAAGGACGGATGATGATCCTCATTCGCACGAGTCTGAAGGGGGTTGAATGCAACCCATCCACAATCGAGGTCACTGAACAACATTGGCTTCTCGACTATTCGGCCCATCCGTCTTTGCCAGAGCGTCACCCAAAGCTACCGCTTGAACACAACTCAACTGTCTGTCCCAGAATGCTGAGCGTAGGCAGATACCCTGCAGGGCTCAGCTTCTGTCCGGTGCCAACAAACCAAGGTTGTGATACAACATCCCCTCGGTACAACCTGTCCACGTTTATGTTTGTTTCATGCATTTCACACGTTTATTAGCGCTCGAGTGTATTGAGGACTTTCTCGACTGATCTTTCATTCCTTTCTTCGCGTTTTGTGCCAGTGTTGATTTTTAGCAGCCACATCGATCGAGTCCCTCCAGAATGTCTGGCCCTCCCCTTGTGTCCTTAGGGTTGAGTCAGGAGCGTCGACCATCCCTGTTAGCAAGGCCCTCTGAGTAGTTGCGGGTCGCCCTCTCGGATTTTCGTTGACTTTTCCCACCATTCCAGTGTTTTCGAGAGAGAAATCTTCACATGACGTGTCCGTTCACCGCTCATTTTATTCCACACAAAAAAGCCTTCACACACTCTGAGCGGCAAAGAAACAAATACTCGACGGTTAATGGACTAGAACTACAGTGATTTAGGTGACTAAGATCCATTTGTACAAAGTGGACATCCATCATCCTCCGTGCCTGTTTGTCGGTTGACATTCAACCTTACCTGTAGGTGAAACTCTGCCTCATTTCCTCTCCGCAGACCCCTCTCGATCTCAGCACGGAAAGTTCCGGCACCTCGCAGGGCATCGGGGGCGACCGCTCAAGCGGGGATCGGGCCGGCGGCCAGCTCTGGATGACCCTCCCATCCTGCTTGCTGGTCAGACTGGCTCTATGAGGAGACGGTGCTGGCGTGTTGTCGATGGACTTGGTAAACGGGGTCAGGACGTACGGACTGCGCTCCCGTGAGGCCCTTCCGTAGATCTGCCGTCTCTCTACAGCTTTCTTTACCCACCAACACAAGCCGCACGCAGGGGAGGAGGAGTTTCCTTCTCGACGAGAGGAGCATGAAAGCGGGAAGCATTTTGGGCGGCTCCCGGTTTCCAAAGTCGAGATGTAGGAGGATAGCGGTGCCAACGACGCCGGGTTGGGTCTCCTCGGTATCTGTCTGCTTCGGCCTTCGGGGGCCGTCTCCTGTCAGGGCTCAACGTGCTCTCTCTCTGTCGAAGGGCCACGCCTGAGAAACAGTAAAAATACCCACTCTTCACACAAGATGGCTGACGGCAACCCTCCTCACTCCTCCCTTGCAACCACGGCAGGGCTTCAGCGAGTCCCTGTCCTCCGTCCATCTCCCACACGGATCCGGGCCACCCTTTCCAGGTGACACACGAGTACTTTTCGACCGCTATTATTTTTACCTTTATTTTGTAGGACTCCAGCAGAGACGATCCTGTTGAACCAATGATTAACTCTCTTTTTTTAAGCCACATTCTCCAGGCAGATTTTGGAAGAACTTTGTGCGCAAACCTTTATTTCCGCATCGCAGCGTGGAATGAAATCCCGGGTACAATCCTGCAGCCCTTTAATCCCAGGACTGTGTTCGCAAAATTTACAAACGAAGACAGAGATGAACCAAAAAAAAAAAAAAAAGTACATTTTGTGACGGGAAACTCTGCTGTTTTCCAGCCTCAAAGCGTATCGTTCTGTCGACGAGAGAGGATGGTTACGATCCACATCCAGTGTATATAAATAAAGTCTTTACACAAAGTATAAATATATAACTGACTATGAACGAAGGGAAGATCCGTGATGGGGCGACAGAAGAATAAGGAGGTTTGAACGTGACTCATGTTCATCGATCGGCGACGTAGGGTGACAGTGCCAATAACGCTCCTCTTCGACTCTTATTATATGTAACCTTTTTGTTTTGTTTTGTTTTGTTTTTTTTTTTTTGCCAACAGAGACTCGGAATATGTTTTAAAAAAGGGGACAAAAAAAAATCACAAAAAGCTCCAGGGACAAGAGCCCAGCTCCATTTGCTGAGAAAGTAAATTGTCTGTGTGTTCTGTAGTGTGCAATCTATTGCGTGGCCTTACTTGTTCCTCCTCTCCTTTTCTTTTTTCTTATGTAATGACCCCTGACATTCACAGCGAGCGACCAACGGGCAGGAGAATTTTAAAAAAAGAGGAAGAAGAAGAAAAAACTTAAAAAAAAAAAAACGCTGACGGGGGTTTGGAAGTTTCTCAACAAATGTACTGGAGCAGAAGTCTATTATATTAACATTCCAGTGCTTTGACAAAAAAAAATAATAATAACTGAAGCTGTTGGTTTTTTTTTTTTAATTTTTTTTAGTTACTGTTTTACGCTGTTTGGCTTTAAGGATGAGCCGGCTTCCAGCGGGCCGGCTGGATTTCCGTGTCTGACCTTTTACTCAACTGCTTCCTGATCTTTTTGTGTAATTAAATAACACTGAATAAATAAGGTAGAGGCACGGCTGTCCTTACGATTCATTCCTTTTCAACAGGCGGCCCTATCGGGGGCGAAGGGGCGAACGCGGGCGGATGGAAGTGCAAAGCGCGTCGTCCCGTGAATAAGAGTAAGACATGGGCTGCCGCCGTCACGCAGCGCGACTGCGGTTTAACTTTTGTTTACTGTTTACAGTTGTTCCTCCGCTGGTTTGCGTTGCTAAGCTACGCAGGATAACTTCCCCACCCGTATCGTTGAGTCGCTTTTACTGCATTGGTTGGGGGTAGAAATACCTCGGTCGGGCCTTTGAGGGAAGGGTGTAGCGTCGAACCCGCCGCACAACCGATTGCCCTGCTTCTTGACGCCTTCTGTGGACACGTCCTGGTTTGGCCCTCAACAGCGGTCCCCGTGGGGGGGGGAGGGGGGCAGAGCCGAAGGTCCGAGCGGCCAGCACCCGGTTGGGTTTGTGTCCCCGTTTTTAGCGAAATCTTAACGCTAGGCTCATGCTTGAACAAAGTAAATTCTCTACACAAAGGCACTGCAAGGCAGGGGGTGAGGAGGCCCGTTTGGCCTCGCAGAGGGGTGGGGGGGCTCACATCAGTCAGTTTAATTGTGAATTCTCTCTGTGTGGCATTATTTATATGTACTATAATATTCAAACCAGTCGAGCCAAAGTGCCTAAAGCTAAAGCGAAATATAATTATACTGCTGCGCGTCGTTCGAATGAAGAAGAAGAAGAAAAAGACGTGCGGTTCTTTACATTAAAATATTTTTTCATCCCTCCGCTCACACAGTGAGCACGTCTCTCCATGCGAAACAGCCCTGGATTCATCTGAGCTCCCGGGGGGGTCTGATTAAACGTTGCTCCCAAGTCTCCATTAGTTAAACTCCCGTCGCAGGTCAATGTCAGTTAAACACTCTTCTCTAATATTGGTTAAGCGCGCTTCCCGAGAGCACAATTCCTCATGACTAGTTAAACGCTCTTCTTGAGTCTCCGTTCACGCAACACTTCTCCCCGTGCACAGCTCCTCACTCGTGTCTAGTTAGCTGGTTGACTAATAACCAGCCCTGGTTCCGTTACCACCCAGACTTTTCTTTTAATTGATATTCCTTTGTGTTTCGTTCTTTGAAGACCCTCCCTTGACTTTTTCAACACAACACCCTCGTGTGTGAAGTGTGAGCGAGTGCGGCGGCTGAGATAAAGCGGCGCCCGGCAAGCTCTACCGCTGCACTGCGTCGACTCGGCGCGTCGTTTTCGCCACGGACCCACGCGTGCGCATGAATATTCACCGAGCCGTGCCGGTTGGAGATGTTTGCTTAAAGTCTGAGGAGCCACGTAGCCGCCGGGAACTGGCAACCTTTCGCTCGCAATTCCTTAACCGCCACTGTGCCTGTTGGGCCCAGAAAAAAGACAGAAGGAGAAACATTATCGTGCAACACCTGAATAGTCAGTTAATGGAGAAGAACTGGAAGCATCACCGTCCCAATGGCTGTGTGTGTGTGTGTGTGTGTGTGTGTGTGTGTGTGTATCTGCACCCAAGCATCAGTCGCACAAAAATACACCTCATCAGCAGCCTTTACTCTTAAGAAACGGGAGAAACTTTGCGCGTAGCAGTTCCTGCTGCTGCCGACCACCAGCCCTCGCCGGTCCGCACCCTGCACTGAACATTCGTCAGCTGGAATGATCCGGCCCTGTTTATGAGCCAGAATCATTCCTAACTCGCTGTTTACGCAGATTTAAATGAGGCATGCTGGGAAATTCCACACGGGGTGGGATCTAAGCATCTTTGAAGCTGGGTTTGTGGAGCATCCAGGCCGGTTATAACCACCGTTACCCCACATTTGACTTGCTGACCCGAACTCTCTGCACAGGAACATGTCTCTGATGTTGGGATGGACACAAACAGGTAAAATTCAGGTTTTTAAGTACAAAAAAATGGACCTCTGGGTGAAACCGCAGCTTTGATAAGAGTCATCGTCCACTGACAAGCTGTCATTGTCCTTACGTCCCGCTGAGTTGACGTGGACTTTTTCTGACCACGTCAACAGTGCAGACTTTCTCCAGGAAGTTCTGTCCTCCTCCTGTGTCGTTGCTGTTTAAAGGGGTGCATTTATTGTTACTGTGATGTCCACCCACCAGGTTGCTGGTCATCATCTTCTTCTTCTTTGACTTTCCCCAACATCAAGGTCTTTCCAAGAGAATCCAGTCATTTGTACTGAATGAGATTTCTGACCAGATCTGAGCCAATGTCCATCTGATTGTCCTCCTGGATAACCAAGGTCTCCTCGAAAGTTTACAGGACTTTGTGATTTTCTTCGCCAGCTTTCAAATCCATTTGACGCCATTTCAAACGCAGCGATCCCTCAGCATCCGACTCTAATTTGTCCCTGAAAACACGTCCAATACCGAATATTTCAGATACAGCAAAAGTTTCGGCTCGGACACTGAAAAAGAGGCATTAATTTTGAAGAGCCGTTATAGCAAAAATCCAAATGAGGAGAGTTTGGATACCGAGCAGTTGCTGCATTTGAACAATTCCAGTCTTTACTCTTGGTGACATGTTGGAAAACCCAAGGCAGATTTCCAGACTTTTCAGTACTAGTACTAGTCTTCAAAGATTAGTCTTCTGCATATCTCTCCACTGCCAGATGCCTAACTGTTGTTCACAGGCCCCAGGGGGTCACTGTCTATTCCTCTCTGTAAACACTGACTTCTTCAGAGCTCATGTGCGCATCTGGCAGATTGGAGCTCGGCAGCTAAAGAACGTGGACTCGGGTCAGTTGGGTTACTTTCAATTCCTGCGAGACAAAGTGTAGTTCTTCTCTGGAGAAGGGTAGTTTCTTCAAGCTGCACAAATGACTTAAATTATAGCGTTCAAGCTGCTTTGAGGAGTGGGTGTCCATAGGACCATTTCCTCCAACTTCCATTTGCAGCGTTCGCCACAGTTGGTCTGACACGCATCTTCAGGGTTGGTTCGTAGTTGCTCTTAATTGCTCGTAATTTACTAGCCGGGCAAAAAGAATTCTGGTATTTTTACAAAAGCGTCCAAACAGAACAGCGAAGACGAAACAAAGAATAAGGAGCAACTCTGATTTGTCTGTGACGAAAACGCGGCCTTTATCTCCGCGACTCTTCTTGAAGGTCACTGACACTCCTAGGGTTTAGACTTGGTCAAGACGATGCTTTGAGCACCGAAATGTCCCAACGCAGCTTGAGGTCCGAAAATAATGCCGCCTCCCCCTGCTGGTACCGCGGAAGGGTCTAGTGGACGGCTTACGCTTGTTTATCAACGAAAAAGTTTTTATTTGTTCAGATAACGTCTTTATTTGCGGCGTAAAAGGGCAGCAGGCTCCCCCAATTGCTGCTTCAGGAGGATAACAACGGGCTCCACTCAGCCACTGAACAGTTATCTTAATTAAATGCATAAAATCACGTCAGGTCTTCGCTCGGCTGCACATTCTGTCCTGGTGTGCCCTGCTGCAGCGCCGCTCCGCCGCAAAGCCCCACGTAGGCGAACTTGGGTCAGCTATGAAATTCGAATCATTTAATATTGTCACGCGGTAAAGGTTTGGGTCACGTACTGGAGATGCATTTCTGTGCCTGCAAGAGTGGAGATGTGTGGTCTGCATCTCGGTAGTAGTATTTTGTCGTGGAGCATCAGACCTCGTCGCTCCCTTGCTCTGTGTTAACAGTGTTCCTGGTTCCTGAAGACGACCCCCCCTTGGAGGCTTATTCCACCTCAGGGGTAGAAGTGAGAGCAACATCAAATGTGTTATCACGAGTCATCTCGACACCTAAAATCAGGGACAAGAACAACACCAGGTGCTCTTCTTCATCATCGTCGTCGTCGTTGTTCCAAGTCCAAGGCCTCTTACTTTATGAAGTGATGTCTGTTTTGTCCAAAGAGTCTATTTTCGAGGTGAATATTTTACCTAATGGAGCCTTAGTGCCCCAGCTCAAGGTTCATCGGTGAAGGGACTTGAACGTCACCTACCTTCCTTTGGGTTAAAGGCATAAATGCCATAATAAATACCTCCACTGGGATTGGAGCACTTTTGGAGGAGAGTGCCGGACCCCTGGTTTCTACCACAGCCCTGTCTGACCTAGGTGTTGTAGCAGAGGACCTCGCTTAACATATTTCTCCATTTTTGTGTGCCCTGGGTCTTCAGAAGCACAGCATGACAGTGAACTGTGTTCCTGATATCTGGCACTTCCTTCCATGAGCCGTTCCAGAGGACTTGTGACCGTCAGCCTTATTTGTCCGTCACTGAACTGCTGCTGTCGTTCCATTTCTGCTTTAGATGATGTTTCAGGCCACCGGGGCATTGATCCAGCTAATTATTTCATTTCGCATACCCGTATGTTCGAGCAGCAGCGTTCCCGCAGTTAAACCCAGTAGAAAGCACGGTACAGAAGCCACACCCTGCACTATTCTCCGACACCTACTTAAAATCCTCGACACTTCACAATACGTGCGGGGCACCACTAACCCCTGCGAGTCTTAAAACATCATCCTGAAGCAAGGCGAACGTTGCAAGGACACACAGAATGCAGCGGGGCATCCGCAAAAATCAATAAGGACTTCATTTCCTGAGCAGAAGTCTCTGCAAGCCCTGGAGCTGATTTAGGAAAAAAAACCTTTTTGTAAAATAAGCTCTGTCTTTTGAAAAGCTTTGCTTCCTCTGTAGGGTCGGTTCTGCTTCTATCTTGCCTCTCAGTGCAAGATTGTGACGTTCGTACGGCAAACATAAAACGATAATGGGGCATTCGCGGCTCGGCCAAAAGTCCGGAGCCGATGTGGTTTTCTCTCCTTCCTGCGGTGTGTTTTGAAAAGAAGATGCAGCCTATTGGGGAAAATTCAAACGGTTATCACCTCCATTTGGAGAAAACATATATTCAAGCTACGCTTTTCAGGTACAAAGATGCGACGGTAGATAATGTTTAGTGATACGGCAGCGCAGCGCGTAGTGGCGGAAATCGATTCAGGGCCCAAGAAATCACACATCCTGATATTTCACCCACAGCGGAGATGTGCAGAGCAGAGCAAACAGATCACACGGCATCGGCACGGATCTCCATCCCCCTCCGCGCGCCATCTCGACTGTAGACCTTCCACCATCCGATCGATGGCACTTCGACATTCTCTCAGTGCTGCATTTCAAAGTGCATCACTAATGTTTCCTGGACCAGGCCCGGTTGGTAGAACTGAGAAAACATATGGTCAGGCCCCACATGGGGGGAGGTAAAGAAGCCAAAAGAATGCAAAGCGTCAGAAAGATCACGAGGTCCGCTGCCGTACGGAGCTAACAGGGCAGCTGTAGTTATGGGCGCTTGTCGATAAAGGCTCTTGTCACTGAGGGCACAGGGAGGTGGAAACCTGTGCGCTTCTGCGTAGAACTTGTTCACTGCAGTTCCTGTTATTTCCACGCTCACGTCTTCGCGTCCGCACGCCATCGTGGGTAGGTCCCGATTTTACGCGTGGCAAGACGAGGGCTCCTGCGTCCCCCTCCAGCCCCTGTTTCAGCCTGTGCCCTCTGCGTGGCCCTTTGTGATGTTCCAATAGACCTACAGTCAATACAGATCCAGTCCCAGCCTGAGGGCCTTTTACTGCAAACAAGATGAGACTAACTCGCCCTATTTGAGGTGCACGCGGCCCGAGTTAACCTCGCTGCGACGGGCTTTGTGTTTCACCTTCCATACCAAAGATAATCCAGGGATGGCCGCGTACCCTCCTTTGGACATCCCTGTGGCGTTCGCACCCGGTCTTATTTTCCCCTTAATTTGGCCAAGCTGCCATGCTTCACTGTACCATGTGAGTAACATCAGCACTTACACTTGGCAGAAAGTGTTTGTCACAGTTAAGGTCAGACTGCGGTGCATGATGGGACTGGACCTCAAGCTCTTCTGCAGGACATTTCTGCCATGCTCTGAAAACCCTGCTGCGATGAGGTCATCCCACCCCCCACTCGCTCCCCAAGTGGTCCGCAGATTGGCGTGACTGGGGAGAGGAGGCGGCACCGGCCGACAGAATGACGAAATCGCTCCGTTTTTTTCCCTTCCCTGACTTTTTGAACTTGAAGAAAACGGGGGCCTTTGATCGAGCTCCCCAAAGCAACAGCATCGCTGCCAGCAGCTGTGGTCGACCTCACTCTGGCCCCATGGTCCTCCACGGTCACGCCCCTCTCGTCCGAGGGTCACCTTGGGAAGAACTGGGGAACTGCCTTCACAGAGTTGTTCCGCACGGTCCTCGTGATGCCCTGTGTGTGTGTGTGTGTGTGTGTGTGTGTGTGTGTGTGTGTGTGTGTGTGTGTGTGTGTGTGTGTGTGCGCGCCCATCCGCAGAACTGCCCAGTCTGTCAGTATGGTCATTCCAAGGCACGGTGCTTTTCTGCAGACGGTCATGCTGTTCTTATTGAATCATTACCAATTTAACTTTGCTTCTGTTGCTCGAACCAAGTCTCATGATCCACATATGCGATGTTTCTCTTTTACAGCATATGAAATATTACTGACAAATGGCTCTCGCCCCATCTGTGGTTTGGTTTCTTAATTACACCGCCTTGCAATGAACTCCACATCTGCTTAACGTCTGTTTCTCGGAACGTTTCCTTGTTTCAGCCCGTAGTTAATCCGCTAAGATTGATAAGGATCAGACGGCAGCTGTCGCGTCTCCGTTTGCCAGCAGGACACCGCGCTGGCACCCATCCGCCGAAGGAATCCTCCTCCTTCTTATTCTTTTATTTATTTATTTTCTCCACGCCCAAGCACGACGATTTGTGGGATAAGCTCGGCGAGCAGGGCCGAGAGTGAGCTTCCGGAGACGCGACGCCGCACAACGCAATGTAGCGTCTGCACATCCACTGGGGCGGAAGAACCGCGTAAACACAGTGCAACGTGAAGAAGCCCCTCTGCAGAAGGCAAAGCAAACAAGCGCCGCAGCAGTAAACACGGGGGTTGTAGGTCTGGAACAGAGGATGCAATCGGCATCGACAAGAATGGTGCAGTGCGTTGAGTCATTCTGGGAAGAACTCTCCGTCACTCAGACAAGCAGGTGGAAGAACACCGAGTGAATAATGCATGGATACCATCGCGATACGAGCGCCCCGTCCGCGGTCAAGAGTAGAAAAACACCAAATGTCCTTCTTTAACGGCCAAATTACCACAAATCTGGGAGTCGTGCAAAGGTGGCTGAGAAATGGAGGGAAAATTTTTTCCGCCTCCGCGAGGTGGTGGTCTTTTGAAGACAAATATAAGATGCGTGTTCAGTGTCACACAACAATTAGAACCACTGTCACTCCAGCGAGTTTGTAATCCCGCAAGCGCCTAAATGGGTATTAAACACTCGATTAACTTCCGAGGCTCCTGAATTATACATCAAGACCTGAGGTAATTCGCTCCGTCCGGAGGCCGGCGGAGCCGAAGACAGGCAGAGGGAGGGGGCATCGATGTAGCTGACCAGATGACAGCTCTGGAAATAAAGGGTCACCGGGGCCCTCCCCTCTGTGGAGAAGACCGATCGATGCTGAGCTCTTCTGCCGATGAAAGGCGGGACGTTATGAGCCCCTGTTGTTTTACGAATTTCACAGTCGCCGTGGAACTGTCTGGATGTGTCTCTGGTCCTCGGGAGGTGGAACGCCTGCAGATGACCCGGCGGTTGAGGTGCCAGATGCAGCCCTACAAGCAGCCTGACCCGCACACGGAGCAGCAGGTGGCATTGGGGTTAGACCCTGCAAGTTTGAACCCCGCTCCTTAGCTAAGGTGCTTGGCCAGAAAGGTTACAATAAAAACTACCCAGCTGTACAAATGGACAAATGTGCAAATTGAGTTCATACACTGCAAGATGTAGAGCATTTTTCAGTCAGAAAGTTTCCACAGAACAGTTGAAATGGGAAAGAGGCTCATTGTTCCTCAACTCGCAGATGGGTTGGGGGGTCAGACCGAATGCAGGCCAGATTTGGGCGGCGAGTGCGTGCAGTGCCGCCAGCACTGACACCCAAACCCGAGAAGGGGATGGCAGGGGCGGAAACGCTCTCGCCGTAAAGCCAGGCAGTAATGAGCCGAGAACCGGTTTTCTGGCAGGTGGTTTTCGGAAACGCCGCATGTACCGGCTGGGAGGGGCCGACTCCCTCATCAGTGGTTCCATTATTCCAGCAACGTGTGTGACGGGAGCATCGTTGCTTTGGAATAACGGGGGCGTAACGCCCGAACTCGCCAGTGCCAGATGGCGTGTCCCTCGAAGAAGCGGGAACGATGACGCGCACTCGCTGGCGACAGTCCCGCGTCTCCGGTTCGGGATCATCAGTCACGGCAATGGGATAACCATTAACCTTGACTACAAGTGTCATTTCAGCTGCACAAACACGCTTAGATGAAGCCTGCTTCTTGTGGACGTGACGTGAGACGTGCTTTGCAAGCACAAGGACACAAGGTTTGGAACGCAAAGGAGCAGCTCTGCTGAGGCGGTTTTTTTACCATACATTAAACAGAAGAAGAGCTGATTTTGGCCACAAGGCAGGAGCACCTTTTCGTTTCTCATAGCATCTGGTCAAAATGGCTGAGTAATCCCTGAAAACCAGGGGATGAGAACCTATTCACTACAGGAGCAGAAAAAAAACAGGCTTGAGTCTGAATGCAGACAACCTGGGGTAGTGCAATAGCAAGGGAACTGCACTTCTATGTTTAAGACCCAGGAGAGAAACAGTTAGTTTTTCAGAGGTGCGTAAAGGAGCTGCTGCTGCTTCAGTAAATATTCAGGTGTACAAACATTTTCAGGTCAGTTCAGACAGAACAATAACTCTTCCCAGGGTTCTGGCGGAGCCCAAGGCGGGTGTCAGGACCGAGTCGCCGCCTTCGATCAGAGTGTCTTTTTTAAGAGCCCGAAGAAAGAGCGCGACCCTGTGGGCCGGTTGGGGCCGGTTCCTGCAACACGTCCAGCGCTCGAAAGGTCAGGACTTGTCCTGCGTGGCAGACTGTGGTCGACGGGGTTCACCTGTCTGGCCTCGATCTCATCGCCACAGCAGGAACCATGCTGTAGACCATAAAAAAATCTCTACATTAGAAATGTTTCCCAGAAACTCCTCCTGGGTGATTTACAACGTTCGCTTTTTGCACAAAGGTATTTACACTGATTTTTACACCCGGGTAACTTTCATCCCAGCGGTTCAGGGTAAGAACACTTATCCAGGACTGGGACAGGAAGGGGATTTAAACCCAGTACCTCCAAGACTACAGGTGTAACCAGTGTGTTACCTGCAAGGGTGGAGGTCACCAAATAGCTAAGCAGAGGGATTTGAACCCAGGCCCTTTAGATTGCAGGACAATGTGGGACAGCTGCAAAGTTCAGAAGCTTCTTGATCCCCCCCAGCACACACCTGAGACCCACACCTGGACCCCCAGGCACCGGCGGCGCAAGGACACACCGTGGAGCATGTAATAGGCAGGAGGTGTTTGGAGAAGATTGTCACCCGGCGCCTTCCTGTGAGTTTGAAGCACATCTCCCCGACTCATGGATAGAGCCGGGGGAGCGGCAGCTCAGCTCACTCGAGATAGAAAGTTCTAGCAAGAACCTGAAGTGACCAGGAGGCTTTCAGAGTAACAAGCTGAGGAAGAGTTCGGAGCCCCGGGGGCAGGATTGAGCAGCCATGACAGCTGATATTAGAGTTTCCTGAGCCCCGTAACAGTAATAACCTCTCCATCTTCTCCTGTTTACCCACGTTAGCCTGAGATTCACACTGAGCGCGCCAGGTGCCCGACTGGAGGCAGGTTCCGGTCCCGATAATGCCAGGCCGCCGGAGCTCCGTCACATCCCGCAGCCAAAGGATGGCAACCCCACAACGTTCGGACAGGAGCTGGAACCCCACATGACGCAGTTCACCTGCTTCTACAGCTGGGTAGTTTTCGGGTGAGCGCCTTGCAGGAGGTTGTGGGCTCTACCTGCAGGACCGGCCGGGCAGGACGAAGACCACGCAGCACTGCTGATGAACATTGAGCGCAGAAGCATTTCTAAGGACATTAGTAGAAGCTCAACCTGCCAGGAAGCCAAATAGCCAGATTAAGTTGTGGGGATAAAAAAATAATAACTGTGCTAATCAGTTGAATAATTGTGTTAATCGACAGGAAGGGGTGAAATCTGCGCCGTGCGGGTGGGAATTTATTTTTCCAGCATCAGAATTTATTTCCTTCTTTTTTTTAAATTCCGTGTTATTTTGTTTTCTGATTCTTAATCCATTTAATTTTAATTTAGAAAAGCTGGTGCTCAGAACAGGGCGGCACTGGCACCTTGCAGCACATCCAGCCCGGTCTGGGTGGAGTTTGCCTGTTTCGTATCCGCAGTCCAAAGACGTGTGTTTGAGGTTAGGTCAGCGGAACAAAGCTTAGGCTGAAGCTCAAGGGTGCGACAGGAGGGCTGTTCCTCGCACTCGAACCCACAATTCCTCATTCGTAGACCGATCCTCCTTCTTCTTCACCGGCACGGCCGCCCCGCCATCTGTCTGCTGCTGCACAGTCTCCTCGGAGACGGGTTTGTTTATCTGTGTATTCCGGCACCTTGCGAGATGCCACAGCACATTCGGAGACACGCTCTTAATCTGCAGCGGCCGGGTGGCATTTCGGACGCTACCTTCTGCTGCCGTGGATATCTGCACACCCACGCACTTGACAGCAAACACAGCGCCAGACACCCTGCCAACAAGGAAGGGGGGGGGGCATCGCACCGCAGATGACATTATCTGTCCCGGCCCCACAGCAGCCCATGGGAGCTTCACAGCCGTCACCGGCGTCGCCGCGCCATTTGCACGTGACACCCCGGGTCTGTTGGACTCTGTCTAATGGGATTTGCATGACACGGTTAAGCTCCCCCCCCCCGTGCATCTTTCTCACCGACATCTGCCGATCACCAATTTATCTCCTGCTAACCACTTGCATGGACCCTCCCACAGAGCAATTAAAAAAAGCACTTTCTCATTTCCCAGCATGCACTGCAAATGCCGTTTGTCAGCATTCCGCGTCACGGGGATTCATTTTCCCCACAGTTGGGGGTATTAAAGCGCAACACTAATTTGTACGGGGGGGGGACATCTTTAAAAACTCTCATGTCGTGGGGACGTCTATAACACACACCTGTGCCTGGTTGCCGTCCCTCCCAAATACACCCGATTACTGCAAACAACACATATTTGGCGGGACGCTCTCATTCGCAGCCCCGCTTGACCTTCCGCCTGCCGAGCCTTCAGAAACAAGCCCTCGGTCGAGTTCCACAAACCGGGGGTGAATGACCGGGGAAGCATCACGACGTTCCCACCGTAAACCGTAAGGAGTAATGAAAGGCGACGTGACACAATTAAAGGAAGGAAAAGCATGCAGACCTGTTCAGCCTTTCATCCCTCACCCTGGCAGACCTGAGATTCTGCTCTGCCAACTTCTCGAGACGCTCGGGAGCGGGAGACGCGAAAATTTGGGTCACGCTGTATACATTCCGCACTTTGTGACAAAGAGCAAACAGATGTTTGGAGGACGGTGGAGGAGGACAAGACGAAACATGAGAAGTACGAGTCCTCTCACGGCTATCATTTATTCACTTACATGAATAATTTCTCCACCTAATCGGTACTGTATTTTCTTACTTTCCGTCCTCATCCTCATTTCGCTGATGTAATAATAAGTAACGGTTGCTGCGTCGGGGGACATTTTGTAGGATCTTGTAAACATATCACGGCACTGCAGCGCTGGCAGCAAACACAACATGGGCCTGTTAAAGAAATGGACCTGCGACCCCCCCCACCTCCCTGATGGTAGATAAGAATCTACCTGTACTTGAGAAGTACAGGTAGATTCTTATCTACCATCAGGGAGGTTTCTCGTTGGTCCCAAATTCATTGTGCAGCCTGAGAATGACCTCAAACACCCAATCTCAGTCATAAACAACTATCTTGAGCAAAAAGAAGTCTGGGAGGACATGCAGAAACAGTCAAAGTGTGCAGAAGAAATGTGGCCAGTTCCTCAGTATGTTTGGAAGAACCTACCAACCTCTACCTTAAACTGCATGTAAGTTTGCATAAGAGAATTGATGCTGTTTTAAAGGTAAAGGGTGGTCCCACCAAATATTGATCTGATTGAGGTTTTTTTGTCTACTGCGCTTTTTAGAAGGTTTATTGATTAATAAGTATTCATGACATTATTTTTGGAACCATCCTCACTTTATAGCATTTTTCCCACAGGTGCCTAAGACTTTTGCACAGTACTGTAGCTGTATGTGCTGTAGGAAGGCTACTGTGACTTTAAGTGCTCTCTCACTTCATGGGTGGGAATCATGTCCGCTGGTCTACGTGGCAGTGAGGGATTTTCTGCAAAACAACCATGAGTATATGTTTGCTTCACTTGGAAGTGAAAGACTAAACACTTATTTTTCACTGCTTTGTAACTTTTGGTTCCAAAATGCAGCCGTCTGGGGGTCAAGTCGCATGCCGGAGGTGATCAAGAGGCTCCACTGAGGTGGGAATGCAGCACAATGTTGAATTAAACCTGCATCACCAGCTGTGCCATTGTGTGTAATGTACACCCGCTAGCCACTTTATTAGGTACTCCTGGCAACATGGTGGTGGTGGTGTAAATGGGTGGGGAATGATTTGCTGGAACACAATAGCTTTTCTGGATTGTGTGTGTGTGTGTGTGTGTGTGTGTGTGTGTGTGTGTGTGTGTGTTTAGTACCACTGGATCATCAGTGAAGTGCCATAGAAGGTGATGCTGCCGCTGGAACTGACCAGAGCATGTCCATCCCTTCATGGAAAGTCCTGACCTTCTCACTCTCTTACCTCAAGGAGGACAATGTACCATGTCTCAACATGCACATCCTGCATTGCGCCCACCTCTCAAGCCAAAACAACATTTTCGGAATGGGGTTTGGATGTTTGCGGGACAAATGTGCTGCCCTGCAAAAAATCTGCAGGTCACTCGAACACGAAGCAGTAAAGCTCCCACCGAGTTCGTGCTCTGAGCAGAAGAGGGTCCAACCCTCTACTTTTTAAGTGTACTTAATAAAGTGGCCCATCAGATACAGTTCTGATAATAAATGTCAAAAGGAACTGTGTCATTTGGAAGGCTGGTAACCGGAAGGCGACTTGGTTGACGGCACCAAGCGAGAACCTCGCCTGGACTCAGGCTCAGGTGCAGAAGGTCATGACCGTCGGTCTGCTGGTGAAATGCTTCATCTGACTCGCTACAATTATGATAACTTATAATGAAGCTTCTCAGCAGATCTTTTGAGCTGCATATTGATTTGGTAAATATACCATGTTTTTTCCTCCCCGAATGAAAAATTAAAAGCTAAATAAAAGAAATCAAGCTTTCCTCTTCATCATGTTGTTTTATTACCCTTAATCGCACGCCGTTCCCCTTTCATTGTCTTTACCATCAATCAGCTGCTAGTTTCATTTACTGCCGCCGGTTCTCAGGAATCCACGTTTAATAAGAAATAAACAAACAAACGTGAACTGTGAATTGATCTTTGGCGTATAGACGCAACCGCTTCAGATATTAGACACGCACAACTGGTGGTGGAGTTGCAGAACGTTCACACAGCTTGTGAAACATGTCCTCCAGACAGGACTTTACTACGTTGACGTATTAGATAACTGTCATCCGTCGGAAAATGGGAGCAGATAAAATTCAAATAGTGTTTAAATAACTTCTCAGCTCTGGAAGATGGTGGCCAGGCAGTGTAGAGTATGAGGAGCAGAAAGGAGTAAAAACTGCTTTAGTTACGTTATTTTCATGTACTCTAAAATTTACTTTGGGTACAAGGTTCATTTTTCCACCATTCTGCCTCGTGCGGAGAGAATGAACAATGTAACCAGACAGGCAGACAGATGGATGGATCTAGAGATTGACGATTAACATCACATAATTGACACAGCTGGGTAGTTTTCACTGTTCAAGTCGCACCTGGGACCTGGACATCACCAGGCCAGGGTTGTAACCACTGTGCCCCTTGCTGCCCGGGGTGGGTCCGCCTTTCCGACGTTCCCTGTCAGTCTCTTCTAATCTCCACGAAGGAAAAAATCAGGAAATTATGAGACATAAATCCAGGGACGTAGATTGAAAGTGACTGAAGCAGCTTGAATGTGACCTGTGTATTAAATTATGCGAATATTTATAAGCTTTGATGTATTAGTTTGGAATCTATGTCATGTCATCAGGTGTTTGATGGGTATTTTGTCGAACGACAGCAAGAGGCGCCTTTCGACGGCGTTTCGCCCTGCTGTGAGCTCGGTTCCTCGCTTGAAAAGTATGCCGTTTGACATGCATAAATAACAGCTGCGTGTTTCACTCGCAAAGTAAATATGAATCACAGCCATCATACCCAGCGTCACATCCAATGAGGGCCGAACTGCATCATCGGGAGGTCCTCAGGGCAAACCGGCGCTGAGAGCTTCTTCTAAAATAGTTCCTCTTCACAAGCAGGATTTGAGGAGATGATCACGCTGACTGAAGTGAAAAACCCCTCCGGTTTTTCATCGGCGCATCACTTTCAAATAGGTCCTTTAACACAAACATGGATTTCCAAAGTAGAAAAACCCAACTTACGACAGGGGACCCAATTCCTTTCGTACGCAGGGGGTCCGTGTGAAGAAGAACCGAATAACTGCTCCTCGGTAAACTGCCATTGTCCACCTTACAATAAAGTTACAAATTTTTGTTCCTTTTCATCTTTTGTTTTTTTTAAGTAGCATTCTCATCACTACTTCTTATCTGTTTTCTAAAATTTCCAATGCCTCCGAGTAAATGTAACGCGTGTTTGTCCTCCGAGCTGGTAGATGGCGGTAAAGAGCAGCCAGAGTAGATGAGTTTACAGTTGCCTGTTTACAGTTTGGTGTAAAGGACGAAACGAGGAACGACGTCATTGTTTTCAGTTAAGGTTTAAACTCGAGGTTTAAAAGAAATTAAAATAAACACGTATTTTCATTTTGTTGTGGCTACAGCTGAGACTTTTACAGAAATTGATCAGCAGGCAGATGCAGGGATGCCTGCATCGCTCGTGGCGACTTCGCAGGAAAAGTGGCGTCAGCGTAACGGAGACGAGGAGCAAACAGCAGACTTCCACACACAGCCGAGTTTGGAAACTGAGACGCTGGAACGTCCGTCTTTCCACCCAGCGCTTGACAGCTGTACGCAGAGAAAAGCACAGAAGCTTCTCCGGATCTTCGGGTAATGAACAAATGCCACGGGACGACGCGGGGGTGTGGATCAATTTTCGTAAAACATTAACTAGTTTTTTATGGATACTTTCAAGATGACTGTGCCCTTGTAAATGCAGCTGCAGAGGATTACTTTTCGAGAGCTAAAACGAAATAAATATTTAAATTTGCCTCATTGCATTCGGTTTGTCTGTCCAGCAGGTGGCGTGTCTGTCAACGCACTAAACGTGGCCCAAAATGCAGATCCCTTCTGCTGTACCTTCTCCAGGAGAACTTCTGGCACAATATCAGGACCATACGGACCTCCATTATATGCTGTTAAAAGCCTGTAGGTGTTACTACTTTTCCAGTCTTTAAAGGTTAGATTTCTCCCCCCACCTTTGAACCATCTTCCGGTGCCTTGATCAGCACTCCTCCTACTGGCCTATTGCAGACTGCTTTATTGATCGCCGCACCTTTTCAACCCCCCCGTTTGAAGAAGTGAGCGTCAGCTGTTTGCTCACTGCTTTAATAATCGCTGTGGACCTGGCAACCTCAAACCGCTTTTTTTACCCACTTGCTGTCAACACTACAGAAATACCCAAGGCTCAAAGCGCCGGGGAATCGACTCCATAAATCAACCACATCAGATAACCTGCAGGCTTTTGGGTTGAAAGCAACAGCATTACCTATTAATGGCGTGGGGTGGGGGGGCACCGGGTGCACGAGGCAGGTCTTCGCTGTGTGTGAGCACATGTGAACGTGTTGAAAAGGTAACGAAACACGGTGAGTAAATTCAGGACATGTTTCCAAGCCGGACAACACAGACAGACAGACACATGAACACAAATTGTGAGTATGTCTGCTTTAAACCAGACTTGCATGGACCAACAGATACAGAGAGTGAATGTTTTGGGAGCGGAAGTGTGGGTCCAACTGCCGAGTGCTTGTGAAAAGCAGGGAAAGTGTATGAGTTGTGCATGTGTGGCTCCACCTGTCCTTGGTGGTGGTGGAATCATTGTGTGGGGCTGCTCATTATCACGTCCTTGGCAACTGCAGCCATCATGGCACATTAGCCCATCAAGGTTAGGCCAAGTAAGGTAGACCTCCATTCTTCAGCATGATGCCAACAAGAATATAAAATGGGTGTCAATCATTTAAAAAAAATTTCCAGCAGTTGTACTCAAACTTTTGACTGGCATTGTATTGTGGACCTTCATCGGTTGGCAAGATACCAACATTAAGCACAGCTCAAAGGGACACAAAGGGCAACTCAGACTGATGGCTTGAATATAAATAGGATATTAATTATGAAAGCATGTTGCAGCAAGTGTACTCGTACTTTTGACTGGTACTGCACACACGTTTTACATGTGAATCGCTTTGCTTTTCTTCAAAATGATGTGCGAAGTCAAGAAAAGTGGATCAGCAACAAAGAGCTTCAGAGACAGGATGATCAGAGTTCAGCTTGTGCATCTGATACTGCCATGTTGCCGGTTCACGTCCCTCAAGGAGCCCATAGAAGTGATGGTCAAATAAGGGATACACGGATAATTGTAGCAGGTGGTGCTGGAGTCATTTGTGCAGAACATAAGGAAAGAAATGAAAAAGATGGTGTTGAACACTCCATAAAGTCTGGGAGTGATTCAGCAGCTCTGAGGGACAGAGACAGCTCACTCCACCACATCAGGGCCCAAACCACTTGTGAGAAGGACTGCAAATCAACCACAGGTGGAGGAGGTCGGCGCTCTTCCTGGGGTCTAGGGAACGATAATGTCTTGCAGGTATAAGGACACACAGCTCTGAATGATGTCACTGTCACACAGGACACTCGCTGTCCTCCAGATACTGCTAGCAACAATGAGGGAGACCTTTGTGAAGCTAATGAATGGAAGTGAGACAAGATCCTCGACCCCCATACATCATTTCACTTTCACTTTCCATTCAGTACAGTTCATTAACGTGCACGTTCCAGGCTTCGTCCTGCCTCGAGGGGAAGTCACTTTGAGTAATTGACTCTGAGCCCAAATGATCTTGGACTCAGATGAGCAATTAGCCCAGCGCAGATGATGACAGCGGCCTCCTGGTCCCCGTGGCTCTCGGCGCAGCGTCGTGTCCCGTCGTCGCTCTCAAAAGCCAACGCTCATCCATTCGAGCACCAATCTGCGTCTCCGACTTGTCGGCCCGGTTTCCGCGAGTCCCTCCATCAAGCAGATGGTGAGACATCCGTGTTCCACACGAGACAGCGCCACCACTGTGTCCAACACAACAATTAAGGAACGCTGGTTTGATCATTTTCTTTTGACCTTAAATAACGCTGGTTTTCCCCCTTCCGGCATGCACCGCAGCTCCATAGTTAAGGGTACAGCAACCGCTTTGGGGCAGGAATTTCAAACTTAAACTCAAATCCAAATCTCCAAGGTCTTGAAGGTCTTACACTCCTGCACCACCAACGGCTCAGGAAAATTGGGAGAGAATCTTCCAAAGCCTCGCATGGTGACCTGTGATGGGATGGACAAATCTGGCCATGATGGATGAGGGCCGTGGTATTTCTACTGTCCGTGGTCCTGGATGCACTTGTGATCGCTAAACATTGTTCGTGGTCCACAGCATATTGGCTGTCATGTGCTGTCCGTGGTCCTGAACATGGTGGTACCTTCAGCTGTCCCTGGTCCTGAAAGCGGTGGTACCTTCAGCTGTCCCTGGCCCTGAAAGCGGTGGTACCTTCAGCTGTCCAAGTTCCTGGACTAATTGGTAGCTTGTGTTGCTCATGGTCCGGAACCCACTGGTGCTACAAAAGTAGTATTTTACACTGTCTGCAGTAAACAGCATAAAGCACATTCTGTGAGCCATCCTGCTGGTGCCACCCATACTGCTAAACCCACAACTTTCAAAATAAATGTACTGTCAATGTCAAGCTGTCACATTTTGGTGCTCAGAAGGTATTTTTATCCACCACTTAGTGCAATTTGAAGTGGAATCCAGACCAAGCGCTGTCCTCTACGATAAACCAATAATCAACGTCTGAATTACAACCTTAAAACAGGGGCCTCACGTATGATGGAAACGGCAGAAAAGCAGAAGGGCAGGAGCTCGGAGATGCGGTTGACCCCCCTCAGCAAGACCAGGGAGCCCCTGCGGTGTGGATGTTCTCTGACAGCCGCGCTCCCCAGAAAGCAGCTCTTCCGCTTCAATCGGTGCTGGTGCTTTGAGAATCAATTAGCGGTGGCCCTTGGGGTGACCACCGACCGCTGGCTGCTCGCCCGAGTGCCCAAGAACCTCACTCCACGGCATGCCGATCCGGGGCGCCGAAGACAAGTCCCAGCTGCGCGTCGGCACCACCGCCACCACCGCCACGTGAGAGTGCACTCACCCACCAGTCTCCTCCCGGCCGAAGACAGATCCGCCTCCCAGATACATCGACCGCGTAACTCTGCTTCTTATCGTCCTGCAGCACACGGCGGAAATCTATAAAGGACATCAGAGTAGATAATCCAACGTACACAGTGACATCAGAAAGTATTGACAGCCGCTACATTTCTACACACTTCCCTGTCGTGCATCAGTCCATGGGGGAAGGAGTGGAAAATGTCAGCGGAGTTACGATGCAAAATTTTTAAAAAAGATATCTGCCGTTTGCTCTTCTTTCATTCGCTCATCCGTCAGTCCAGAGATCCCGCCTCCCGTTTCCGACAACAGCCTGTGCTGTTCGAGTGGGACAGCTCATCTGACACACCGGATGACGCGTCAGTCCATCACAAGGCAGTCGCACACACACACACACACACACACACACACACACACACACACACACATTTGAACCCATGTCCAAACCCACAACCCAGGGGCTCTGCTCTCTGCCAGGCCACCTTGCCAGCTGTACCTTGGGCTGTCGCCTTGCAACTAAAGGTCTTGAGTTTGAAGCCCACCTCCTGCTTGGCCAAGCAACTTACCCCAGGCTGATACGGTAAGAATCCCCCACAAATCAATGGGGCAAATCAATGATCCCGAATTACTTATGTTCTACCTTGTTTACCACACAGCGCGGTAAAACCTCAGCGAGGCGCATTTCACTGTTCGTCAGGTAAGTTCTAGGTCAAGATAGCCATTATATAAGGTATCACCACACTGCAGTTGTCACCGTTTATTACCGGTACAGAGCAAGACTCCCCTTCAGGAAGAGAAGCGGGAGTTCCGACCTGTCGGTGTGAGACGTGCGAAAACACACACTCTGCCTGGCCGGGTCTGGTACCGTATGCTCCGCTAGTGCGTACGTTCCACACACCAACTGCCACCTTCTCGCATATAATCTACCCCACAGGGGTCCAGCACACAAGGTCGTCTGTTTCCGGAGAACACACACACACACACACACACACACACACACACACACATATCCAACCATTCCTGTTCCCAGCTGAGGTTTTTACTGTTTTGTTAGATGTGTTATAGCTATTGTTTGTTCCACCCAATCGAACATTTCAACTGGTTCTTCATTAATTCAGATCACAAAACCAAACTGAAGAAACCCACTGCAGCACTTCACCCAGGATCTCTACGTTCTCTGCACATTGTTATTGTTATCAATAACAGCAGCAGTTTTAGGGAGCCGTATTCCGTCGTTTTTTGTTGCTTTGGCGACACAAATGTGCTGAGGTTTGACACGGAGGAGGTGAGGAGCGAAAAGCCGAGAGACAGAGAGGGAGAAAAGGTGGAAAAACCAACAGCTGGTCCACTTTGAATAACTGCGCCCCTTAACAGTGCAGGAGAGCCAGACTGCAGCAACCGAGGAGCGGTGGGGGGTCGGGGGGTCATCTTCTGTTCACTGCCTGCTTATGTGCGTGACATCATTAGAGCCGCCTTTGCGTTTAAAACTGCCCTACGGTGGAAAAATCGCCCCCCTCACCTGCCGTCGTTGCTGCGAAACCCCTGTGGTCCACACCTGCCATGCGCTGCTGAAAAATGTGCTGGTCATATTAATGTTGGTTCTCAACTGATCAGCGACCACTTTATTAGGCACACCTGTTTAGTAGGACCCTCTTCAGAGCAGCATTTGAGGAGCAAGATACCTGATGTTTCCACAGGGTTCTTTGGCCACGGAGGAGTCTGAACGGTCAGTCGTTCTGCTGGCATCACGTTCCAGCTCATCCCAAAGATGCTCTATTGGCTGGAGAGGTGGGGTGGCACGGGCTGCTGTAGTAAAGCGAGGTAAAGTACCACGGGGTCCGGGCGACTGTCACCGGTGATCAAGTCGTGTTCGGAATCGCTTCCACTTCCTGCATTGTCTGCTCTAATGGTCATTCGCCCAGCAGCTGGACATCAGGACCTGGTCTGTGTGCCTCATGTTGTGACTCACAGCCACATCCAGAGTCATCAACGACCGGGTGTACCTAATAAAGTGGTCAGTGAGCGTTTCTCCAAAGCTGCCGTTTATAGAGCCGAGTCGTTTTTCCTGCATCACTTCATCAACGGTCCTGCAGCGGGGGGTGAATCCAGGCCCTTTCAGTGTCAGAAAACACCTACATCCACTATGCCACCTGCTGGCCCGTCTTCACCTCAGCGCATCCCCACCTCCTCGTTGTGAAGCTCATGAGTATCACAGCCCCCCCCACCTTAATTAGCAACTGTTTTCCAGAACTGTCACCGATTGGTCGAAAAATAGCATCTGGGACCCTGTTGCCTGGAGCCACGAGGTGGGAGGCTGGAGAGGGGAGCTGTCAATCACCCGGAGAAAAGGCACCGAGGGTGACCCGCCGAGTGGAGCGGGTGGGTGGGGGGGGTGACGTCGGGAGAGTCGTCAAGATGAAAGGGGAAGCAGTTTGTGAGGACGCGAGATATGCTCTCCCTCCGTGCGAGGCGCTGACACCTGTCTGCACGCTGTCGCAGCGTTACATCACTCCGTCACGTCGAGCAGCCGTTAATAATTTAGACGTGTTTTGCTCTCGCGGGCGGAGGAAGGCGTGCGGCTCGGAGCCGGGAAAACGCGATTCAGACACCGTTCCGGATTTGAGACAGAGCGAATTTGAGAGTAGAAAGACGTTTCCCTGCCCTTTGACTTTTGGGATAAAAATAAAGAGGTGCGCAGGCCCACATGCTGCTATTCAGGGAAGAACTCACACCGATCTGTGGCTCCTGCTTCCCTTCCTCCGGCAAGAAATGGAATTTAGGTCAGATGTTTGCCTCCGAAAGATGACGGAAACATCCGGTCGACAAACGTGGCGACCCACGTTTGCCCTCCGAGCCGACAGGTGGCGCCACAGAGCCCCCAGGAGAAGGTGGAGGTGGGACCACCACAGTTCGACTCGCTTTCCGGCGCTCCTCGGAATCCGTGATCGAGGTGAGGGACCGTTTCCGTCATCTTTCGAAGGGACTTCAGGCACACTTGTGAAAGTCGACGTACCAAGCAAGTTACCTTATTTACCCGCTCGGACGACAGGGTCATTTGTACTTGTAGGGTAGGTACCTTCTCCGAGAGGGTGCAGGGTTTGAATGTGGCAGCTTCAGCTTGCAAGGCAACACCTATAACCGCTGCTCCACCTGTTGACTGGGACACGTTCCTGCACCCCACAGGCCCGGTTCCAGAGCCTGGAGCCCCCTTATTAGTTCTCGAGACCTTTTCAAAGTGTTATACGACAAAAGGAGTTAAGCGGGTTGAGGAGCATGGAGATCAGCCTCAGGCTGGAAACATGCAGATGACATTCTCATGCAAATAAATGTACCTCAAAGATCCCAAAATGCCACCGTCGCAAGGGACGGAGATCTTCGGTGAGCTCAAGAGGAAGCTTTGAAGAAACTATTAAAAGCAGATTCCACTTTCAAAGCAGGACGTGAGAGCGAAATGTGCGAGGTCTTCCAGCGACAAGCAGGCTCAAGAAGGTCAACGGTAATGGATGTTCCTTAGAAGATGATCTTTTAAAAGGTTTCAGGAATGTTTAATAATAGTGTTGAAAGGAAACGCGCAAGGGGAACTCGTGCTCTTTCTAGTATTTGCTGGTCTTATACGGATTACTTATGCATGATTGTGTATAATTTGGTTCATTTTAATTTAAATCAGACTAAACCAAACATTACCAGGTGCGGGCAGAGAATAATGCCCGGTAAAGACCACACATGCCAAGTGCTTGCTGATTGGCTGGAGGCTGGATGGGGAACCAATCGCAGCCAACCCGGGGCAAGAGGTCAGAGGTCAGAGAGATGAGAAGCAAGGCAGGAGATGATTCACGGGAACATCTGTAACCGTTTGTTTCAGGGTTGTGCGGCTTGGACCTGCTGAGCGCCCCAGCGACACGGGAAAGATGAGCAGAGGTCACGGGGTCAGAGGTCAACCCCTGAAACACAGAGTGCAGCAGAGAGGAGATTACGTTCCGTTTCAGCCAGTCCTTTCAAGGAGGATGTCCTTCGCGAGTCGCTGGGTGCCCGGTGGCATCTCGCCGCGTCGCCACCAATGAACTAAGAGAAGCAGAAATAATGAAACCCGGTTAAATTTTTATCATTTAGGACAGAAAATAAAACCTCACTTAATGGGGCCATGGCAATGCAAAAAAAAAATGGGATTCGTGTCTCATCGGGTCATAAAAAAATGCTAAATATGAGGAAGCGGAATGCAAAAGCATTTGACAAGGAGTAGGGTAATAATCCGCACGTGGACAACTGGCGGGGAACGTGACAGGATCCGGCGTGAGGGACACAACCGGCTGTCGTAGCCGTCAGGCGAGTTTCCCTTAACCACTTTACCCCGGTTGGAGAGTAACGGGGGTCCGGAGCCTACCCCAGGATTAGCCAGGGTAGGAGGGCCCACACTATTTCGGGAGAGAGGATCACACAGTCACACACACATTCACAGTGACTAACAGGAGACACATCACTGGATTGTGGGAGGAAACACACACAGACCTCGAGAGGACATGCAAACCCCACTCGTGGCGAGCCGGAGCAAAACCCCAACACCCAGACGGCTGCCGCCGAGTTGCCACATAAACTTCCCTAAATTGAAATACAGTCAACTGAGACTCGTGACATCAAAAAAAGATGAAGGGAAATAAACAAAACCGCGGCGTAAGAAAGGCTCCCCCCTTAATACACTTTTCCCTCCTGCGTTTAACCTTAGACTTCGTCCATTACCGTTAACTCGATTATCCATCTGGTTAGCGCAACGACTGTTAACCACAGACGGGAAGCTAAACAAACTGTCGGCAAAAAATAAAAAGACACCGGCAACGACAACAGAGAAAACGAAACGGGTCCATTTAACCTGTGAAAATCTGGACCGTTCCTCCCCTTCACCCTGCGTTAGGAAATGGGCTTCTGATAACACAGTCTGCACGTGGAGAAAAGCCAGTAAGCAGTAGCGGTTCTGCCGAGCGTGATCTTCCTCTTATTGGCTTTCTCAGATTAAGCCCTTGCGGGACCCCCTGACACGGTTGCTGTGGTCACAGCGGGCCGCCAGGGTGCCGCACGTTACCTCTCAACCCCAAAGCATGCTTTCCCGCCACGGCGCAGTAATGTATGCAAAATGGAGGGCCGGGGCCCCGCTGTTCGTTCATTTCATCACTTCATCCCATGATTACACGGCGGGGCGCGACATCTCCCACATCGCATTCCGGCCTTCTTAACAGCAGAGCCCAAGTCCTGTCCCTCAGTGTGAAAGTCGACCAGGGTCCTCTTCTAACCCGCTTTCAAGCTCAGACCATTAAAGGTGTCTTTAAGTGGGCTGGGCCTGAACTGGGAGAGTTCTCCAGAAGACAGGAGACAGACTGGGTTTCAAACACAGACCAAGGCGAGCGGGTCGGGGCCCGTGTTAGCAGCGTTAGCAGCATTAGCGGTATAATCGGCATTAGCGGCACACGCTAACCCACCGCGCTCCATTGTTCCGCCCAAAGGCAACTCCAGGGAAGTTCATTATCTGTTTGTACAAAAGTGAACTACAACAAAACATCTGCAACACCACACCAAGGGTGTTACAAACACGGACAGGCTGGGGGAAACAGAATGGAGCGGAGATCGGTTAACCTTTGGCTCGAGCAGCCGCACCAGCACCGGGTTCGAGTCCCATCTCCACCCGCAGGCCCGTCGAGCGAGGAACTTCCCCTGGAGCGGCACGGGAAAAGTCGCCCGGCTGTAGAGATGAGCAAATCCACACTAAAAGCTTAACCGCGCTTAACTTTAGAGAAACGAGTTGGCAGAACAGAGTCTGGAAAGTCACCCATGTGGAATCTCCTCACGTCGTGTGTGAAACGTCTCTGATTGTTCCTCCCACCTCCCGCGAACAAGGAAGTGAAATGCAATAAATAAAGGAGCAAGACGCGGCACACGACAGCGCCCGAAACTGTTTGTTTTGTTGGTTTTGTACGTTTACAAGAGTCCAGGGGGGCGTTGGGCCCAAAAGCCCTCCTCGGGGGTAATTCGGGGCGCAGGGCTTTTCTGCCGGCCATGACGCCGCCTCCTACTGTCGCGCTTCCCCGGTGCAACGGGTAAATTAGCCCCCTCCAGATGATAATAACATATTTTCCTGCAGGTCTCGCTGTAGTTCTCGGCCTGGCGGAATTGCAAATGAGCCGTATTGAATGGGGGGGGTGTTATGTATACATACACAGGCCATTAATCATTGTCCTTGACGTGGCCTGAACTGAATCCCTAATCTGTGGCAATGCGGCGGGATTTCACCGCAGCGCCAGGAGACACAGCTACACTTCATTAGCGAGGGACCCCTGGGGGGGGCTACCGGGAACAGCCCCAAATTCAGCATTGTAGAAATCCCCCGGCACCCCGGAACTGCGGGGGGGGTGGAGATGGTTCCAAACACAGGCGTCGGCAGGGAGAAGCGGCTTGCGTCGTACAGCAAGCGGAAAGAGATGCACTCGACAGGGAAATGTTTGATTTTTTTCGTCACAAATTTGCTGAGGCATCATGGCGATTTTAAAATTAGGGGTCTCCTGGGGACGTGGAGCCTTTGCTGCCTCGCGCCCCGGAGAAGGAGACTTTTGCCGCGTCCCAGTCGGCTTCTGCGCTTTTCAAACAGGCCGCTGATGCTGAAGGTCATTTAAGGTTTCGTTTCTGAATTCGGGGCCTTGGATTTAGTGACCTTTTTCGGTCGGCAGCAAAATAAAAAAAAGCTGACACTTGTTGCTCAGCAAACGGTGATAAGTAATGAGCGGTACAGTGATTTTCTCATGTATAAAGCAGGACCCAATCAGGGTACACACAACGACCCAAAACACACATCTCTGGACCGTGTGAGGAAGCTCCACACAGACTGAGCTGGATTTGAAGCCACACCCAGACAGGCCATCACCCAAGAAACCCAGTAAATCTCACTTCGCGCGTTACTTCTCACGGTCCGACTCCGGGCCCAAGTCTCAGAGACCCATCAACGTTCTTGACTTTTGCGGTCGCAATAACCCCCCCTCCCCACCTGACATTGTGAGGAATTATAGACTTTAGTTTGGCTGGCTGATTGTCCCCCTCGCGGCGGCTCATTGGTATGTCCTCCGCCGCTCGACGTCCCCGAGAAGAAGCAGCTGAATTAGAGTCATAATTCAGCGACAATTAGGCCCTTAATCAGACTCATCTGCCGGCGTCGGAGTCGGGTGCAGGGCGGGGGCGGCCTTCTGCAATCACCGCAAAGTCACGCTTCAAAGTCATCAGTGGAACAAGTACAACTGATGACGCCGCTCACAGCGTACGTGCGGAGCGGGGGGGGCGGAGGCAGCATCGCGGGCTTCGCGCTCGATCCGTGTCCGAGCGGCTCGGCAAAGGTCACCAAAACAACCAGTTTTACAAACATTAATGGCGATCGAGAGATTTCAGTCTATTTGCATCCCGCACAATAAGCAATGAGTGCGAGGATACAGGGTTGGGGGGGTGGGGTCAGGGGTCGCGAGCGGAAGAGAAGAGCGCGTTTTTACTCCAATTAAAGTTTTAAAAAAAAAATGCCACAACTCGGAGCGCAGGAGCAATTCTAGCGAGGGAATTGAATAAGCACAAGAACAAAAGCCATAAAGAACCGGAGGGAAAAAAAGGAGGCGGAGCGGGCAAACGCTTCGGCGGCAAGTGTTCGCATCCCGAACTGCCAGATAACGGCTGCCATTTTTCCACCTTTTCCATTCAGCGATAAAGATTGTCGCGAATTAATAATGGGGGAACGAATGGATAAGGAGGGCCTGCTATTTATCTAAAATGGCAGGGTAAAAACGGCGCGTGAAGAACGTTTTGACATTAAACAAATGAGTTCTGCCTACTTTGCATGTCTAAGAGAAAAGGGATGTGTTAAAAGTTAATGTGACGCCGCCGCTGCCCGGGATCGGGGGGACGTGAGCCGCCGCCTCTCTCTGGGCTTTACCCCCGAGGAAAACAAGAGGCTTTCCGCCAAATTGATTTTAAATTCCAACACGACGGAGGAACAAACAGATCCGTCTGTGGCAGGTCTGAGTGGGGTGGGGGGAGGGGGCATTAAAACCCAAATGGAAAAACTGCGATGTGCTGAGGAGGTGAACCCGAGCTCCGTCACACACCCCGCCATGCGAACGGGACGTGGCGCCGTCCCTCGGTGAACCTTTCCCGTTTCCTCGGGATAAATGCCAGCCGGCAGATATAAATAAAGACCCGACTTCCCCTTCCAGGGGACCAGGCGTCACGCTGGTGGTGCTTCAAGCTTCATTAACACTTCGTCTTCTCCAGTGTGCGGTCCTCTTCGGAAACACGGACGGACGCTGGCGAGATTAACAGTCCACGATGGCACTAAAGCGGTGAGATCGAGACCCTGTACACGCAGTCATTTCAGGGGTCAGTTGCAGAAGTTAAGCTTGGTTTACTGGTGTGGGCCTCAACCTATCCTGACCCCATTGACCCCATTGTCTACCACAGTTTAACTGGTTGTATATGTACTCGAAACACGTACTGTTGCCCAAAGAGCTTCTCCTTCTGTCCAGCAGGTCGTCCATATCCGAGGGCTCAGCAGGTTCCACTGCACGAGGAAGATGTTTTCAGAAGAAGGTTCAAAACCCAAAAATAGGAACACTCGCTGTACTCTTGAGCAAGGTGTTTAACACCCCCCCACCCCCAACTACTCATCACTACTGAACGTACAAAACCTCCAGGAGCAGATCGACGCCGGGCAGCCCCTGTCCCTCAGAGCCGCTGAGTCTCCCCACCTTTCAAGAAGGGTCTCACACCCGTCTCTTTCACAGCCCTCCTAACAGCTCCATGAATGAGCCCAACACCATCCCCTCTGACAACCTCAGCATTTGCTGCTTGAGGGATGTGAACCAGCAACAAGGCGGATCCAGGCACACAAGCTGTCCTTTGGTCGCCCTGATGTTGAAGCACTTCCTCCTGTCTCCTCTTGTAAAGGGTGGATCCCCTCCTCTCCGCCTTTTCCCGCCGCTGACTGTTTTGTGAGCGACAATAACAGGGGACACTTGGGACAACAGATGCCTGTGCTGGGGGTTGTTTGGCAGCGTGTGGCCGCCGTTTAATGAGTTTTATTTATGTGCTGCGGAAGTGCGGCTGGCGGAACCAAATTGGCCAATTAAACGCGGGGTCCCGGCGTCTGAGCGAAAGCCGCCCTCCAGTTGGCTTTCGCTTATTTTTATTGTATCTTTGAGGAGTCATTAGAACGAGGGCCGCATTAATATTTAGAGAAACTCGGGGCTCCTGGCGATTGCGGTGCCCCCCCCCCCCCCNGTATCTTTGAGGAGTCATTAGAACGAGGGCCGCATTAATATTTAGAGAAACCCGGGGCCCCTGGCGATTGCGGGGCCCCCCCCCCCCCCAGCGTGTCACAACAAAGGTGCGGCGGCGGCGAGAAGCGGCGGGCGGAATGTCAGAGTCATTACGAGCGGCGAAATGTCGGGCTCATTTAGCCACTGCAGACCTGACAAGCTGAGCGTCAGGACGTCACATCACACCCCCCCCCCACAAAACTCTGCTGTGACCAGTGGCTTCATTTAGGTTTTTATTATTTTGTGGAAAACAAAAGGGAAAATTTTTTTTTTTAAAAATCCAGGCCCTGGAAGGAGATAAAACACTCCATTAATCTCTGCAGCTGCACCACAGATTACCGCGTGTGGGAGAAGTTTATATTCTTACTAACCTTTATTTAGCTGCTGCTTATCCTTGTAATGTTAGATGTTAGATAAGCAACTTCATAACTACTCGTGGCTGTACGGCGGGTGGGAACCGTGATCGGAGTTAAGTGGGACTCAAGTCGGCCTGGAAAGCGGCAACGCTACCTGGCAGAGGTGTGACGGGTTTTTTGACGCGTTTAATTGTCAGTGTAAAAATTCGTCGGAAACTTTACGTCGCGCTGCGGCTCAGAACGACGTGGCTTCGCTCTGCCGCTTCGGCTCCAACACGGAACTCAGGAGGGGAAGTTGGTGTTCCAACAGAGGAGGAGAGGCAGAGGAGGTGTCAGGAAGGGCTCTCAGGTAAGGGCCAGGTGCTGGAAAAACTTTTGGAAAACGGGATGGCGGTTATGAGGAAAACTAGTCATGGGGAGCAATTAGATGGTAAACATGAAGAAGCTGCTCCACTGGGATCAGAACCTGGCAGCAGAGAGGTTCTTGGAAAGACCTTGGAAAGATTCTCAGACGTGCCGATGTCTCGCCAAGCATGAAGGTTGATGTTATTCGGGAACTTTGGAGAAGATGGAGAAGGAGGTCCGAACAGCCAGGAAAACGTACGAATGGACGTCGGATCAAATCGGGCCAAAGTTCTTGCTGGAAGCACAGATGTTGACTTTGTGCATGTCCTGAGAACGTGACTCTTGGAAATGTTGGAGGAACCCGAAGAGGACAACCATCAACCAGAGGGATGTACTCGATCGCAGTCACAGTGAATGTAGCCCTTTAAACAACAAGGACTCAAGCAGAGGACAGAACGTTCTGGAGAGGGAAGGGTCAACAAGAGTCGACATCCAACAACAGAGGGAAAGCAAGAAGGCCAGAAGCTGAAGGTTGTTACATAACAAGGGAAGGACGACGGTCACCCGCGGCAACCAAGCTGCAACAGAAAGAGGCGAGATCGTGGCAACAGTGGCACCGTGCTGCTCTGTCACCGTGGAGAAGAAGACAGGACACAGTCCAACTGTCTTCTCCGAGCAACTAGCCGGCACTTTTCATACATAGCATTCGGATAAGTCCCACATTCTCATCTCGCCAAATTACCCCTTTTCCGTCTCCTCAAGTGAGACAACAGTGAGTTTAATTACATTTCTCCTCCCCAGGAAGCACTTTGGCTGACAAACGGAGCCACACAAGTCGCTTTGCGCAAAAGCATCTGCACCAAATTTAGCGTTAAAAATACAAGGTTGCGTGTCTCCTGCACGCCTTCGCCGAAAGGAACCCCAGGAGATGCTAAGACTGTCTCGGCAGCCGGCTTCTGAGGAGGTCCGGCTTGGACCTCAACACAAGTCCTCCTCACTGCTCCTCACTGGGCCATGATGGCACCTGTTACCTCAAGAGTTTGGAGTCAGACATGAAGGTGGAGGACTTACAAAAGAGCACAGCGACATGGCCTGTTCATGAGGGCTGGTTCCCATCTCAGCAGGTGGTCCCGCTGTTGTACCCCTAATGTTATTTAGATCGACTTCAACTGCTCTGGTTAAATAGCTACCCGTACAAAGTCCCACTGAGTTAGCAACAGAAGAATAAAAGATGGCTGAGAGTTTAAAAAAAATACCAGATTGGTGCTGCTGTTGGAGGGACAAATGTGGTTGTAAATATTCCCTTTGAGGGTCGATCAAAACTCACCTGGGAGGCGGAGTTTCCCACCAACTCTGATCCACCATCGAACAAAAACACGGTTATTGATTTAGCTGCTACTCCTCTAAAGATGAGTCACACAGTTAAGCTACTTACACTGATTTACCCATTCGTACTTTTACTATGTCAGTTCAGGGTATCCATTCATCCATCCACCCATCTACATATCTATCTATCTATCTATCTATTCATCCATCCATCCACCCATTTATCTATCTATCTATTCATCCATCCACCCATTTATCTGTTCATCTATCTATCTATCTATCTATTCAACCATCTGTCCATCCATCCACCCATCTATCTGCCCATCCATCCATTCGTTCATCCATCCACCCATCTATCTGCCCATCCATCCATTCGTTCATCCATCCACCCATCTATCTATTCATCCATCCATCTATCATCTATCATCTGTCTGTCTGTGTGGCTGTTTATGTGTTTATCTGCTTGCGTGTTTTTATTTTGTTTTTTCGTCCAGAGCTGCTTACAGTGATTTTCCACTGATACAGCTGGGTAACTATGTACTTTTGGTATCTTATTTCTTTTATCTCACAGATTTGGGTTTTTTTCTTGAAAGCTTCAAGCTGCACCCAAATTAAATTTAAAAATGCTTTCTATTCTTTTATCTGATATCTTTCTCCACAGTGACTGGAGGAAGTCTGTTGGACATTTAAACTGATTTAGCCGTTTACACGGCTGGGTAATTTTTACTGTGTCATTTCAGGGTAGATCAAGTGTCTTGATCAGAGGGACTACAGCAGGAGGCAGGATTCAAACCCAGACCTTCAGACTCAAAGGCAATAGTCACATGAATTACAATACATGATGCTGTCCCTCAGTGTCAGAGGAATGAATGAGCACAGTAAGAGCATGGAGACTGTTTAGGTGGTGCGCACACACACACACACACACACACACACACACACACAGACTCCCTGAGAGACCAGCACAAATTGGCTGTACAGCAAAGTTCCGGAAGCACCACAGAGTTTTTGGGTGGTTTCAGATTCACTAGAAGAACTTGCCAGTTTTGTCTTCCTTAACAAACAGCTCTCACCACGACACCAAGACACCATCTCCTTCCTTCTCACTGCTTCCCTTTTCTGTCTCTCCCTTTTAGCCCTCGGTTCAGCCAGTCGTGTCCCAGCAATGGTGTCGCCAGGGTTATGTGTTACAGGTCAATAACCATAAATCGCTGTAGGCCTTCAGTGCACCAGATCAGTAACAGTAATTACAGGGAACACACACACACACACACACACACACACAGCAGACAGGGAAACAACTGCAGAAGTAATAATAGCAATGACAACTCTAATTAAATTTCTCACTCGGGCTCCTTCCATCTCTGCATCCCTCTCTCTTAGCGTCTCCGTCTCTCACCCGGCAGCCCATGGAGGCACGGCTGCAGTGGGAGTCGAACCACTGCGGTGTGTCTACCTAATTAATTTCCCCCAGTCAGTCGCTGCTGGCAGCCATCCAGCCCGCACCACCCGGGCCTGGGACCTCCCTAGAGCCAAGAAGAGACCTTGAGGAGGAGGTGCCCCCCACCGCGGGCCACGCGTGTAGTGTCAGTTCCCCAGGAGGAGCCGTGCTCTTAGCCAGTTGTCACAGCAGGGGAGGACTGGCAGGACGTGGGGACCCCGACAGAGACAGCCACCCCTGAGCAGAGCAGTGGGNCCGTGCTCTTAGCCAGTTGTCACAGCAGGGGAGGACTGGCAGGACGTGGGGACCCCGACAGGGACAGCCACCCCTGAGCAGAGCAGTGGGGGGGGGGTCCTGTGGCTGTGGGCTGCATCCTAAGCAACGGATTTGGGCCTTTAAATACCCTGGGAAACTCAGATACAGGGTTCCTTGCTGTCCAAACTGTCTGTATCCATCCTATAGCAGAGCTTAAATTTTAAAACCTATATAATGGTAACATGAAACATGAATAAAATATCTAAATTAATTAAAAAGTCAACAAATACAAAGCATGCAGTACTGTACAGTGTGGTGTAATAAATAATAATACTGTACATATTGTAACAAACTCTGTTCCATTTTGTTAGAAATTTGTCTGAAGTAAGATGCGCTCTGGTGTCTTATCAGCTGTTTCTATGACTTTATCTGCACAGGTTTGCACTGCTTCACCATATTTCCTGCACATTTCATTTAAATTCATTTCATAAACCTATTCATTTAATGGCTGGTGTCTGTGACACACATCTCTATTCCCTTTATCCAACATCATGAGACTGAAGCGGGGCTGCGAACCTCTTACCTCCCGTGTGTAACGCAGTGACTGACGTGTGAAATGAGCTGTGCTGTACACACCACACCGCGGTATAAACACCACATTTACAACAACATTAAGCATTTTATAATGAGGTAACTGGTGCTTACAGTGTTTATCCTACTCGAGTCGGGGGTTGATCGTCATACAGGTGTTTTCCGACGGGCTGGGAGCCCATTATTTATTTATTTATTTCCCCGTTTAAAATAACGGGAAACAGACACTCGGCATCTGAAATATTCAGCATCTGGTGCGTTTTCAGGGATGAATTAGACTTGGACAGCGAGGGATGGCTGTTTTCTTATTAATAAGCTTATGTATTTATCTTCTTATGCATTCGTTTGCAGCAAGGAGCAGAAAATCCTGCAGTTTCAGGAAAACGCCCCACACAGCCAGGGTGTGGATCACACGACCACAGCCTATCAAAAGGCACTTCATTATATCGTTTCATCTACCTTTTCAGTTCACTCATTCGCACTGATATTGTCGGCAGTTTTGGGAGTGTCTGGACTGGTTCATAACGGAACAAAGGTAATTTTCCAGCAAAGGTACTTGGGATTTGAACCACAAACTTTCTGGCCACAAACGGTGCTCGGTAACCGCTACGCCGCCTGTCGGCTCTGTCTCTGGCTCCTCTCTAAGGAAATCGGTGCAAATTTAGTGTAGGACCTTGAAGGAAATCGGTGGAAATTTGCACCGATTTCCTTCGAGGTCCTACACTACCTTCGGGGTCCTACACGTTTTCTTTTCTGCTCTGCGTTTTTGCACCCGAGCCCAGGCGCCCATACAGACACCCGAAGCTCATTTCTTTATACACCTGACACAGTAACGTGCCGGAGGGAGAGTGCCGAGTCCGGGGAAACACAGGCAATTTCAGGCACAAAGGCTGCATTCGGCGCTCGAGATCCCATCCGTCTCCCGATGAAGAGAACCGTAATTACAGCCCCATTACAGCTCCCCAGCGGCCCTCCCCTGCCGAGCGTCAGCCCATATTAAAGCAGAGCGCCGTGACTCCCGCCCTCGGGCGCCGCGTACGTCAGCCCTTCCACGGCATCTGGAGCAAGGTGGTCTCACCCGAGCCGCTGCTGCGAAGACTTTTTATAAACCTGACAGCGTTGAACTCGTCCCCCTCGGCCTACGCGTTCTAACAAAAGGAGATTGCTTAAACATGCAGGGCCAACGCTCCTGCCACACACACACACACACACACACACACACACACCACGGTGGTAATCTAAATTTCAGCAACTCAATTAGGCGGAGCAAAAAGGTGGGTTTTGGGACCATCCTGGCGACAGGTGGTCCCAGGGCTCAGAGCGGTGAAAGGCGTAAATAGATGCTCAGGTAATTATCTCGCGTGTCGCCTGCAGGCCCAACTCCGGCATCGACACGCAAGCGCCAACAGATGAACAAACAAAAACAGGCCTCGTCCATCATTCTCCGTCGACCATAATCATCAGCTATGTTCGTGCGATCCCCACACCGCCCGTTCGGGATGTCGGCGAGGGTGAGCGGTGACAAGTTTGGCGGGTGCGGCAGAACGCTGCTGTGATATCACCCGTCGAGTTAAAAAAAATAATAATTGTAAAAAATGAATAACCCTACAAGGTCACTTGACCTTGTATGCCAAAGCGGTGGAGATGGGCTGGAAAGTGCCGGGCCGCCGACTGATGAGCGCCAAGAGGAACAGATGCAGGAACAGAGGAGAGGAGCGAGCAGCACTTCACGGCGCAATCCCACCGCTTACTCCTCATGCTAATTTATGGTAATTTATGGTAATACACAGTTTTAACTGGAATGGAAATATTTTCCTAAAAGCGTGGATCTGGATATCTGTTGATGCTTGATCATTCTCTTGTTGTTTTGTGTGTGTGTGAGTGTGTGTGTGTGCGTGCGGGCGTTTTTTCTTTTATTTTTGCGTCCACACCGCAGCCTCCGTCCCACCCTGTTCTGGTTCGACGCGACCGCCACACCCGCCTTTCTCAGCAGCAGCAGGATGTTGTACTTAAAAGCCTGAAAGCAAACATGTTCCACATTGTCAACCTTGTTTATTTTTGGACAAAGGAACCTTCAGCCGGATTGTTCCACAGTGGGTTAATGTGGAAATTTCATCCACGTTTTATCGATAACCATTCATTCCTGTCAGGGTCACAGGGGTTCAGACGCTATCTCAGAATCACGGGGCACTAGTGTATGAAAGTGCATCCAGGCCTGGATCCCGTTCCAATACACCTGCATATTTTAGAGACCACTGTAATGTGAAACACACACCTTCAGACTGCATCAGGGAGAACGTGCACTCAGCTGACCTGGATCCGACCCCACGCCCATCCGGGCAAGGCACTGCGAGACTGTGGAAGTTCAGCTTGATCGTCGCCGTTATTAATCTTTAATACTCGTTGACAACTTCATCCAGAGCTCCGCGTGAAATAGTTAGAGTGGTTTTTCCAGTTCGGCGAGCCGGGGGTCTCTACCGTATTAAACCAGGGCGAGTACCTCGATGGAGTACACTAGAACCAGAGAGGGATTTGAACCGGTGACATACAGATTGTAACGAAACCGAGCCCTACTCCCACCTACACTCACGCTGCGATCTTTTCCCGAACCTCTGCAGCCAAGCAAATAATGCTGCTCTTGGTAGACCTTTGACGTCCCGCTTCGTCCGCAGTGTCTTTATGAAGCGGCCGCGTGCCGTGTCTCAGCCGACTGCGGTCGTCCCGTATCGAAGGGCCTCGGCGGTAATAAAATATCGCGCGATAAGGGCGGCTCCGAACTGCGTCTCTGATATTAAGGAACTGTTCCGTCGTTCTGGACTTGGGAAAACGGCACGTGATGCTGAGATGTTCTCTGTGGTGGTTTGTTTATGAAATCACTTATGAAGGCACTTCTTGGCCTTTAATTAATTTTGCTGGCAGGCATTTCTGCGGTACAGACCGTGGAGGCAGATGAGAAGAGGGGCTGTTTACCATCAGCTCTATTCAGGCCATGTTTACCCTCGACGCCGCATCGATTGTGTCCTTGTTACGAAACAGCGTGAAAAGAGATGGAGATGAACCCGGAGATTCAGACCTCTCTTCCCCTTCCGTGCTGCCGCTCAGCAGAAGAGTGAGGATCCGCTGCGTGGATGTTCTCCCCGTGTCTGAGTGGGCTTCCTCTCGTTTTTTTCTTTCCTTGAAACCAATTTGTTAAGAATCCAAAATATACGCAAACAAGAATCGTTCACTAACTTCCACAATTCTGCGAGGGACCGTCGTCTTTGAATCGCCGCAGTTTCCTTGCGGAGAGTAAAACTCGCTCGGTTCACGGCGCGTTTAAAAGGAGGTGAAAGCCGACGCGCGTGCGTGACGCGTCATTCCGCCAAAAGTCTCGTTCGAAGATCAAGATTAAAACATGCAGTGAAATTTGAAGTCGTAAAACATTAAAATATGACGAATAAAATAAAATAAATAAAATCAATAGACGAATAAATAAAATCAGCAGCTATCAAAACGTTTTTGAAAAAAAAGTTCCCCTCCTGCCAAAGGGGCCCCACGACATGGTCAGACAAGCTACGTCCCCATGGTGTCACTCAGGGTCCTACAGCAACAGGTGGGATTTGAACTGAGGCCCTCCTAGTGAACCGTGGCGATCCGAACCACTACGCCACCTGCTGCCTCCTACGACCACGTGGAGATCCCACCTGGGACTTCCTAAACACTCAGGCATCACAACAGAGAAGAGGTCAACTTCTCAGCCCTTCCGGGGGGGTGACGTCTTCACCGGCTGGTGGTGGCATCTAGAGACAATGTGGCTTCCCCTTGTAATCCAGACGTGTTTCAGGGTAACTGGTCCGACTAAGTTGACCACGGTGTTTGTACGCGTGGCTGCCTTGGACCGTCCAACAATTCTACGAAAGGCTCTAGACTGGTACGACCCTAAAGGGCAGAAGCAGCTACTAGAAATGAATAACTTAAGGGTTCATCGCTCTCGAGTTCAGATAATTATTATTAATCGTCATTTATCTAATGCTTTTGTTTGAGGTGGTTTCCATCATTAAACAATGATTTACACTGATTTACCCTTTTGCACATCTGGGTCATTTTTGCTGATGATAAACACCTTAATCAACCCTAACAGATTTCAATTGCATAATGAGAGTCTTCGGGGCCATGTCCCCTGCTGCTGCGCTTTACCTCATGTCGAGCGGGGAGATGCAGGCGATGGAGCAAGGCTTGCATCAGGTCTGTGCACGGGGAGAAGAGAGAGCTGCAGGCGGGGCGGCGGCACGGCAGCGGAGGAATTTTGGGATTAGCCTTGATTCCTGCTTGTTCTTTGTACTTAACAAACCTTTATCCAGTCTGCCAATCAAGACAGAAGAGCTCACAGTCCAGGATTCGCCTGGGATTTGCACCGCAGCGCCACTACTGAACCTGTGCACACACCTCTGCTTGCTAATACAAACAAATTACAAATGAGGAAAAGAAACGTCGTGTTGCTGTCTTCCCCTGATCACCCTGGATTTCCTGCTAATGCAACCGTGGCTGTGAGAAGTAACATCCGCATCACCCTTGAAGGCACTACAGCTGGTAATTATTGTCAAACCAAAGAACTGGCTGCATGTGTCATGACTCAAGAAAGGAGATCCAGCCTATCAAAGGAAATGAAGCTGTTCTCGGCAGCGTTTTGCTGTAGGTTGTTTCGGTTGAACAAACCGTCACGTTTCACTCAACAGCTTAGGGACGCGAGATCCCACCAAACCCGAAGGCACGTGATCACTGGGGTTCAGGGAAATCACCCAGCGGTGTGGACACATCCAACGCGGCGCCTCCGCACATCATCCGAAGGTCAGCAGGATGGCCGAGGCCTCTCGCAATTCATGTTTATCCCTTTCAGGTCCGATAGCGCCACCCCGCGTAGTCCTCGAATCCACAGACAGTGCGGCAGCTTGGCCTCGGTCAATGGAAATTGCGCAGGTCTAATTTGATGTCCAGCACACGCCAGTTCATGCGGCCCACAGCTGAAGGCAGCGGGATGGTGTAAAAACAATCATCTGAATTTAAACTCTTCAATCGGCTTCTCCTAATCGGTTTTCCTCCATCAGCCCAACACTAGCGTTTTACCCTCCCAGATACCTCCCTGGCGCTTTTTGCCAGGGTTAATAACAGTGTGCCCGCAGGCTTGACTGGCACTGGTGAAGAGGGTGGGAGGGGTGCATGAGGCGCTTTGTGCGTTAATAAAAAAACCTGCTTTTACGACACACCCCGGTTCCTCCGTGGACTTAAGTTTGAGCTTCGGCTTCTCGTTTTTCTTCACTTGTCATCGCTACAATTAGAAAACAGCTCAGCGCAGGAGGGGCCCGTTTCGCTCCATCCCACCCCACCCCCCACATCCTTCAGCTTTTAATTGGATCAGTCACTCAGCTAAATTAATTTGGGTCAATGGTCAATTCACACACTCCAGGATATTTCTGTCTGGTGGCTTATTTCGTCCTGTGGGATTCCAGCGCTGGGGGAACAAGGTAGTCCAGCCCTGGTCAGAGTTCAGCATTGTTTGCGCTGACCTTAAGCTCACCTTCTCCCGTAAGCCTTTGTCCCCCTGTCTGTAATAACACGATCCATCATCGCGAAAAAAAGGCCAAAACTAGGAGTGCCGGTACAAAACCCATCAACACTGAGAATTGCGGCTTATGCTCCCTGCGCAGCAGAAGATGAACCTTCCGGAAGATTCCGCCAAAGGCAGCAGCCTCTGTCTCGGGGTTTAGCTCCAAATCCCAGCTAAGCTTGATGATGTGGACCACCGCTGCGAAGGAGTCCGTGTGACAAATCTGTCAGCAGTCCATTTCTGAGTGATCCCTCAACAGGCAGAAAATTAAAGCTAAAGAAAAAAAAANCGCCAAAGGCAGCAGCCTCTGTCTCGGGGTTTAGCTCCAAATCCCAGCTAAGCTTGATGATGTGGACCACCGCTGCAAAGGAGTCCGTGTGACAAATCTGTCAGCAGTCCATTTCTGAGTGATCCCTCAACAGGCAGAAAATTAAAGCTAAAGAAAAAAAAAATATATATATATATGACTGAGATTGAGAGAGGTGCTCAGTGAAAACTACATGGTTCAAATGGAGGAGATTCACAGGACAACAGCGTCTTATCAAAGCCGACCAAACAAAGCGTGATGTATAGACGGATTCACAGTTCTTCTGCATGGTTTATTTGAAGGTGTTTGCTTAGAGACCTCCCGCGGTGCGTCCGTCTCTGCACGTGTGTGCAGTGTGCAGCAATGCTTCAAAAAAGGAAGATGAGGACTGCGAAGGACACCTGCATCCACGCTCGCACAGCCTTCTTTGAACGCAGGAAAGTTCCCAAATCGGAAGCTCGGAAGATAGGAGTCCCACTTTGCAGATGAGTTTGACCCGGGAGGGATTTAAAAGCAATGGCTGCCGGCGATCCCAGGCCACACCGTTGGACCTGGGGTAAGGATTGCATGGGGACATTAATGACATAGTCACGACTTTTGCAGACACTTACAAGCAAAGGAATGAGAAAATGGTGGCCAGAATGTTGTGTCGTTCCCCCTGCTGCTAAAGAGGCTAAACTCCAGTCAACCAACCACTGAAATCCGCAGGTGAGCACCTTACCTTTCTCCTCCCAAGTTTCCCCTGCGAGCTTTTTCGCTGTCCATTTGATAAAGTCATCCGGCAACCTCAGACCACAGCCCAGGAACAGGTGCCATTTGGCCCCACCAAGTCTTCGCTTTGATGAGCGCTGACAGGTTAATGGTCTCTCCGCAATGTCTCCCGTACCCGGCGGGAAGGGAAGTGTGTAAATGCATCACTTTTTAAAGCCCGCTTAGTCCGAGTTGTGGGGGGGAGTTAAATGGGGCTCCTATCGGATTCCATTTTAGTCGCTTTATTTCAGTCCGAGATGGATGGTTAGGGGTCAGGAAGAGTGCTTTTCCTCCCCGGAAGCCCAAGTGGGTCAGAGATAGAACCATCTAACTACTGCTCTCTGACCCCGGTGGACTTCAACAGGCCCGGTGACTAATACCCGGACGGCCTGTTTGCAGGAGGAAACCTAGCAGAGCAACTTAAAATGTCACAGAAACTCTTGACTCTTGGGGGGGTTTTACGCCGTGGCAGGTGAACTGCACTAAACAAAAGGAGAAAAATAACTCGGCAGAGCTCCGGGCCGTTGGCACGGGACCCGCAGCCTTTTCCTCATCACAACGCTCCCCTGCGCTCAGCTTTCCGCCAGGGTGTCTCCACCTTTCATTGATCCCCCCCACGCCAGCAGATAGGTGTCAAAGCCATTAAAAAGGAGGTCACGGATTCAATCCGCCCTGTTTATGGAGTCCATATATTCCAATATGCAGCGAGAAATGAGGCTGAAAAGGTAGGGCGCATAAGTGAAGACGGGGAATCGGTCTTGCTGTATGAAAAGGGGTAATATTCCGACGATACGCCAAAGTAAAGGGGCACGGGGGTGTAGGGAAGGGTGCTGGCGTGGCCGACTGTGACGAGAGCGGCGATTGTAGGGCTCGGCTGAGGAGGAGCTGTCAGAGCCGAAACAAATAAAAACCCCCAGGCAGGTTTGTTTGTAAAAAAAAAAACAAAAACTGTCCACAGAAAAGGAGAGCAAACAGGCTGACTTGTAACCCCGTTCAGCTAGGCTTCCATACCTGGGCCGTTTTGGGCTGGCTATTAATCGCCATGGTGACCTGCAATTCAGGCCCAGGTCTCTGTCCCTTTGCCGACTGACATGAGGCTTCTGCATGTTTCGAAGGTGGTCGGCGGTGCCCTGGATACTTTGCAAATTACGTTTGCGGAGATTAAAGAGGCCGAGCGAGGCGTGCAGCCAAAGCGGAAATTTTGTCATTTCTCCCAAAGCTCAGAGTCACGTTTTTTTCTTCCTCCTGCACGACGGCTCTTTGTTTAAATCTTTTCTCCGCTCTTTTGTCTCCCCGAGAGCAGCGTCAGCAGGAATGGCTCTCCAAAAAGGGGGCCCGTGTTGTCCGAAGGCCAGACCGAACTTAAAAGCTTTCCCTCTCCCGGGCAACTCGTTTCCACCGTGTCATTATTCGAGTGCAAAGAGCGGCCATCTCTCGCTCTCCCTTCCCAGAATGCTGAGCAGCAGAGATAACCGAAGGGTGCAGATTGAGGCATCAAAAGAACGCCGACCTTTTCGGCACGCTGCGGGCCCTCCGTGTGAGGGAACCCTCCGGCGCAACGAGATTAAGCCCAAAATAGCACTTTTGTTTGTCTAGTGCACAAGAGATGGGGTTTTAATGATGCCGTCCCAGGAGGGGCTGGTGGGGGTCATGACCGGTCATTATGCTCTGGGTGTATAAAATCTTGATGTGCATTTTAACTCGGCACCTTGAAGCAGTTTTACTCTCACTAAAATTCTGACTATTAATATCAAACCGCTATTTAGCCGCCACCTTTCTCCCAAGGAGCTGAAAACATCCACCTTCTTCACGGAGACGGAACTGAAAGTGGGATTTAAACCCAGGACTTTTAATTGCATGCTGGCAGTCGCAGTCACCACGCCGCCTGCTGCTATATGTTATTAACGCAACAAGAGAGGCTGTTGCAGCACAAGGGGGGGTCTAAACGTGGCGCTGAGTGTCACCTGCCCTCCCCCCCATGCAGAAAGACACGGAGGGGTTTGGTGCATAACAGGCTTCCAAATCAGCCATGCCATCCCATATGAAACGTGTCAGTTTTGGCACCCTGAGACTCCCCACCCAGCAAGAGACAGGATTAGTCTGCTGTGACCCCCCCCATCCAACTCCCACCCCACTGCACTACCTTCATTTTTCTAAGGGAAAAATTCGACTCTTACCTCAAACCTGTTACCGTGGTAACAGTCTCTCTCACACACACACATACACAGACCCGAGCAGAAATGAAATGAAACCCACACCCCTGTCTGGGGAAGGGGGGGGGGACGTAGTGAACGTCAGAATCGTCGTGGAATCAGGAAATTGTGGCTCGGCGTCCGGAAGCTTCCGGGAAACAGCGGTTGTGACTGGCCACTCCTGAGGTGCAAGTCAGCCATGGGGACAGGTGGGTGGGGCCCAGAACATGAGCAAGGCCTATGTGGAATAAATCGTGCAAAGCCCAGTGGGCCCCCTGCTTTGAGCCCACGGCGACCATTTGGTGCCAACTAGTGCCAACGCGTCGCTAACTGGCGCGTTAAGCAGTCTTAACTGGCAGCAGCGAAGCGGGGCTGGAGTTCACAGAACCCCACCCGGGCACCACTGCGGTGGGGTGGTGGGCAGGCCAGATACCTGCAGCGGTTCCCCGAGAGCAAGTGTCGGCGTAATGCTAGTCCTTCACGTCCTGTTGTCAAACCCTTGCCGAGGACACTTGCGCCCGCAGACATCCGGCGCGGCTCCCGGCGAGAGAGATGCAGGACAGCGTGCGGAAAGCCGGCCTGGGCCCGGCGGCGTTTTTGGAAGAGAAGACGAGCGGGAATTTAGTCGAAAGCTTTGCTCACTTTTCCGGCCAAACCTATTTCCCTGTAGCCACACAAAACACTCAACGTGTCGTGGATACGCGGCGCGGAACGAAACAGCCCACTCGCACAGCACAGAGACGAGACGCTCGGATGTACGGTAAACAGAATTTGTGACGTGCTGTAGTTATTCGACAGACAGCTAATTGAAAAGGACCCGGGATGGATGTGAATTATAGACTGAAGACAGCGTATGGATTATAAAAACAACAGTAAGTGTAAAAACAGACACGTTATCATCGGCTGCAGCAGCAGTCGTGGATTCTTTGTTGCTTACCCTTGTATATGTAATATACATGTATAAAAAAGATTTTTATATGCATTTATGTCGACTTTTTACAGCTGACGACGCCAGGCGGCCTGCGAACAAAACAGCTGTAAGATCCACTCACATACTGCAGTGACAAAGTTAAAAAAAAACATACACACCTGTACCACAGTATCCGAGTGTAACCGGTTCCCAGGAACGGCTGAAATACCGGATATCAAGAAGCTCTTTATTTCACTGCTTACGAGCAACGTTGCGATTCGTTCATCTGAGAAACGCCCAAATACCCCCGATGCTCTGAATCAGCCACTTCGGTGCGATAAAGAAGAGTGTAAACAGCCATTTCCTCATTTCCAGGCGGATAATGAGGTCATTAATATGCATTTGTGGTTTATATCCAGTTCCTTTTTCACTTAGTTTCATACATCACGTTTCCTTCCCTATTATGAGCAGCAACGGCGATAAATATCTAGCGGTCAGATTCCTGTGAAGATGAAGGAACAAGAAGCTGGTGTTACTGTAGTGACCTGTTACAGGGCGACCGACCCCCTCCCCCCGTCCGAACAGAAGCAGCCGCGTTTGAACCCGGCCCACACGGGGCAAAGACCGACAAACAGCGTCGCACTCGTCCTCGGATCCCAACCTGGGGATCGAGACGCTGGGAGCTGGAGCGGCACAGGCATTTTGCACACGTATACCCAGCTGTGTGCTACTCTTTCCTTCATCTATAACCCCCGCACCGTCCATGTTGCGTGATTTACATCTAGCGTTTAATAACCGGTTTCTTTTCGCTTCCCTTCCTCTGTCGTACGGAGCCAACAAAAGCTGCGGATTTCAAGTGGGAGTGCGGTTTATTGTACAGATGTGCGCGCAGCGGAAGCGAACGAGGAGCGAATAACCGGCCGGGAGAAGCGTTTGTTAAACGGCTGGAAACAGGGAGCCCATTAGGGAAGGCGTGCGGCGCGCGGAGGCCTTCTGGCGAACACCGGCAGCAGAGGCGTGAGAAAGGCCTGTTTGGTCGTGCTCACGCCCGTGTTTATCGCCGTGTTGGCGGCTCGGGCCAGATTGTCTGCGCACAATGGGGAGCAGAAGATGGAGAACAGCGGGAGGAGTCAGGGGGCCGCGAGCGACTCCGTTCGGTTCCAGTGCGGCGACATGTGCTGCCGGGCGATAAGCGCCGCGGCAACGGCAGCTCATTAATCCACCGACGAGCGGCAGCTTGACACGGGTTTTCTCCCTCTCTAGCTCCCCATTCTCTGTCCCTTCCCCTCCATCCCTCGCTTGCTCTCTCTCTGCCTCCATTTCTCCCTCCCTCCAGAGAACCTCTCGCTGGTCGGGGATTTCCACATCCGCTTATGTAAAAACACAGGCGTACGCAGCGGCGCGCTGCTCGTCACGCAGCCGAGATGAATGAGAAGCCGTCCTGACACCGGGTTCAACAGCAGGTGACCGCTGTGTTCCTCTGGCCTGGTCACCCACGGCCAGCCTGCCGTCCAGCGTGTCGACAACCTGCTGAGCGTCGAACTTGTTAACCTGCTGAGAACTAAACCGCCTGCAAAGGTGGAGAAGGCCATCGGTTCAATGCCCAGGTTCTCAAGGATATAACTCCACCTTCCGATTGCAAAGTGGCAGTACTAGCCACTGCGCCCCCTGCTGCCCCGCCAAAGAGCAACACGCCAATCTGCAACAGCAGCAGCTCACCTCGTCTACCGAGAACACAGGGAAATAAGGAGAAAACATGGACCCCCCGTGGAAAGTCGACGGTGCAGCTGGCGATCTAACGTCTGCAGAGGAGAAAACGTGTCCTGCGTTGCGGTACCACGGCGCACACCAACACCGGAGTTTATCTGTACAGTAGTTAATGCGTTTTGACACGGGATGTGTTTGCCGTTTAGCCACAATAACCCCTATTTCTTTCTTTGGGGGGAGGGGGGGTCTCAGGGGGGGCTTATGTAATTATGGAGTAATTATCCTCCGTTCTTTGTCCTTTGTTAACAAAATGTTAACTGGAAAACTCGGGGGTCTATCATGCATTAATTACCAAGCTCTAAATATTAAATCAAAGCATGACTGGGCTCTTTTTGTGCCACGAGAGCAGTTACTCGGAGCTCTGGACCTACAGCTGTCCTGGTGCTCACCTCTTTTGACTTCAACCAGGTATCCTCTACTAGGTGCCCAGCTGGCCTTTAGTCGTCCTTCTGTTCATCTCCAGTTGTCCCCCTGCAGGCCACCTGCAGCCCATCTAACTACCTCCCTATTATTCTTTAGTTAGTCTCCAGCTTCTTCCTTTAAAGCTACCCTCCTGGTGCCCCCCGTTAGCCTTTAGCTGTCCTCTCGCTAGCTCTGGTTTCAGCCTACCAGACTGTTGAAGGTTCTACCCCTTGACACCTACGGTACCCGTTCCATCCCAACCCCCAGCAAAAGCACTACGCTCTTCCACCTCTGCCTACTTGACGGTCCTGCTCATAAGAAGTCCAAAGGTTCTCAGTTTGTCCTCTGGTGTGGTGGCATGAACTTTTCGGCACTCGGAGCTCCTGAATCCCCTTCATCGATCAAGAACTGTCTCAAAACACGTCTCTTTGAGACCCACTTCTCTCTTGATCTCCTAACAGCTCCTCGTACGCGTGTCACATCATCTGCCACGATCACCTCTGTTTCTCCTCTCGGTTCCACATGCCACTGTGTGTAATCAATCCCTTCAAAAACAGCACCACTGAACAAACTGACAGCTTCAAGAATCATGTGTCTTCATCGGTAACCGTTCATCTGTTGGCAAAATGCGTATTTGTTTATTGAGTTGTACGTGTCTTTGGGAGAAATATTCTCATAAATGAATAAATGTAAATGTTCCAAAGGCTGTCTATCTAGTTTCCTTCTGGAAGACTTCACCTGTTTTCCAGCTACCTTCCATCAGGCCTTCAACAATCCTCCTGATGGACTTCTTCAAGCTTTTAGCTATCTTTCTGCTACCCTCCTACAGACACTGAAGTACCTTCTCAGTGTCCTCCTGCAAGCTTTTAGCTGTCTTCCAAGCAGCTTTATGCTATCCTCCTACAAACCTATAGCTGTTCTTCTGGCAGCCTTTAAGTGTCTATCTGTTATCTGATTGCTAGTTTCCTGCATGCCTTGAACTGCTGATCTGCTATCTTCTTATTACCCTCCTGATACCATCCAGGTGTCCTTTGACAGCTCTTCAGACATCCATGTGGTGCCCTCTTTCAAGCCTTTAGGTATCTACTCGATATCTCCCTAGTGACTCTCAGCCAGTCTTTCCAACTGTCCATCGACTCAGCTCCTGAACATTTAACTGTCCAATTGGCAGCCTTTCGCTATCCAACCATGAACCTTTAACTACCCATCTGCCAGTTATCATTCTGCTAACCTCCAGCTATCTTACTATTATCCTCGGTGAATCATCTCACCAACGACACGAGACCCGACTAGATGGGACAAAAACACTAGTTCTGCAACTGAAAAACGACCTGACTGGATTTCCCTCCAAAATTCATGGAAGTTCTCTTTTTCCCCCCATTTCTCCCTTATTTTGACAAATTTCACGCTCTTCCAGGGGTGACTGGGTACACGTCCACACACTGCGCTTTCTGATTCACTGCATAAGCAGACATCTATCTCATTTAAGGTGTGTCAGCGCTGGGGACATATGAAATTGCGTTAGTGGCACATTTGCATCATAAGCCAGAGCTGTATGCGCGTGTATCTGGACGGGTTAGCATTTATTTGACAACACGGCCGTTTTTTCCACCCCTTTGAATGATTTGGAGTTTGCGATAAAACGACAGGCCGTGGTCATCCTGATCAGACAGTGAAAAACAACCCCGGCGCTTCTTATTCTTATTATTTTTGCATAACCGCCGTAGATGTTAACTCTAGGCAACATGTTCATTAAGCGAATTATTGAAACGGGCTGTAATAAATGAGTTAGTTTCATCTGATGTCTTTTTCCCTCAAATTCTCTCACTTGTTAAGACTTGTTTTCCTCAACAACTGATGCGGGGAGGAAAAAAAAGAGGGAAATAATAAACAAGGGAACCTAGAGCCAGTCATTACCTTCACTTACCTCTGCTTTCCGACACAGAGAAAACACACGTGCTAATCGTTTTTTACATTGCAGAAAGTGGCCGCTTTGACGCTCCTGGAGGCAGAAAAAAGCAAAGTCGCACAAAACACCGGACCGCGGACAGGCGATCGTGAGGAATTTACACGCTAGGTTTGTACTTCGGGTTTTTCGCCCTAATCTCGAACAAGTCGGCGCGCTTCGAGAAGCGGGAAGGATTTTCAAAAGAAATAAAATTACACGCTGCCCACGATGGCGTCCGCCGCGTCGCAATTCACAATCCGTTATTTCCGCCGTTCGAAATCCGCCATTGCTGTTGCCGGGCGACAGCAGGCGTCGCTTTAGTTGGGCCTCACTTAAACCTATTAAAGGAGCTAATATAGAGCAAATGAATTTCAGCCGCTGTACGAGTACACATCGCGTGAAGAAGCTTCTGGAGAGCTCCCAGCGTTTATGTCATTAATGTTTATCTGTGCTGAGCGCTGGACTAGAAAATGAGCTGTAGTTTTTGGTAACAACTCGACGTCACGCTCCGCTAGCTGATGGCATTACTGGGTCTGCTGAGCGCCGGAAGAGGGGACTCATTTCTCGAGTGGTCGCGGGCCAAGCACGAGGAGGAGCACTTCTCAACCGCCATGTCCGCGATTGCCTTTCCGTGCAGTCGAGGTAGAACTCGCCGCCCATTTGGTCGGCGCACTTGCGGAACCATCGGTAGCCAAGCGGAGAATGGGCGGGGGCACCGCCTGAGAAGGGTCCGGCTCGAAGCTGTGGAAACAGCCAGTCAAATCGCTCGGATCCCTCGGACAACAAAATATGGATTAGGCAGAATCCACTTCTTATAATTAAACGGTAGATCTGTGGTTGTCCTCAGCTGCACTCCTCCGCTCCCCGCACTTCCTTCACTCTCAAAATACAATAAAATGGAATTATTGAAGAAAAAATGCAAATAAAACACAGATGAAGCTGCAGAAGAGGAGCTGATCCCCCCCCAATGCTGCCTGTCATGGCTTATGCCAGGAAAATAGCTGAACATCCACAGTGCTAGGAAGCCACCTCATAAAGCTCTCCGCGTAACTGCATTACGCATGGAGAAAAGCCAAGATGAGGTAGACAGAGACCTGCCTGGAATCTTAACTGGTCAACAGCTGCAAGCTCTCCACAGCCAACGATGGCAGGTGTCATTTTCATGCCCCATCGCCACAAAGATGATGATACAAAGCCCAGAGACAGGCGCTGGTGACCTCCGTAATTCCTTCCCTACAGGCCGGTGAGCTGGATGTTGTGGGACTTTGTATCGCTCCTCCTGCCGGTGCTCAGCTCCTTCAAGTAGGCCTCGGCTCCTCCCACCACTTATAGCTCCTTCTGCAAGCATTAAGCTCCTCCCACCAGCACTCAGCTCGTCCTACTTTACCTAAGCCACTCCCACCATTCCAACTTGTCCTTCCAACCAACAGCTTCTCCTACCACCTGCAGCTATCTTTTGTTAGCTTTAATCTCCTCCTCATAATCCCAAGACCCCCCCCCCCCAGCCCTTTGGCACCTGCTACTAACCCTCAGCTCCTTCTACAACTCTAAAAACCCTCTATTAGCCTTTAGTGCCTGCCCCTCACATCTCCTCCCACTAGCCCTCAGCTCCCACCACTCCCAGCTTCTGCTAGTAGCTATCCACCCAACTGTCCACCCAATCCTCTCCTGACCCCACTAGTCCTACCTGCCACCCGCTCTGCCCATAATCCCCAAGCTCATCCCCCATCTGACAGCCTCTGTTTCACCCTTCACCCCCTGCTCCTCTTGTTAATCTTCAGCTCCTTCCTACAGACTCCAGCTGTGCACCTGACCCCAGGTATGGGGCACATTGGGCTCCCTTCAGTGACCCACAGGCCCACCAGGACACGCTTTGGTCTCACAAGCGTGGGCCGAACCCACCGAGCATGTGAGCGAGGCGACAGATCATCCTGACAGGAGAGGCTACGGTTTGACACCGAAGGAGACTTTTTAGACCCTAGTCAGATCCGTCACACGCCCGTCACCCTTCAGTCACTCGCGGTTTTGTCTTCGTCCACCGATGTGACGTGACGTTGGCGGCAGCACGCTGCCGTTTTCTTTACCCGTTTGCTTGAAGAGCAGCTCTGCGAGTGTCTGACTTTTCTTCACGGAGGAGCACATGTTTAAGAGAGCGTTTCTTTCACCTTCAAAACGTTTCATCCCCCCCTTTATCTCCCTGTGCTGGGGGACGCTTCTCGGGGTAATTAGAAAGGTGCTCAAGTGACGGTTGCGCAACCGGGACGCGGAGACACAGCTTCCTCGCTGTCACCACAACTGTTGCGTCATGTGGGGTAACCGGCTCAACTTCTGAACTCTTATTCAGACATCAGAAGATCTCGGAGAAAAGTCTAAAGTTTTACCAATTAAGTGGGGTTTTTTTGCCACTCTTCCTTGGGTCGGGGGGATTAGACAAGAGAAATAACCCTTTGGAGGTCTGATGAAGATCCTGGCACCTCCACTGAGACCACAAAGTCTCGGCCTTGATTGGCTGGAACCTGCCGGGAAGTTCTGCCAGATGTTGCTCAGATGCACGGATGACCCAGGAAGGCAGTGTTTCTGTAGGTGCCCTATAATACCGGAGGGGGGGGGGGTTCCATGTGTAAGAAGAATGAGAGAATTTTTGAGGAGGAAAACGCGTATTTTCGAGTGTAACTTAAGCCTATCCGGAAGGTTCCGTCGAGGACGGCACGCCGACTTTAACTTGACAGTTGACAAAGCTGTGTTTTTACAGATCTATAAATACAAAGGAGGCTTTTGAGCATCTGCGAAATCTTCATTCTGATGAAAGCCGAGCCGCGCCAAGCGATTTGCATTTGGAAGCTGACAGCTTGAGCTCAAGACAGTCCTGGTAATTGTGCGAGTGTCCATGGGAGTGTGTGTGTGTGTGTGTGTGTGTGTGTTTCTCATTCAGGTTTCTTCTGCCCATCTCAGCTTCCCTCTCCAAGGTCAGGCGGTGGTGTTCTGCGCTACGGCGACCAGGTTCTTCTTCGCCCACCAGGGGGACATCGACAGCAGCGGCGAAGCGGGGATTCGGGGGAATTAAAAAGCACGTTTGAAATGCTAATATCAGACACACCTGATTTGAGGCAAATAAAAGATAAATAAATCGGGGGGGGGGGGGGGGCCTGCANGGGGGGGGGGGGGTCGCCTGCAGGCGGCCGTGTGCCAATTCCACACTTAGTATCAGCTTTGTGAATAAACCAAATAAGTCCAACTAGGTAAGAGCTGTGTGGGTCCGCAGGCCGTTCTCCGCTGTCCCCCGGATCTGCCGCGGTCCACACACACACACACACACACACACACACCCAGAGCAAGCAAGTTACAGCCAATTATCCTGAAACACACATTTTTGGACTGTGGGAGGAAACCCACACAAACACAGGGAGAACTTGCAAAGTTCACACACAGAATAGGATATAAACCATTATTATTATTATTATTATTATTATTATTATTATTATTATGACTATTATTATTAGTAGTGGCGGTGGTCTTTTTATTCGTCGTTTGTTCATCAGCTGCCTCCTCCTGGTTGAGGTTCAGTGTAAAACGGGGTACAACGTTGGCCAGCAGGGTAACGCGTCCTGAGAAGTTCCATCATCGAGGCTGCAGCAGCAGGACCAGCTGTGTGTTGACCAGGGAGAAGACGTTTGCACATGGGTTTGTACAGCTGGCTAATTTTTACCATGTCACTGCAAGGCAAGTGCCTCGCTGAGGAGGCGGGATTCAAACCCAGGTCGACGGGCGAGAGACGGAACAGCTGTCTGTTATCTTCGCGCTTCTCACTTAAATGTTCTTCCCGGTCGATTCCGTCCTGCTTTTTTTATCAAAATGTGCTTCCGCGTGTTTATCGCAGCGCACGTTTCATCACCATTTATCACCCGCGTTTGTACCCAGGGGCCGGACCCCATGGCAACCGCAGCGGAGTGAACAACGAGGAGAGTGTCCCGACAGGAGCGGCACCGGTGATGGACTGTGAGACGCAACATCAGCACAGCCCTCCTCCCTGCCGTGTCCCTCAGCCCTCTGCCAGCCTGTTTCACAGAGTGTGTGTGTGTGTGTGTGTGTGTGTGTGTGTGTGTCCAGGCTGGATTCCTGTAACAGGTGGGTGCCAGCAGGGTGTGGAGTCACAGCTCTGAGACGCGCTGCTCTTTCCCACTGCAGTTCCTACATGTGGATGAACCTGTGCAGCTGCGGCATGGGCCTCAGCGGAGGATGTTACTGTAGGGGTTACCGGGAGTTTCCCCTCAGTTCACAAACACAGTAGCGCCAAAACAGGGTTCACATCCCAGACGGATCCTAGATCTTTCATCAGAATTTCTTCAAATATGTGGACAGTGTTTAAAATGTGAGTATTAAGTATTAAAAATGAATAAAAGGTCAGTGTGGCTGCGGGTTGCAAATTTTGCGATGCAAAAACCATTTTTAAATCGCAGGTTCCGTTTTCGGCTGACGGAACAGGAGTGCGGGAGCCGCCTCGATTCAACTCACCTCCACGGTGTTCACAGGGGAGGGATCGGCCGCCGAATGCCAGTCCTGCGGAGAAGATTTCCTTAAAATCGCTTTAAAGTGGGTTTAATTTTCATGTCGCTCAAAGCTGATAAAAATATCAATATCAATATCAAAGAACCTTGAAACTGGACGGCCTTAGCCGCTGCACCACCTGCTGGCGCGTCCCTGTTCGTGCGGTTTGTCCAAACCGGAGCTGCTGCCAGATAAGTGATTATCGGTGACTTTACAGACAATCTGCTGCAGAGATCGCTGGGAAATGGGCCTTTCTCCCCCCCTCTCCCCCACTGGAAGTTAAACCCACCCTGAAGACACAGAAATAAATCTTCTCAGCAGCAGATATTTTAAATCATGCCTGTAATTTATAGCCACGCTGTTCATAGGTTGAAGGGGCGTAAGACGGAGGTGATTTATGCGTCCGGGCTTCGGCGGGACGTTTCAGACCTGCCCGCTGGAATGCGCGTGCCGTTATATAGCGGGAAAATGAAATATTTTGCCGTTTGTTTGGGAATATCCATCATTATCTGGTGTTTTCACCAAAACGTTTAGCCGCGTGGAATCCGGCAAACGGAAGGCCTCGTCTCCGGCGCCTCGCATTTAATTCCTGACGTTTAAGAGCAGCCCTTCCGTCTGGATCCCCCGAATTTCACGGGTGTCAAGCGTCCGCGAAACCCTTCATTTCCAGGCGCGGTTTTCCCGAGAGATTCCCGCTCTTCCAACATTTTTCTCTGCAATGGATCTGAAAGCATCTTTAATTAACGTCCCCGGAGATAAAAACCCCCCCACCACCCCCCCTCAGTCGTGTCGAGGATTAACGTGCATTTCACCGTTTCTTCCACCCCTGGGTTCAAATGAAAAGATTAAATGTAGAAATGCACCCGGGTGGAGGGGGGGGGGTCACGATGAGCTGCAGAGGACAAATCTTAGCAGGTCACTGGGGTCACTTGCACCTGTAACCCCCTGGGTGCGGGATCAGGTCCCCTGGAGGGAAGCAGGCTGCCCGCCATTAACGGAGGTACTTTACCCTGAACGGCCGCAGTAAAAATATCCTGCTTTATATATGAATAAAGCTGCAATTTGCTTGGGATGAAAGCAGCGGCTAAGCAACACAATAAGGGACTCAGCAGAAGGCCTTGGGGACTTTGCTCTCCCCCCAGTCATTTCCACGTACAATGGTGCCTTGTTCTCGCGTCGAGTGGAAGGGACCCAATTACAGCTCCCCGTAAACCCAGCTAAACCTTTCAATTAAGTGACGCCGCCGCCACTCCGAACAGGAACCCCGGCGCAGCGGAGCGGACTTAAGCCATGAGGAGCAACCCTGAGACCGAAAGCTTCCGTACACTCCTGTCCCGGGGTCTCCAGCTTCCCAGATCGGAGCTCCGCTCTGCCAAACGGCTCCACTTCCACCCACGTCCTTCTCACACACGTCCGGCACCATTAGCGTGCGGGCCACCGTCAGCCGCCGAGAGCCGCTCTTTGTCAGCATGGCACTTTCATGGCCGTTGAGAAGCTGAAAGACTTCCAGTGGCCATTGTCCTCCCTGTCATTCGGCCTGACAGCCAGGGGCGTAAACGCTCGCCGGCCCCATGCGCCAATGCTCATTTGTTTATCTGTTTCTGCCAGAGATTAAAGAAATATTTCAATTATGGCGCTCAGCAGGTCTTTGATGTTTCTTGTCGCTACGCGGCTCGACACAATCTTCACCGAGCAACGAACAGTCCACATTTACACGTCTCTCCACCGACTCGGTGTAATTAACACACACAGTTTGGCGCAGTTTGCTGAGCCCCCCCCCGCCGGTGTTCCTTCTACATCTCACATGCCCACAGACATTCTTCCCAGGAGGTGTGTTGCGAGGAATGAGGCGTTTTGCCGTGTCGACCCCTCCCCCCCGTCCCCACCCCTGAAGACGGGCTGCGCCGAAACGTCTGCAGGTTCTGCAAGATGGGCGGGAGCACGTCGGGACGTAAGCGCGAGCGATGCTTCCCTTTTCCAAAATTTTCCCATACGGCTGGAAACCCAGAGGGCCACAGAGGCGCTCACGAAGTCATACTCAAACGCTTCTCGTCCTTTCTTTTCGTACGTTTGCGCAAGTTCAAATGACTGGGGATTTGGGGGAGTCAAACAGCATCAGGGTTCCAACGACTCGGCCAAAAAGCACCTAATCAGCACATTTTCTGAAACAGGGTGTCGTTCTCGCTGGTTAACGTGAAGATCTGCACGCACTCACTCTCCCAACCACACGTTCTGCCTGGTATATATAAAAGTGAACTTGACAAGAGTAGCAAAGATATTCGGGGCTGTGTTTTGTCTGGGCTTCTGCCGCAGATTTGACAACACGGGCAGGAAATTTCATTTCCGTCACGATGGTGGGCCGCAGTAATTGCGGATACAGCAGCTCTTTGAAATTATTGGCCATCATAACAGTTTTGCTCTCCATCCAGCCAGCCATCTGAGGACAGTTTAATGGGTTTTTTTTGGTTTCGAGATTAACAGAAATTGACGGGGGGGGGGGGGG